>JAGFBZ010001678.1:1490000-1895000 GCA_018398805.1 Hirundichthys speculiger
CTAATGCAGCTGCAGCTGGAGAACAGAAGGTATGAGAGGAAGAGTCGAGGCTTCACCGACCGACTTAAAGAGACAGTTCACACCAAAGTCAGTAGTGAAAATGAAAAATTACTTTAGCTCCATGTCTGATTCAAGCTCTGCTGTTTTCCTGTGTAATCACGCCACACGGCGCTCGGTTTGGAGTGAACTGCTGCTTTAAGAGATGGAGGAACTTGCAGGCCACTGTGACATCAGCACACAGTTTCAACCACCCGCAAGCTCACGAAGCAGGTCGTAAAACGACGAGGAGGAAGAGGACTGGCGGCAGAGAATTCAACAGAGGAGGCAGGTCGACTTTAAAAAAAAAAACAAAAAACAAGGGTTAGTCAAACTGAAAGGAGGGAAAAATAAAAGAAAACAAGCAAGTAAAGAGGTGGAGAAACCCACTCTAAAGGTCGGTGAAGCTATTAAAGGGTAAGGGGGTTCGGGGCCGGGGGTTTTGATCACTGTGGGCCCCGTGGACTGATTCACTCTACGAGTTTAAAAAAAAAAGCTTTTAAAAAGTTAATGCTGCGGAAGACTCACTTAAACAGTTTCTGAATGAGCAGCCTGACCTTTAAAGATCTGAAACTGCATTAAAATAATTGCTGGATGTGACTTTTTTCCCATGTGCATATGACTTAGTTTTCCTTTTGTTGCCCATAAAGTTATATCTTTTAATAAAGCCGACCTGAATCAGTATTTTATTTTTTATTGAAAGCACAAAGAGCCACACAGCTGAAGATTATCTGCGACTCTAGTCGAGCTTCCTCTGCCGCTCGTACAGTTATTAAAAGGGGATTTTAGTTTCTAATACTCTAAAACCCCGACGCGTTCATCACCTTCCTCCTGATGCGACTGGAAGCTTCTGTGAGGATCAGATCTTGCTGAGTGACTGATGATGAAGACCGCGTCTGTTGCCATGGTCTTTAGAAGTATAAATAACTCTTTAGTAAACCAGCTGGCATCAATGCCCCCCCCCCCCCCCTCGATGACACCAGCCCTTAGTGATGGAACGGTTGGAGCTCAGTTAATTCTCTGCTGCTGCACCGTTTTAATGAGTCTGAAAACACCCGCGTAGCTCGTTTCCATCGTCATCATCACCACCTCCTCGCGCTCGTCAGCTAAATTAGCTGCTAACCTGACTTTTCCATCCAGCCCACACTAGGTTCATCTAAATGCATGAAAAAAGGTGAGGGAAGGTCAAAACACACGAGACGGCAGCAGAGGGGGAGAACACGAGCTGCACAGTCCTGATGCACGGACTCTCCGGCGTTGACGGGAATCGGAGGTGGGCGTATTCCCCGGACAGAAACGGGAACCTGACTGCTGGCATTTTTCTAAATAGCAGCAGGTCAACAGGTTCCTGCCTCTTAGTCCTCTCAGGCGTTTACGTAATACGATGCAGCTACCCACATCTGAGCGAATAGCTTGCTTTGTGCTCATGTTAGAGATGGGGCGCGTTAACGCTAGAGCTGGGCGATACTGGGAGTTTTGGTTTCGATCCAGTACCAAGTAAATACAGGGCCAGTATCGGCGATATCAATACCAAAACTTTTTCATATTAAGCTCAATCTGTCATGAACTTTTGTGATTTTTGTCTTTGAAATATTTGAATTTCTTCAAAATTTATGTCTTCAACATTTTTGTGTAAATATTCCTTGGAGTTGATTTTCTGATCATAATGTTTTTTTTCTAGTCTACCTTTTATATTTTATCTTTCAATACTTATGTAATTTTTTTGCACTGTGTGCACTTTCCTGTTGCTTTAACTCTAAAAATGTCCCCGTCGTGGGATAAATAAAGGATTATCTAATGTTATTTTATCTTAGATAACACCTATCAATGGGATACATGACATGTACTGGGTTATTTCAAGGTCTTAATTAGATTTTTTTGAGTTTTCTCCAGTAACATATGACTTAAAGTTAATATGAGTTGATGCTATCTACCTGGATACTCTCTGTTGGAAAGAAAAAAAAAGAAAAAAAAAAAGCTTGAGTATTGATCTTTTTTCATGAGTATCGTTCGATATCAATACTAGGGGTGTGAATTGATTTGGTGATATATCGCAATATTCGGTCACCCGATATGAAATCGATTTTTCAACTCCTAATATCATTTTTTTTTTTTAGGAAAATTCATTCATTCACTTAAATGTGCAAAAACACTAATAATAAACAATAACTAGGTTGTTTTGAAGCAAATAGTTTTGACTCAATTTGTCCTCTGAATGATCAATATCATCTGATGAACATATACAGCAACTTGATTTTTCATCTCTACTTTTAATTTTAATAACTGGGTAGAATATCGCAATATCACGATAATATCGTATTGTGACCCAAGTATCATGATGCATACGGTATTGCGAAGTCCTTGCCAATACTCACCCCTTATCAATACTAGCATTGGTATCGATATTATCGATATTTGGATCCATCCACCCACCTCTAGTTAATGCGGCCAGCGTGTCAAGCGAGGGTCCTGCCTCTCTAGTGCAACGCACCGATGCTCCAGACTTGCAGGAGGTCTGTGCCGACGTATGCTGAGCTTTTCCCGTAAAGTCCCCCAGACTGTGAACCATCACGGATGTAAATCGGGAGACGGACTAACGGCTCGATTCTGCTGAGCTCGTTTTGTTTCACGGTGCCGGTTTTGTGTCGCGGCCCGTCGTAGCCCCTCAGAGACCGAAATCTATACACGCTAGGCTGTTGTTGATGCTCACTACACTTTTCATCTATCCCCGTTTTCATTCTGCCGTCCCACGACACACACACTACATTACCCATAAGGCCACACCATTACCTATAAGGCCACCTTCTTAAAGGGGTCAGGCTAGCTCACATTTCTTCGCAGTGAGAGAACGCACACAACATCCTGTGATGTTTCTGCGATTTTTTTTTTCATTATATTACATATTTCTGAAAAATCTGCGAGTAACTAAAACGGCAGAACTTAAAGCGCAAATTGGCAAGGGATCACTGTATCTCAGCCATGACTTGACGCTAGTTAAAACTCTGCAAACGAGTCTGGGCTGAATGTTGTGGAGACGTCCCATCAGATCTCAGAGCTAAAAGTTTGGTTCATGGAGATGAATCTAAACGGGTTTAGAGCTGCTGTCCTGAAGCACTTTATAAATAAAGTTTGTACGGTGTGTTTACATCAGCACGGCCCGACTGTTGTTGCTTTCATGCATCGGCGTTAGAAAGAAGCCTGAGCCTGGAGATAAACGTGCTTTATCACAACGTCCAGTTTGGTTGCACGTGCATCCATGTGCCCGCGGCGTCGTGCTAGCGTCGCCCGGGTATCTCTCCCTCTGCTCGTTTTATTTCTGGCCGTTATCTGCCCTCCGTTGTCTACTGGCCCACCTTGCGGCGCTGTGAGATGTGTGACACGGCTGCAGACAGGAAGGGAGATATCTGGTGAGGAATGGACAGGACATTACCAGAACAGTGATGCCGTTACTTCCACACCAGCTCCTCTGGAACCTTATCAACCCGGCTGTCCAGCTCTCTGATTGAACCAGAAGCATCTTGGTCTCTTGCTGAAATAGACTGAGCTGCTGTTTCTATTATATCCTGGGGTTGTCCGACTCCCCAACTCTGAGCCTCCTGCTTATTTATTTGTCAGGGGCTTTCTCATTTAATCCTGAGTAGCTCATCACTGCAGCCAGTCTCTATGAATAGAAGCTCTTTTTTTTTTTTTAACCCGCTTAGGATTTACGGACCTGTGACATGGACTCTGCATAGACTGTGGGCACGCGGAGCGAGCTGCGTTCAACACACTGCATCACGCTGCTTTGTCCTCGTTGGATCCAGCCCAGACGAGCTACTCATCTCTCCTACAGCTGCAGTAATGCGATTCAGACTTCTGGGAGCGGCTCCGCTCCAAGTCGGAAAAGCTCTTCGTTTCCCAACATTTAAATATTAGGTTCGTTTTATTCCAGTCACTGTAATGTTCGTCAGTATGGGAGAGAACATTTAACAGCTAACAGCGTCGTGTCGCGACAGGAGCTGATCGATGAAATGATTGACGAGATTTCGCGGCGTCTCTGTGCCACCGGACCCGATACCCTCATTTGCTTGGCTACAGGGTCTGCACAGGTCCGTCAATGACCCCTGAATTTGAGCAGAGGAACATCTAAGACATGCAAGACAGTGATGCTCGAGGACCAGGACTGAGAAACACCGGGACGGACCAGACGCAGCTCTGCGTACAGCCGTCTGGACGGGGTTTCTTGGCGTCACAAATGAGTGCAGAGAGAAGCGTTTTAAGTAGGGCTGAGCAACAATTAAAATTTGAAGCAAATAGTTTTGACTCAATTTGTCCTCTGAATGATCAATATCATCTGATGAACATATACGGCAACTTGATTTTTCATCTCTACTTTTAATTTTGATATTAACTGGATAGAATATCGCAATATATCGCAATAATGTGATAATATCGCAGTGTGACCCAAGTATCATGATACAGATCGTATTGCGAGGTCCTTGCCAATACTCAGCCCTAGTAATTAATATGAGTTTATCTTGGAAGATGGCAGGAAAGAGGAAATGTGAGAAGCCTGGTCGGGTTTTTTTGACAGCAGCTGGATGAAAAGTCAACATCTGGACTTCAGTTTTTTATCCTTATAATCTGACGGCTGAGGAAAAGCTGATTGACGACTATAAAACTGAAATGTAAATGAAAATGTAAGTGGATGGAGAGGTTCACAGAGGTTCTTGATGTTTTTTTTTAGTTTGCTGTAACATTGAGGGGACGTTCTTGGGCTGGTGAGAATAAAACTTAGAGTAGCGTCGTTCAGGTTCTTCCACTTGATTTGAGGTAATTAAACCATCTGCTCATTTACACCAACGGTGTTCAACCGGTGACTCAAACTGAACAGATCATCCTCAGATTATGTTCGTTATTATTATTTTAACTCGGCGCTGCGTTCACGTCCGTCCGTGGGCGCCTCCGCTACGTCCGTCCGCGTGGCGCGCCGGGGCCTGAAGTGGTGCCCCCTGGGAAATCACGTGTCACGTCGCGTTACGACTGGGAGCATTGAAGTATGTGGGTGATAAAAATTAATTAGCAATGCTGTCTGCCATTCAAGATTGAGCGTTAATTGTTAGTGAGCTAATGAAAGGAGCAGTTCACCCTGGAATAACATTTCCTCTGATTAGCATGCAGGACGTGGTCTTGAACGCTGAGCCTCCAGCAGGAGCTCGTTTCTGCTGCTGGAGCTCGTCACAGAGCAGTTTTTATTCTCTTTTTCCTGAAAACTGCATCCATGCAGGGATGCTGGTTAAGTCCCTTCGCTGTGCAAACACGCTCTGGATGACTGATTTAATACGTTGCAGTCGTGCACGCTGAAAAGGGAACTGTTCTACCAGAGTGAAACTTCTAGGTTGTTTTTTTTTTTGGTTAGTCTGGTTAGAAAGTGTTCGATGAGGCGATCGGGGCCCAGCAGTGCGATCCCCTGCAGGTCGGAGTTCAATGGGGACACGTGTCCCTCCCCCTTACCCTCCATCTCCACACTGATTGGCTCTGAGTCAGGTGACCCCTGTTCCCCCACGGGGGGAGGGCGTTCAGGACCTGTACCTCTTTCAGAGTCACCTGCCTCCTTTGGGAATCCCGCCCCATGAAAGGTAGTGCTGGCGCTTGTGGGTGTGGTCTTCCCTGTGGTTGCAGTGAAGGGGGGAGGAGGAGGAGGAGGAGGAGGAGGAGGAGGGGAGGGCAACAGAGTGAGCGATTAGTGAAATGTGAATCAGCCTGGAGGGTAAACTTCAGAGAAATGAGGATGAGCCCTGAGCAGAGAGAGAGAAAAAACCTTCACCTGTTAACACAGAGATGCTGCAGTGATGGACAACATGATGAGCACACAGAGGAGATAAAGAGATCACATGACACTTCCCGTCTTACCTCCAGCGCTTTTATGGCTTTTTTTATTTTTTTATTTTAAGACTCAAACAGGTCTGGAGAGCTGCGTGGCCCAAAGCCGACACTGAAGCGAGCTCCTCGTTCTCTTCGGGTTACGCAACGTCACCGCCGCGTTTACGGTTTTTTTCCACAACGCCAGACAGGCGACGGTTCAAAGGTGTCGAAACTTAAAGGATGAGGAGCGTAACCGCTCCTGGTTTCTCAGATATTTCTTCCTGCATCGTCTTTATTTCACCCCTAAAACACGTCACGATCCCAATTCTTTCTGCAATTTCCCAGTTTGGGATCAATAAAGTACATCTATCTATCATTGGACGTGAGGCTGAATGAAATCACATTCAAAAATGTCCTCTGAAACCTCAAAAAATAAAATAAAACAAAACTACAATTAAAAAGTGTCCGTCATCTGCTCTGTTTCCACAGAAATACATAGCAATGAGCTGGTTGGGTAACAGCTTTCTTCCACCACCTCACCTGAGCTGTTTCAGGGCGCACGTGCACAGATAGAGCGACAGATAGAGCAGCTACAGCTCAGTGAGGCGACCCGGTCAGTCACATTGTTCTGGTGCTCACTCTTCTACTCTTGCCTGTCCAGGACGTGCACGTTGTTGTGCTCAAACCAGTTCACTCGCCACCAACTGTGTCTGTTTATGCTCTTTTCACGACCTCGAGTTTCCCGATGAGACGACCTCGTCATCAGAGCGTCCTTCCTCGGACATCGTCACATGGGTATGCCCCCCACCCCCCACGCAGACACTCCGGTGCGCCTCCCCAAAACTGTAGGTCGACGCAGTCAGTGCCGCAGAGAGGAGAGAAAGGAGGCTTCTGATTGGTCAATTCTACATCCGTGTAGAAAAGAGCACATCATTGAAGAAATGAGGAAGTACCCACATCTGTACGATTCTGGTTCTCCACACTACAAAGACATCACATATTCTAGTAATTCATGAAGGGAGATAGCGATGAATGTGGGTCTGGATACGGCCGAGACGGTGAGGAAGTGGAAAAACACAAGAGATAAGTTTAGTAAGTTTAGCTAGTTTGTGATTGTCGCTCTTGCATTGTGGCGTGGAATAACAGCGCAGACTGCGCTTCAAAATTGAGTATAAATCAAGTGACGGCGGCATACTGGCAACAAGCTAACGGCGACACATGAGTAGGATTTTTAAAAAGCTTTTTTTTTTTATTTATTAATTTTTTTTACAGTGTAAGAAAAAGTCAAGCTCTAATAAAAAAAAGTCATGCATGTTCTCTCACGTCCAGGTCCAAGCAAGGAGGCGGGGCCTGTCCAGGTGGACCAATCATACGCGCTGAAAGTTCTGACCTCATTATCTGGCGCGACTGACGAGAGGCTCGACTCAGCTCTGCTTCGGTGAGAGGAACATGCATTTAAAGAGCCGGTTTTTGTCAAACATAATTAAATATTTCTTTCTAATTTCGCCTCCTACATGTGTACGCAGTCACCTTAAGCAGAGCAGTAAAATCATTATTATTCAAACATATGCCCAGAGGCCTGCTGGGCTTCAACCACCACAGGCCTCGTCGCTCTAAAACATATTTATCCTGATGACACAGTCCACATCTTGATTGCGCTATAAGCTCTCTGTTGTCCTTAAATGACAGCGAGCAGCATGCTAATTTTGACTCATGTGCTAATAAGCTGGCCATAATGTTAACATTCTGCAGAGATCTTTTTTTTTCTCTCTCGCTGTGAACCAGTCAACAGCGTTCAGTCTGAATGAGGCGTCCTGTCAGTTTGCCATCTGCACTGGGAAAATTAAAAACTCCACGACGGGGCGTTTGGCCCTGAAACAGACGACGGCTCCACCAGCTTCACCACTCTTTCAGCAGATTTATTAAAGTCCCGTTTTACGGCCGGATCATATTGTTTTTAATCGTTTGTCCTTTTTTGTTTCGATGAAGCAGGGGAGGCCACCGTTCCCACCGCTTGTTGAGACTGTGTGGGCGGCCCCCCCCTCCCCCCCCCCGTCACAGCAGATTTGATCCACATACGGGTTCGTGTTGCTGTCTAGGAAAACCGATAATTGATCTTTGGTGGAGAGACTTAAAAGGGCTTTTATGTGCATCAACTAGAAAATAAAAGCGATGCACGGACTTAACGGATCTGACGGCATGTCGAGAACGCCGCAGCTCATCGAGACTCACGGCAGCTCCTTCGGTTTAGTCTGCAGGCTGAAGGAGGGCTGCAGAGGTCTGGTTCAGAGAAAAAAAAAAAAGATGGAGGAGACGTAAACGGACGGTCCTCCGGCTCGATGATCACTCCCGTGGATCAGCTGCTGCCGTTTGCTTCTCCGTGTCCCAGATTGTTTGACAAAGTGCTGCAGACTCTCAGTCATCCAGGTCACGGTAACTCTCCAAGGTTTGGATCAAGGCAGCTGCACTTTTTTTTCTTAAGGCGGCTGAACTTCTTCGAGGAAAAAGAAGTCCAGCTGCCTCGATTCACCTGACAAATGGGATGTGACCTCAGACGCTCCCCGCAGGTTGAGGGCGGTGCCTGAGTCACGTGGGTGAAGATGCACCAGACGAGTCATGGACCATTAAATGGAAGATAACTGGCTGTGAGCGCTGGATGGTTTGACAGTCCAACGGCTCCTCCTCAGTCTCATCTGAAAGTCTCGCCAGATTAGCTGCGTTTCTATTTCTGCTCCTGCCTCGCCGCGAGCTGCTCGGGATGATGATGATCTCTCCTGATGCGGGGCGTTCGGCAGCTCAGCCGGCGGAGCTCCTGGTCCATCAGAGGAGTGACGCTCCAGACGACGGCTTCAACGTTTTAACTGTCAGAGCGGCTGCATCGCTGAAGGATCCTGCAGCCTCCCACGTCCTGAAGCAAATCTGATCCTCTGCTCTCATGCACAGTGTTGCGCAAGAGCATTTAAATTACTTCTTTTAAAATTATGTGTTACAGTGATCCCTTAATTTCCACGGTTAATGGGGACCGATGCCCCCCCGGGAAGATCAAAATCCACGAACTGGAGCCGGAGCCCCCCGAGCCTCAATAATGTGTTTAAAATATGTTTAAAAACCGTAAAAAAGTAGCGAGACACTGCAGCGAAACAAGACAAAGGCTCAACTGTGGTCTTTCTGTTACCTTCACAGCCTCTGGTCTCTGAACCGTAGTAAAGAAACTGCTGGTATTGTGCTATTTTTGGCTCGTAATTAGCAGCTAACACGCTAACAACAACAAAAGAAAAAGTTAACAGAGAATGTAAATCTATACACGCTGGGCTGCTGTTGATGCTCACTACACTTTTCATTTAACCCGTTTTCATTCTGCCGTCCCACGACACACACACTACATTACCCATAAGGCCACACCATTACCCATAAGGCCCCCTTCTTAAAGGGGCCAAGCTGGCTCACAACATTTCTTCACTGAGAGAATGCGCACAACATCCTGTGATGTTTCGCAATTTTTTCTTGATATTTTTATTATATTATATATTTCTGAAAAATCAGTGAATAACTAAACCGCGGAACCTAAAGCGCGACTTGGCGAGGGTTTCTATTTCCATATTTACTATTTCCATAGTTTCGGTGTTATTGCATGATGTTTGACGAAGCATTTTTTGCTCCTGGAAGAAGTCTGTTCCTGATGAATGTAGATTAGTGTAGGACATGCTGGTCCTCACTCCCACTGCGTCAGAAACCATCTCACTTGGACTCTGGGCGCCACGAATCACGGCAGTGGGAGTTTTCCCTCGACTTAACCAGCTGCTTTTGACCGCACAACTCGTTAAAAGTAAGCCAGTGTGTCTCATGAGCGCTCGGCGTCAGTTGACCGAAACCTCTTCAAACCTTTTGAGATGGTGAAAACCTGCAACCCTGCAACCCTGCAACCCTGCAACCCCCCCCCCCCCCCCCCCCCCGAAGCATCAAATGAAAAAGGAAAGTCGTGTCCACTAACCATATGCCGAATCAAGCGCCGTGTTTTGCCTGCGGGTGGTGGCCAGGATATCTGCAAGAGAGGAAAACATCATGAATGCGTGCTGCTTGGTTCCTTCTCTTCCTGGTCCACAGGTCGCCGTTTCCCATCACATCCCAGACGCTCGCAGCCCGGCTGGGAAGAGAAAAGAAAAAGAGAGAAGCCCGACAGCGTTTCCTGTGAACTCGGACGGTCTCCTTCGGCGTCGGCTGACTCGCTCCTCCAGCTGAAATAAATGCACCAAACTATATTTCTAATTCAACCGCGGTCACTCGTTCCTGGTGCAAGCTAGACAGGCTGAACACAGAAAACACATGAAAAGGTTTCCATCTCACCGTGGCAGCCGTCGGGATGCTGGTGGTGGCCGTTCTCCACATCCTGGTCAAACTCGCCTCTGAAAAACAAAAGGACAAAGAGGCGTGTTGGTAACGGCGGCGGCTATCAGTCCGTCTCGTCGAACGCCCGTTACTAACGGAGCGCCTCTTTACGAAATCAGCTTTGCTCACGAGGACCGTTTGGAGACGAGGAGGTACATGCGTCTACCCGGGATGTAATTGACGTTGCATCTGTTCGGTGTCTTTGTTGTTGGGAGCGGGTCTGAAGGAACCCCCCCCACCCCACATCATCCCACAAGGCTGCACGCCGTCAAATCTGTTGCTTTCAGCACGTTCGCCGAGTTATTTAGTGGTGAGATGCCTCCAAGATGGTGACTTCCGGTTGGATGACGCGCCATGAAAACCCTCTATTAGTACCTAATATAACCTAAACACAAAAAAATTCAATGCAAAAGCACTGCCGGCATCATCGATCCGACGTGGACAAGACGAGCATGTGCTCTTCCACGCTGCAGGAAGGAACGACGCAACGTTCAATAAAAGTCGAGAGCGCCGGCGGAGGAGGAAAACAGTCGTCTCCAACAGTTAATCACGTCAGATCTCTCCGCCGCGTCGTGAGGCGGCTTCTCTGCCGTCAGGTTCAGCGATGCTCGGCTAACAGATGCATCTGCCGTATTAAATTACGGCCTCGTCTCAGTCGCCGGCTGCACCGACTCTCCGGCGGCGGGTCGGATGATCAGCGCTGCGTGGATGATGGAGGGAACGAGCAGAGAAATGTATATATTTTTCAGAGCTTGGCAGCGGCTGGTGTGCTTTTTGGTGGAATTCAAATCACTTTCTCAACTTCGGTTTGGGACATTTTGAGCAATTAAGCTCGCGTAATCTACTTAGAGGCCACAGAAAGAGCTCCGGCTCTTCCAGAACAAGCGGTCCTGTGACAAAATGACAAAAACTTTAAGAGGCCTGAGGGGAAAGGAAATGATAACTCACTACCGGTTTGAAGTCTCCGGATTAAAGCACAAGACTAGTGTCTAATAGTTTTTAAATGTGTTAAAAATTAGTATTAAAAACGTATTGTGTAAAGTGCGCTGCAGGTCATATCCATCTTCGAGCAACAGTGAAGTTAAAAGGGAACTTAATATAAGCGCCGTACGGGCTCCGGGCCCTGATAGTAATATGCAAGACAGATGATGTGCGAGGAAAAAAACGAGCCCCTGCGGTTTTCCCAACGCTCCTAATCCAGCGTGTCTGAGTGAACGCAACAAGTACGAGCTGGGACGAGTCCGACCAGCGTCAGTCGCTGCCACCATACTGCCCCACAAACCCACTAACGCGTCCCAACATCTGGCTCTGGGGGAGAAACAGGAAAGTGTTCAATTCGCGTTTCAGTCCCGCTTCGAATGACTTGCAGCTCGTGGTGAGAATTAACCGTCGTTGGGCTGGATGGGAACACAACACCTGGAGTGAACATGTTCATTTACAGCCAGTCGGCGGAGGGTGGGGGGGGTCTCTGTGCTGCAAGAGCAGGCACAGCTCACCTTTATGTGCAGAGATGCACGTTTAGTTACTTTAATGTTTCACAAGGAGGTTCTGAAACTGACGGCGACAACTCGCCGATGGAGATGGACGGTTGCTCCAAGCTATCGGCTTGTTTTACCAGGTGAACCCATGTTTCAGAAAATTAAAAACAAACAAAAAATAAAGACCATTAAACACAGTTCCTCTTAGGGCTGGGCGATTTTATTGATTCTGCAATATATATCGATATTTTATTTCCCCAGAGAGTATTGATTTTTCAGCCGCGGGTATCGATATTCTAAGCTCCCTTCAAAACCCCCTTGTCCCACACAGGTGCTCTTCCTGCAAAGTGCAGAAAGAGCCATTAAGTCCTCCAGCCACTAGTGTTGCTGTAGAGCATTTCTAACAAGTTATCCAGAAGCTTCTTTCTCTTCCAGCTACAGCTGAGCCAGTCAGGAGGATGGCGGCGAGTATAAATCCAGCGCCTGCGTTCTTAAAAGCAGATGTGTGGGAGCAGTTCGGGTTTAAAAAGGAAAAGGAAAGCGAAGATTTAGACAAAAGTATGGCGGTTTGCAAGCTGTGTCACACAAACGTGAAGTACTCTGGAAATACCACCAATCTGCGAGCCCACCTGAAACGTTACCACCCGGACAAGCTAATGCTAACTGAGAGCTAGTCTAAGAAGTTGCAGCGCGATCTGAAACAAACCGTGCTGGACAGTGACGGCGGTTGTTGCCACCAGTTTCCATCTACTTCACCGAGGTTGCAGAAAATTACGGAGTCCATTACCTACTTTATTTGTCAGCATTTGAGACTGTATTCAGTGGTGGAAAACGCCGGCTTTAGGCGCATGGCGAACGCGATGGAGCCCCGCTATCCTGTTGTCTTTTATTAATTTTGTCCATCATTTGCAAGCTGCCTGTCAGCCATATAATGTGTAATTGATGCTTTCAGTTCAATTAATTCAAACAAAGTCATTGGAACACTCACAAGATGTCACCAAAATCACTTAAAATCTTTCGGCAAATGATGTAAATGTATTGTAAGATGAATATCGATACATATCATATCGTGAGCCAAATATATCGTATTGTATCGCGAGATTAGTGCATTGCTACAGCCCTCTGCAGGAGGAGACTTTGGAGGCAGAGCTGAAGCACAGCAGAGAGGGACGGGGAAGGACATGCAAGCTGTCTTCTTCCCCAAAACGACCAAGTCTGCTCCAGCCAAGCATCGAAACTCCCGGCCGCAAAGCTGCGAGCGTCCCCATTTTTCCCGCACGACTTCAACGCGTTCAGCTCAGACGGCGGATTAAACGGAAACAGATGCACGTTGACTGAATGACGGGCAGTTGGAAAAGGAAACCTTGCAGTGGTGACTGCTGAAAACAGGAACCATCGACTCATTTTGTCCTGCAGCCCTGCTTCTACCGACGCACCTTTGTAGTCTGGGTTCCCGTCCCCCGACTGACCCCGTTATCTCCACGACTGAAATCATCGCTCCAACACGGTGGAACAAACCAAGCGAAGCGACTTCCCACCTGCTGTGGCGGTTTTCCTGGGAAATCATTATTTGTATTCTAGCGGATATTAGGAGTTTTGCACGGTATCGATTTCACTCAGCAGAATCCGAGGAAACGGAGCAAAGGCTTTAAACTCTGATGCAACCAGCCTCACGGATGTATTCACGTGCACGGCCAGGTGAGTATCTGCAAAACAAATGAACGCCTCCAGATGAGGATCTATAAACGAGGTGAGATGCAGGCTGAAACTAGGATGCAGACAGCAGAACGGCTTCACATTTCTGCCTTTTATCTGATCCGGACGGCAACAAAACAACTGCAGTGACAAAAAGTGACTTTTTGTTTCAGATACAAAGCATTAATGATTGTAAGGTTTGATGTATTTAAGACTTGGCATCATGAAAGCTCAGAGTCTGTTGCAGTCGGTGAAATTCTCCCCGAACGTGGCAGCGTTTAAATCAGCCGCCGTCCCGCTTTTATCTCGTTTAAAAAAACAAATTGTGTCGAGCGGCGGCGGCGCAGCCCAATCGCTGCCACGTTTAAAGTGTTAACGCGTTTGTATTTTCCCGTGAACGACTCGTCTCTGCATCCAGGAGCTGTTGAGCCGTCAGGTTCGGGTTTTTTTTTAATCTCTGCACACATGCACAGCGCATCAATATGCACGTCAAGTGCACACTTTCAACATCAAAGTTGTTCAATAAAAAAACTGCAGAAAACAGGTTTTTTTTTTTTAAGCCTCTCCATTTTCACAGGCACAAAACTAATGCGATTAAATAACACCGTTATAATTACAAGGATTATCTTTAATAACTTTAATCAGGAAACGCTTTTTGGTGCAAACAAAGCTTTTACAGACAATGAGCGCCTGAAGCCTCAAACCCACGGACGTAAAAACTAAAAACTGCCCTTCATCCTTGGAGACGCTTCGCCTTCATTATTTCTGTCTTTAGTTTTTTCAGTATTTGAAAGTCCTCAATCAGTTAAGATCAGATTCTTTCATAATGTCAAGCATATTGCAGTTTTTTTTCTTTTTATTTTACATGTCTCTGTCTCGGGCCTCTGTCACGTTCATCTGTAAACACCGATAGCATCTCCATTTACAGCCGTGCATGTCTAATACTCTTTATAACAGAGCTCAGCTATTTTATCGATTCTGCGATATATAAATTGATATTTTATTTCCCCAGAGAGTATCAATTTTTCAGCCGTGGGTCTCGATATTCTAAGCTCCTTTCAAAACCCCCGTGTCCCACCTTTAAAAGCTTGCAAGCAACAATTTTCACTGTTTAAATAAATGAAACAATTTTTCTCAACAAATCTTTTATTCATTTTGTCCAGCATTTGCAAGCTACCTGTCAGCCATATACAGTGGTCCCTTATTTTTCGCGGTTAATGGGGACCGGCGCCCCGACGTGAAAATCAAAATCCGCAAACTGGAGCCGGAGCCCCCCGAGCCTAAATAATGTGTTTAAAATATGTTTAAAAACCGCAAAAAGTAGCGAAACAGGACAAAGGCTCAACTGTGGTCTTTCTGTTACCTTCACAGCCTCTGGTCTCTGAACCGTAGTAAACAAACTGCTGGTATTGTGCTATTTTTGGCTCGTAATTAGCGGCTAACACGCTAACAACAACGAAAGAAAAAGTCTGGTTTTCTCTGCATGGAACGGGAACTTTATTCTGGCACTGCAGGAACTTGTAACATCACACAGGTTGTATTGTTGGGCTCCTGTTGGTTAACAGAGAATGTAAATCTATACACGCTGGGCTGCTGTTGATGCTCACTACACTTTTCATCTAACCCCGTTTTCTTCTGCCGTCCCACAACACACACACTACATTACCCATAAGGCCACATCATTACCCATAAGGCCACCTTCTTAAAGGGACCAGGCTGGCTCACAACATTTCTTTGCTGTGAGAGAACGCGCACAACATCCTGTGATGTTTCCGCGATTTTTAAAATTTTTTTAAATTATATTATATATTTCTGAAAAATCCACGAATAACTTAAACCGTGGAACTTAAACCACGAATTGGCGAGGGATCACTGTATTTCTGTGGGTAAACTGTGCGCCTGCTCCCTTATGAAGAGCAACTGCAGAGCCGCATCGTCCTCCAAACGCACGAGCAACACCGTCGCAACAGGCACCGGAAACGCTTCCAAGCGAGTCACATACATGGCTAAAAATAGCCCTCGACATTATTGGAGGCTTCAATTCCAGCGTTCACTTTTGAAACCTTTAAAGAATTTGATTGTGTATTGCATTGTAATCTAACATTTTTTTTGGCATTTCCAGTAAGCGGTGGGGTTTTGGGCGAATGCCACGGTTCAGGAATGCGTGTCAGGAAGCGGCGGGAAACAAACAAAGCGAAACGGTTCTCCCAGGGTTCGCTGGCGACGAGTGAAACATGTACCTCCTAACCTCTACACGGCCGCTCTTCCTTTCCAGGGTCGGTTTTCCAGCCTCTGAAGAGAGAATAATCATAATAAATTTAAATTTGGCATCGTTCTCCCGGCGACGGGGATTTTTTGTCAGATGCATTATGAATGACGAGACTAAAAAGACCCAGAAGCAGCTTGAAGCCGAGCTGTCCGGCCGCACAATCGTTCAATGTGAAAGTTAAAAACGAGGGGGGGGGAGGGGTGAGGTCTCTCTTCCCCTCATGTACTTTGGACCCGCCACAGAGCAGTCATTAAAATGTATGCCACTTCTGAAAGAGAAAGGACTTGAAAAAGACAGGGCCTGATAGTCCTTGAAAAGAATGATGGGGGTGGGGGGGGGGGTGGGGTGGGGGGCTCCCAGGAGGTGGACGACTTTTGAGTCGTTTCATATCAAACTGCTGCCAGATTCACATCGGCTCATCCTTCCCTTCAGCCCATCACCATCCTTTTATCATCCTCTTCCCTCCTCTCCTCCTCCACCAGCCATCGCTCACTCCCCCCCTCCCCCTCCCCCCTTCAGTGATACGTAGAAAATACATCACTCACTGCTCGCCGTGTAGTGGATTAAACACGGAGCGCCGTTCGAATGCGTAATGTTTCAGGACTATATAGGGAACTCGACGTGCGCCAGGATTTAATGTGGAAAAAGTGATGCAGAACTGTCCTGGCAAATATGGACCACAATGCACTGCACTCCAAAAGACTGCTGAACATAAAAAGACTCGACAACGAACCTCGCCGTCAAGTTTCTTGTAAGCCTTAATAATAGTGCTGGGCGACGATTGAAATGTATTTAATCGCGATTAATCGCATTATTTCCCTGATTAATCCCGATTAATCAGGGAAAAATCAAATAATGAATTCAAAAGTAGTGTAAAATGCACTTTTATGTAAATGTTCTGCTGCCATATGAACTAAACACATGTTTAGTGTAAATCTCATCTTAAAAAATGGAAAGTAAAATAAAGCTTATTACCACTGCCAGGGTATTAATGTCATCCTGTTTTTATAAAAAAAGATTAAAAAAGTCTACCAACAAAATGATTGTGGCTCAGCACAATCAGAACATTAAAATCAAATCAAATCAAATCAAATTGAATATACTTTATTGATCCCCCAAGGGGGAAATTCAAGTTTCAGTACAGTCTGGTGTACTTGAGGAGCTGCCGGCGTCCAGCGCTCCTTCTTCATGTCCCGGTCCTGTGGTCCGAGTGCTAACTCCAGTTAACAGCCGTTAAAACCAGTACATCTTCCACAATGGTGAATTAAGTGAGATATCTCCAGGTCAGAGGAGGAAACACCGATGAACCAAACTGTCTCTTCTGGGAAGACTGAGCTCCTTCAGTCCGGCAAGAGATGGAGCCGACCGT
This sequence comes from Hirundichthys speculiger, assembly GCA_018398805.1. Classification (NCBI taxonomy): domain Eukaryota; kingdom Metazoa; phylum Chordata; class Actinopteri; order Beloniformes; family Exocoetidae; genus Hirundichthys; species Hirundichthys speculiger. The sequence continues at coordinate 1,507,078 of JAGFBZ010001678.1, forward strand.
CCCAGAGCCCGGTTCATCATGCGGACCAGGTTGTTGGCGCCACCCGCGGCGGTGCTGGGCCCCACCAGGTCTCCAGACGGCCCCTGCCAGGTCAGCTGACTCACCCCGGCGTGTAGACTGCTGGATAGGGGCAGCATGCCGCCGCTGTCACGTCGGAGGCTCCCGTCCCGGCTCAGTCGACCCTGCAGCCCGGAGCAGCAGCGAGTAGCCTCCATGCCAGGTGTCGCCCGGGCAAGGAAATAGGTAATTTCTGAGGTAACAGCAGAAACTTTTAACGGGGAGTTCAACTTGTCAGTTGTTACAAATAACCCTGTTTCTGTTGAATCCTCCGTCTGGGAGAACTTTAAATTGAAAATATCCATGTTAAAGTTCAGTAACTTTAACAATCTGTGTATCATTCATTCTTTCCATTTCATCAACTGTCAATCAAAAATAAAAAAAAAAGTGACATTTTATTATGTTTTTTAATTTAACACACAAAAAATGTTAATTTCAATTTTAGACTTGGATCAAAAATACGAAATGACAAAATGGGCCACAGACTTTAATTTGTTTTATAATGGAGGACTGGACTTTCTGTTGTCATTACACATCTGTGCCACTAGATGGAGCTGCACTGCAGTAACCAGCTAGAGAACAGCAGGACAGTGAACACATGGAGCAGATCTGATGGAACATGGAGGAATGACGGGAAAGTTTTGTTGCAGTCCAGAATTCTTCATATTGCTACCTGAGTTGCTACCCGAACTGTAAAGTTCACAGATTTTTACCGTTATCCATGTCTGTTTTAGCTTTTCTGCATGTTTACCTGCCGATTCTCTTCCGGTTCCGCAGCAGCCAGTAACAGACTTTTCAAAACAAAAGCATGTGAGTAACATGCGTTAACGCGTGAAAAAATAAATGTCGGCGTTAATAAATTAACAAGTTAATGCGATAACGCATTAACTTGCCCAGCCCTAGTTAATAATGATTGTTATCAAGGCAGTGAGGACCGGCCACGTCAAACTGAGGAACTGCACAGTGACACAGAGGAAATGAGCCGCCGCATCATGAGGACGTACGATGCGCTGAGCAGCTGGCGGGGTTAAGTAGACGAGTGACTGGTTTGGGACGTGGCGCCGGTTGAAAATATATGAGGTCATTTCAGAACCCCCCTCCCCCCTTGAATTTAAAAACTTAAATGAAAAACAGATGTTCTGCACTTCAAACTTGCAGTGAAGGAAAAGAAAACAATCCCCCCTTCCATTTATTCGTGTTCGCCCCTCTCTCCTCTCTCTTTCCCTTTAAATGTACATTTCTCTACATCCACAGCCTCGTCCATCTGTCTCTCTGTGGCAGAGACAGACTTCACGCCGGATCTTTTTTTTCTTGGCTGATATCATTCAGGTTCTGGTCCACTGGTTTCCGTTGTGGCCCTCTTCTACACACTAAACACAACTCATAAATCAAATCTCAGCGAGTAACTCTGTTGTCCTCGCCAGCGTGAAGCCACATCGGCATTTCCCTTTCGTGTGCCCCCCCCCCCCCCCCCCCCCCCTATCTCAAACATATCTCACTCCTTTCGTGAGGACCGTGACGTGAAAGCAACTTGAGCCTGAACCATGAACCGAACTTTAAATGTCAACCATCACCTCAAGACTAATGCTGGATGTTTTTGAACAAAACACCAAAGACAGAAACGCTTCCACGCCGAGATCAATTGATTATCATCCACACAACAGATACGTTCTCTCATTCTGCTTTCAGAGAAGCGAAAGGATCTTAAAACGAGGATCTTGGCGTCCATCAAGAGGAAACAAACTTTTGGATATTTCTAAACAATACTGCCTCTGAAGCTTCTGTCACGTCCTGGTTGCTTTTAATTATTCAAATAACCCCCTGAACCAGATCAGATCAATTACTTTGCCTGATGGGAGCAGAACTAGTTGAGCGTCCCTGCCAATGTAAGAGGAATGAAATATTAGCATTTGGGGAGATCTTTTTTTTTTTAAAACTGAAACTGTCCAAGGTTATTCAATCAGTAAAATGAATCTAAGAAACAGGAGCTTACAGACGTTTGGATGCACTCAGGGGTGCATCTGGGGTGTCATCAATGGAGACAATGTTCAGTTCTTAGTGATTGGATATGATATACGTCTATAAACAGGGAACTCGAGACCTCAGATGTTGTTCCTGGCATCTGCTGGAGCTGCCTATCCAGCCTCCACTGCCCTGATCACTACCACCTTCACAAGCCACATCATGTCCAACTCCTCTTTCAGCCCTGGGCAATTCACAAGTTTCTTGTCTTCCTGTTTACTATGGAACCAGCTGCCAGTTTGGGTTCAGGAGGCCGACACCACCTCCACCTTTAGAAATAAACTGAAAACATTTCTGTTTAATAAAGCCTACAGTTAGTCTCAACAGTAGTGTGTTAGGGCCAACAGTCCCAGCTACAGTTAAAGGAATGGCTGAAGACCAGACTAGAGCAGGCTGGTCTGAAACACAGACTCGTCATAGCTATGCTGCTATAGGTCTACGCTGCAGGGAGACACCAACATGCTGAGTGGTGTCCTCACCTCTCTTCCCCCCTTAAACTTTTATTCTTAAGTTGTATCCGTAGATATTTTGTCAGAGGTACACACTGACCTGCAGTTCCCCCCTCTGACCATCCCAGCGTTTACCTCCACCCGTCTATATAGACGTCATCCCAGCATTGACCTCCACCTGTCTATATAGACGTCATCCCAGCGTTGACCTCCACCTGTCTATATAGACGTCATCCCAGCGTTGACCTCCACCTGTCTATATAGACGTCATCCCAGCGTTGACCTCCACCTGTCTATATAGACGTCATCCCAGCGTTGACCTCCACCCGTCTATATAGACGTCATCCCAGCATTGACCTCCACCTGTCTATATAGATGTCATCCCAGCGTTGACCTCCACCTGGGATATCTACTAACATGCTGACCTGCAGTCTGATCCTCTGACCATCTCAGTCTTGCTGCCTACATCTGTTTATATAGTCATCTCTGTAGTTCATGTACTAACAATGAACCGGTCAGAATATAAGTACATGGAATTCTTAGTTCTTTAGTTAATGGATAATTATAATTTATACATTTTGTCCAATATAGTGTTCCCAGGATGTATGTCTTCCATCCTCTCTCTGTCCTGTCTCTCCTCCTCTTTTCTTTCTCTACCTGGCTGGTCTTCAGCAGGAAGGTCCCCCCTTAGATCCAGGTCCTCCTAGTTTTTTCCTCCTAAAGTGGAGTTTTTCCTGACCACTGCTTGACTTAAAGGTTTTTTCTCCCGCTATGGGAGTTTTTTTTTCTTGCCGTTTTTCTTTGATTAGGATTTAATATTATAATTTTATTAATGATATTTGCTCGGGGGTCATGCTCTTGGTCTCTTTAAAGCACCTAGAGACAATCTGGATTGTAATAGACGCTGTACAAATAAAATCGAATTGCATTGTCGTTCTCTCTCTCCGATGTTGCCATCGCTGTGTCCCACCACTACATCAGGTTGATAAGACACCAGTCTGGATCTGGAAGTCCAGACCACCTTTTGGAGGCATCTCTGGGACCCTGGGACCTCCAGTCCAAAGGTGGCGCAGATGCTCCTGTGCATTATTCATCCCGCCTGGTTGCGGTGGCTCCACGTTCGCCTGCCGCCCTGCTGTGAAGTGCCACACTGTTTCAGGGGCGTCTCTGCAGGGGCTCCATCTTGGGTCCTGTCCAGTGTGGCAGACCCCCGGTCTCTATAGATCTGGGGTTTTGGGCCCGTTGTATGCGAGTGTATATATAAATAAACATTCTGAAAATATTCTACCCCGGACCACAGCAAGACCCAATACATCAACCTCTTTCAATTACATAAATATCAAAGTTCACACAGAAACATGCATTAAAAAAAAAAATCCCATTAGCCTCTGTCCGAGTGAGGGCAGGAAAAGTAATACGTCTGGGTGGCCAAGCAGAAGATATGCAATAATTCCAGGTCTGCACATTTTCAGCCGTCAAAATAATCTATTGGAAGGCGGCCGACAGTGGATGTGGTGCGCTCCCTCCTCAAGTCGGTGTGCGACAGCGGTAAATGCAGTGTGAATTCGGCCTATAACAACCCCCCCCCCCCACCCCCCCCCCCCCACCGCCCCACACACACACACACACACAAGTTTACAAGCACTGTACGGAGAGGTAAGAGGAAAAACACCGGGTGATGGGATTCAGCAGCAGGCTGTACATCAAGCGCACAGCGACGCCCAGAGTCCTTGACTGTCAGCAGAAGAAAATAGTACCTTTAACGGCCCCCTTCCTCCTGCCTTTACTGCAGCCATCTGTCTACCTGTTTATCCATCCATCTGTCCGTCCAACCACCCATCTTTCTTCCCTCCGTGGTCTGAGAGACGGCGCGGTTCACCGCCGCGTGACTGCGACGCATGCAGCCGAACATCACTTCTGGTTTTATGGCACAGGAAGGAAGGGAGGGAGGGAGGATGGAGAAAACAATGATGGCGATCAACCTGTTACCTGCTACTGTGCAACACGCAGCAGAGCTTCACGTCCGATAACGAAGGAGGGATCTGAACATTCAGATACGTGGACCAGGGTTATAATAGTTTTGGATTTTCCATTAGTTTTAGTTTTTATTTAGTTTTTAGTTTAGTTTTTCCAAATTCAGTTAGTTTTAATTCGTTTTTAGAGCAGTTTTGCTAGTTTTCATTCGTTTTTGTTTTGAAATACTTAGTTTTAGTTTAGTTTTTATTAGTTTCAGTGTTAGTTTTAGTTTTATTTTGTAAATTAGGGTTGTAATTTTGGTTGGAGTGAAGCACTGAACTTTTTGAAGGCTATCAGTTACATAGTCGTGTTTACATTCTGGTCTCAATAAACATATTTATCAATGCATCTTCCCGCTTGTGGTGTTCCTGCATATTTACTGACCAGCAGCTATCTGGTCTCCATGGAAACAGTCCATTATAGTTGCTGTTTTCTCCCGTTTCTTCCCAACGCTGACTGGTCTGCAGCTGTAGCTTCTCTTTCCAGGGGGCTAGCTTAGGCTAGCTTATCCAGGTAGTCTTGGTTAGCCTTCTTTCCAGGGGGCTAGCTTAGGCTAGCTTATCCAGCTAGTCTTGGTTAGCCTTCTTTCCAGGGGGCTAGCTTAGGCTAGCTTATCCAGCTAGTCTTGGTTAGCCTTCTTGTGTGAGCTTTTCAAATGGACTTTCAGATTCGTGGGTTTTTTTCTCCTTGAGAAGTATTCTACACATTGTATCACCTGCTTCTACAACAAGGCACTTATTTTTATCGTTAACACAGTCATAGTCAAAGAAATCCCAAGTAGGACTGAGACGCTTTCTCTCAACTTTTGCTGCAGCCATCACTGCTATTCGCTTTAGTTTTTTTTTTTTTTTTTTGCGGTTCTTGTTGTACGGTGGAGCAAAGTTAATAGATTTCAAATGTTTATGAGGAAAAAAAATTACAAACACGAAAACGAAGTATGTTCTTGACATTATAGTTAATTCTAGTTCGTTTTATAAACACAATACAGTTTCAGTTAGTTATCGTCTTTTAAAAAACTCGTTTTTATTTTATTTCAGTTAACCAAAATGTTTTTTCAATTCTAGTTTTCGTTATTTCGTTCGTTTTCATTAACGATAATAACCTTGACGTGGACCTTTGCTCAATACAGATTTTTGTTTTTCCTTCTCCTCCAACCCGGCCAGAAGCTGACAAGCGCCAACGACAGCCGCTGCAAACGCCTTTCACTCGCTCTGACTGCTGAAAGGAAGACGACGTGCCAGAGACCTCCGCTGTGTGGCAACAGTTTAAGTTGAGCAATGACTAGAGAAGGGCCATCTGCCAGATATGCAGTTGCAATCATGCCCACCAAAGCTGAGAACATTTGTCTTGATCATCTACCACAGCTCTGAGCCCATAAAATGGCTTGTGGCCAGAACCGACATGAATGCTGTTCTTTTCTCTCCCTCACTTCACTGAAGAAAATATTCTTGATATATATTTCAACCACTTGCTGTTGCAGCATTGACTGCCGGTAACAACACGAGTCAAGCGTGAACTCTGACCCGTCCTCCATTTCTCCTCGTAGCTGCTGGAACACGGAGCCATAACAAACTTCCAGCGGCGAAGGTTTTAACGGATAACCTCCTGCGGGGACGGATTCGGGTCGATTATGCCTCTTCAATCCAGAAATACCTAAGGTGGCCCTCTGAAAACACCATTTTACCCAAGAAGCAGCGACGAGCACCTTAAAATCTGAAGCCCGTGGATGTGCGACCCTCTTCTCCTTCAGCCCGCGACACAAACGGAAACCCTTCCAGAACATCTGCGAGTGCATGTAAACCAGGGCTTAGGGGTGTGAAAAAAATCGATTTGGCAATATATCGCGATTTTCGGCGGCCCAATATAATATCGATTTTTCAACTCCTAATATCAATTTTTTTTTTTACAATGCTGTCAGTATGTTGTAATGGTTACTTAAATGTGCAAAAACACTAATAATAAACATTAAATAGGTTGTTTTGAAGCAAATAGCTTTGACTCAATTTGTTCTCTGAATGATCAATAATATCTGATGAACATAATCAGCAACTTGATTTTTCATCTCTACTTTTAATTTTGATATTACTGGGTAGAATATCGCAATATATTGTGATACCGCGATATTGTGATAATATCGTATCGTGACCCAAGTATCATGATACATATCGTATTGCGAGGTCCTTCCAATATTCACCACTACTAGGGCTGTAGCGATACACTAATCTTGCGATACGATACACGATGTTCGGCTCACGATACGATATACAGTGATCCCTCGCCAAGTCGCGCTTTAAAAGTTCCACTGTTTTAATTATTCACGGATTTTTTCAGAAATATTTAATATCAAAATCAAGAAAAAAATCACGGAAACATCACAGGATGTTGTGCACGTTCTCTCACAGTGAAGAAATGCTGTGAGCCAGCCTGGCCCCTTTAAGAAGGTAGCCTTATGGGTAATGTAGTGTGTGTGTCGTGGGACGGCAGAATGAAAACGGGGTTAGATGAAAAGTGTAGTGAGCATCAACAGCAGCCCAGCGTGTATAGATTTACATTCTCTGTTAACCGACAGGAGCCCAACAATACAACCTGTGTGATGTTACAAGTTCCTGCAGTGCCAGAATAAAGTGCTCGTTCCATGCAGAGAAAACCGGACTGTTTCTTTTGTTGTTGTTAGCATGTTAGCCGCTAATTACGAGCCAAAAATAGCACAATACCAGCGGTTTCTTTACTACGGTTCAGAGACCAGAGGCTGTGAAGGAAACAGAAAGACCACAGTTGAGCCTTTGTCTTGTTTCGCTGCAGTGCCTTGCTACTTTTTTACGGGTTTTAAACATATTTTAAACACATTATTTAGGCTTGGGGGGGCTCCGGCTCCCGTTCGCGGATTTTGATCTATGCGGAGGTCCCCATTAACCGTGAAAAATAAGGGATCACTGTATATGGATATTCATCTTAAGATACATTTACATCATTTTCTGAAAGATTTTAAAGAGACAAAGTGATTTTGGTGACATCTTGTGAGTGTTCCAATGACTTTGTTTAAATTAAGTGAACTGAAAGCATCAATTTCACATTATATGGCTGACAGGTAGCTTGCAAATGCTGGACAAAATGAATAAAAGATGTGTTGAGAAAAATAGTTTAATTAACTTAAACAATGCAAATTGTTGCTTGCAAGCTTTTAAAGTTAAGGGCACAATGTGAGAGTTAAAGTAGCAAGTGGCCTTCTTTGACAGCTTTTTTGGGTTGATACTGAACATCTGAGGTAGCTACTAGCCATTCTAGCTACCAGATTGAGTAAAAACGAACCATGGCAGCCAATAATTCAAGTCCATTGGATCAACATTTAAGCCACCTTAAAATTGCACCCATCTCAGTAGGGGTGAGTATTGGCAAGGACCTAGCAATACGATATGTATCATGATACTTGGGTCACGATACAATATTATCAAGATATCGCGATATCAAGATATATTGCATTACAGTTAATATCAAAATTAAAAGTAGAGATGAAAAATCAAGTTGCTGTTTATGTTCATCAGATGATATTGATCATTCAGAGGACAAATTGAGTCAAAACTATTTGCTTCAAAACAACCTATTAGTGTTTTTGCACATTTAAATAACCATTACAAAATCCTGGAAGCACTGTAACCACTGTAAGTGAGAACATGAAGGATAAAGTACCCTGAGTTACTGACAATGCACAAAAATATGAAAAAATATTTTCTCCTATCGTGTCAGTTTAAACACTGATCAGATCATATGCAGAGTAGCTGGCGGACTTAATGTCTCTTCTTGCAAAGTGCAGAAAGAGCACTCCTGTGGGACATGGGGGTTTTGAAAGGAGCTTAGAATATTGATACCGTGGCTGAAAAATCGATACTCTCTGGGGAAATAAAATATCAATATATATTGCAGAATCGATAAAATTGCTCAGCTCTGATGTAAACTGATTACATTTCATTTAACATGAACCCGAGTCTCTTCTCTTAACTCTCATGCACACACGTTGGGTGTCTGAAATAACTGGAGCTGAGTGGACATCCATCATGCTTCCTCACTCGTCCACTTCCAGCAGATATAAAAGGGACGGCGTCTCCTCTTTACAGCCGCGACCGTCTGCGAGCGACTGATCTCCCCGACCGTTAACGCTCCATCTCGAGAACAATCAGCAGCCCAAACCAGAAAGCAATCTGCGCACTTTTGATCCTCGGTGGTTCGTTATTGAAGACAATAAATCATGTCAGGGAGAAAACTGACGTTGGGACATTAAGGGGCTGAAACTTTGGAGTGTTACTTATTGAAAGAAGTGTCTCTCAATAAACCCAAGAAGATCAGGATGCAGATAGAGCGGCGGCACCGACGGAGATCTCTTCATAACTGAGCACCGGCCCAAGATGGAGCGCTGATGGACCGTTGATTAATCGATTGTTGTTATTAACTTCCCATTTGGCAGCTGTTGGTTTATATTCAGGCAGAAGAAGCTTTTACCCAAAGTGACAAGTGAGTAGTCAAACAGTTAACAAGTTGGACCAGGAATTACAAAAAAAAAAAAGTGTCATGTCTAGGGGTGTGTGAAAAAAAAAATTATTTGGCAATACAGTAATCCCTTACACTTAGCGGTTTCAGTACATCGCTAAAGTTTCAAAAATATTCATAGAAAAAAATATTTTTTAAAAAATTGAAAAAAATTCAAACGAAGCGCGCGAGGCTGAAACCCATCACATCAAGAACGAGTCTCGGGAAGCAACAAGAGCCGACATGGGAGGCCCTATGAACGAATATTGAGACCTGTGATTGGCTGCTATGACGGACATTACTGTGCCGTTGGTTGTCTGTACGCTGATTGGCTGACACGCGTCCCTGAATCTCCCATCTCTTGCTCTCGTTAGCTACGCACAGAGGAGAGATCGTCAAAGTGAGTGTACCTTCCGTAGATTTTGCGTACGCGCGTACATGTATACTGTATTTACATATACATCCACATCGCGGTTTTCATCATTTGCGGGGGGGGAGTCACCCCAATTAACCGTGAAATGTGGGGGAATACTGAATATCACGATTTTGGGCCGCCCAATATAATATCGATTTTTTTGTTTTTTTTTTCAAAAACACTAATAATAAACAATAAATAGGTTGTTTTGAAGCAAATAGTTTTGACTCAATTTGCCCTCTGAATGATCTATATAATCTGATGAACACATACAGCAACTTGATTTTACATCTCTATTTTCTATTTTTTTTTTACATCTCTATTTTTAATTTTGATATTAACTGGGTAGAATATCGCAATATATCGCGATAATATCGTATTGCTACCCAAGTATCATGATACATATCGTGTTGCAGTTCCTTAGTCATGACACGTGTGACGTGCTGCTGAGCAGGATGGGTTTTATCTGACTGAAATGACGCTGAGTCAGATAAAAGACCTTGACAGATGGCAGGAGAGGATGACTCAACAAAAATCTGTTAAATGTCATCATCTCTGATCTTTAACTGCAGTCGTCTCCTCGACGCTCGTCCTCCACCATAAACAGCCTCGTTACAGGTTCGGCTTTAAGCTTATTTAACGTGCACCGGCGTGCTCCTCCAGACCGCTCGCCCAGCTCTTTCTGTTTTGACAGTTGATCAGGAGGCGCGGCGGCTGGGAGATGCCTCCGACCCGCCCGGCGCGCACGCAGACGTAAACACCCGTCGGGGGTGAAGCAAACCACAGCTGCGAGCTGCTGACGCACGCCCGACGTGTTTGACAGTTTCAGAATGGATGGAGACGTTCGGATACGAGCGCAGAGGGCAGAGCGCCGGAGCAGCAGACTCTCGTGATGATGCAACGGCGCTGCGGTGCACCGCATCAGGATGAATTACTTTGACGTGCAACTGAAAAAAAAGTGCTGCAGCTCTCGCCGACTCTCTCCCTCTGTTTCAAGTGTGTCTGCTCCAGGTGTGTGTGTGTTAGGTGGTCCGACTTACTTGTAGCCAGGTGAGACCGTGACACAGCTGCCTGCCTTCAGCCAGATGCAGTAAGGGTCCCGTGAAGACAAGCAGCTCCTGCGTGACAGACAGAAAAGACGGTCGGTGGCGGAGGGAAAGCGAGGAGGACGGGCGTGAGAGGAGCGGTGGATGGTAATGACAACGACACCCATCACCTCCTTCAGCTCCGCCTCCACAGAGGCGACAGAAACAAGGACCCATCAGGCGAAGACACCAAAGTAGGGATGTAACGATATAAAAATATTTGATATCTTTATTATCGTGACCAAATTATCACGGTTTACGATATTATCACGATATTCTTCATTGCTGTACAAATGTCCAAAAAACACATACATTTAAATAATATTACAAAATCTTGTGATTTTCTTGTCATACTAAAAGATCAGAAGATAAAATCTGCTCAAAATGAAACTCTCTCATTAAAAGGGCAAACAACTGGCACAGAAAGAGGTTTTATTTTGAATGAACAAAATAAAAAACAGGAACAAAGGTTATTTGTCTGGTGCAAATTTAAATAAACACTTTAACAACCATAGTAGGTCAAAATATGCAAACAATTAACAGGAACAAAAATTATAGTGAAGTTCAAATGAAATAAACTTTGGACTTTAAGCTGAACATTAAATACGTATAAATGTGCAAATAAAGAAACAGTTGTTTAGGAGCCAAATATGTTGTTCTGAATTGTAGTTCACTCTGTGTGTCTGTGGGTGTCGCTGTGTTGTTACCTGAGGGTCAGGTATAAAGGTAGCTGCCTGTTATTGGTTAGCTGTTTGACCCGGAAGGGCTAAAGGTTTTTGACCGCTGTGGCGCTAACTGCCGGCGTTATGGTTGTCGCATCAGTTAATGGAATAAATTAATATTTTAACTGCATCAGAAGAACATCGTTCCGGTCCTTTTTCGATCAACACGCAACCGTAACGTTTTCAAAATGTGAGTTAGCGAAGCGCGTCGACCAGGTTACTCTTGGTCAAACATCTCAGTAGCTTGAAGCATTAGCCTTAGCTCCTTCAAGTTGCTTGTACAAATTACAATAAAATGTAAACAAGTGCTCTGCAGACAGGATAACTGTCCTCCACCAGTTGTCCCTCCGCATTCTTGAAAAAAAAATTAAAAACAATAAATTGCCAAGACCTTGGATTTCATCCTTTTAGTAGGTTGGTAAATGTCCTGCGTGCTATCACCACTTTCCGCCATGCTAACGTTACGATGCCGATGTTACAAGCTACATATTCACAGGAGACACAGTCGCGAGTCGCTCACAGACCTGAATGAGGCTGATATTACATATCCTGGTAATCGACCGCAATAATGAGATGAAGTCAAACATCAACGGTAATCATCACGTAAAATTTTTACTGTGCTTCACCGTAATACCGGTAACCGTTCCATCCCTACACCAAAGTCAAACAAAACCATTCAATCAAAAAACCAAATTACTGCATTTTCTTTTTCCCCATTAAGTATGATCAGAACATGATACACATGAGCCTAAACCTTTACTTTATACTCATCACATAAAAATGCGAAACTGCTGTTGGGACACGGATCAGTGACCAACATGTGATTAGCAGCGTTTATTAGCGTTCAGTGAACCTTACAAACATGTTATTGTCTCAATGGATGAACGGAGACTTGATCTTCCTCATCAAATCTGCAACTCTGAGCTTTGGTCTGTTTTGCTGCACAAATTTAATAAGTGAGAAAATTGTGTGCAATATCCCTTCACATGTCTAACAGGCATCACTCCTCATGTTTCTGAGCACATTCACTGAAAAGCTTCCCCTCGAGGATAAAAATATTGACTTGCTTCTTTCGCATTGAGAGAAAAATAAAATCCCCTTGAAGGCTAAAAAGTCTCAATTTCAGCAGATATTCACACTGCATTTATTTAGAAGAAAACCCTCAGAAGGACACGTCGCTGTTTAAAAGAGCAACAGATTAATGTGGATTCTATCTGAGAGTCCAAAAAACAACAACAACAAAAAACCCCCCAATGTTTTATTCTACTAAACTCTGCAGGTAACCAGACACATGAAAATAAATAACTGAGAAGTGCTTCAACATTCAGAGTTGAATCAACCTCAGGGTTTGTTCCTTTGTTCGGTTTGTCAGACCGGTCCAATTCAATAGGGACCGGTCCAGTTCTATAGAGACCGTTCCAGTTCTACAGAGCTGTCAGACCGGTCCAGTTCTACGGAACCGTCAGACCGGTCCAGTTCTACGGAACCGTCAGACTGGTCCAGTTCTACGGAGCTGTCAGACTGGTCCAGTTCTATAGAGCCGTCAGACCAGTCCAGTTCTATAAAACCGGTCTAGTTCTGTAGAGCCGTCAGACCAGTCCAGTTCTGTAGAGCCGTCAGACCAGTCCAGTTCTACGGAACCATTAGACTGGTCCAGTTCTACGGAACCGTCAGACCGGTCCAGTTCTACGGAGCTGTCAGACTGGTCCAGTTCTATAGAGCCGTCAGACCAGTCCAGTTCTATAAAACCGGTCTAGTTCTGTAGAGCCGTCAGACCAGTCCAGTTCTGTAGAGCCGTCAGACCAGTCCAGTTCTACGGAACCATTAGACTGGTCCAGTTCTACGGAGCTGTCAGACTGGTCCAGTTCTATAGAGCCGTCAGACCGGTCCAGTTCTGTAGAGGGCTCAGACTGGTCCAGTTCAGTTCTATAGAACCGTCAGACCGGTCCAGTTCTACAGAGCCGTCAGACCGGTCCAATTCTGTAGAGCCGTCGGACTGGTCCAGTTCCGTAAAACCGTCAGACCGGTCCAGTTCTATAGAGCCGTCAGACTGGTCCAGTTCCGTAGAACCATCACACCGGTCCAGTTCTGTAAAGCAGTCAGACCGGTCCAGTTTTATAGAGCCATCAGACTGGTCCAGTTCTGTAGAGCCGTCAGACTGGTCCAGTTCCGTAGAACCGTCACACCGGGCCAGTTCTGTAGAGCAGTCAGACTGGTCCAGTTCCGTAGAACCGTCACACCGGGCCAGTTCTGTAGAGCAGTCAGACCGGGCCAGTTCTGTAGAACCTGTCCCCCCGCTCCAACACCACTAGTTAAACTGTTGGAAAGTTAGCAGTGCGGCGGAGAGTGAGGCTGGAACCTGCAGAGATCTCCCAGGGAGCACTGGGGCGCTGCATCGGTAACCTGGCAACAACTGCTCCGACGACATCACACGCTGAGTCAGCAGGTGACAAGGACAGGTGCTCACAGTCAACCGTGCAGCACCTCTTGAAGCTCTTCCAGTTTGTTTACGAGTCCGTCCATCCATCGTCCCTGACATTTCAGAGAAGGACTGGTTCACGTCTTCTTCTTCTTCCTGCTCTCTGCCTTCATCTTTCCAGTTCTTTCCATTAGAACGTACCTTTGATTCAGGAACGCTGCTCGTTATTATTTTTAGCCACAAACAACCTCATTGTGAAAGGTCTCATGTCTGCCGTCAGCAGACAGTTCAATCACATGAACCCACCGACTGCTGATTCACTGAACGGCGTGATGAGTGGGCTCGGACCCGTCTGCTTCCTCCCCTCAGAGCCGTCAGCATTAACCACAATCGATGGCCGTTAGTCACTTCCCTCCGCGGCATCAAGTCCCAGCAGAATCGCAGCATCCGCCGCTTTTCTTCCACTTCGACGTCAACACGTCTGGTTCTGTTGATTAAACTCTCTCGCTGATCTGCGGTCAGCGCCTCTGCTTCCGCCTGGTTTTTTTTTTACTTCTTCACTCTCCACAGAGCAGCATCCCTGACAGCCGCCGGAGTCGCCATTAACGAGACCGTGGTACTCACCCGGCGGCGACGGCACAACGATAAAGAGAACGGTGGCGAACAATCTGATTCCTTCAACGCCGAGGCAAAACCTCCGAGGCAGTCGGGGAGCGATTTTGGATGAGTTTTAATGACAATCCCGAGACCCGTTTCTGAGGCTTGAAGCGATTTATTATCGTTCCCGCCGCTGCACCTTCAGCTGCCGGCGACCACCTCCCTAAACCCGCGATCTTACCTGCGCTACCCGCTGCATTATGCATAGGAGTGCTTAGGGCGTTCCACCTGTTTAACCAATCAGTGCGTCAGTAGCCGTTGCCTTTAAGAGCAGGTTGCGCTACCCACTATTAGCAATCTTCCGCTTCCCTAAACTTGCGATCGTGGGTAGCGGGTAGCCTGACCACCCGCTACCCACGATCCTAAACCCGTGATCGCAAGATACCGAGTTTGCACCGTACCGTACCGTACCGTCTTCTTCCGCTTATCCGAGGTTGGGTCGCGGGGGCATTAGCCGGAGTAAGGAAGCCCAGACCCCCCTGTCCCCGGCCACTTCTTCCAGCTCCTCTGGGGGGATCCCGAAGGCGTTCCCAGGCCAGCCGAGAGACATAGTCCCTCCAGCGTGTCCTGGGTCTTCCTCGGGGTCTCCTCCCAGTGGGACGTGCCCGGAACACCTCACCAGGGAGGCGTCCAGGAGGCATCCTAACCAGATGCCCGAGCCACCTCATCTGGCTCCTCTTGATGTGAAGGAGCAGCAGCTCTACTCTGAGTCTCTCCTGGATGACCGAACCTCTATCTCTAAGAGAGAGTCCAGCCACCCTGCGGAGAAAACTAATTTCTGCCGCTAATCTCCTTGATCTTGTCTTTCGGTCTCTTCCTACAGTTCATGACCATGGGTAAGGGTTGGAACAAAGATCAACTGGTAAGCGGAGCCTCGTCTTTTGGCTCAGCTCTCTCTTCACAACAACGGACCAGTACCGATCCTTTCTCCCATCACTCGTGAACAAGACCCCAAGATACTTGAACTCCTCCAGTTGAGGCAGAACCTCACTCCCGACCCGGAGAAGACATTCTACCCTTTTCCAACTGAGGACCATGGTCTCAGATTTGGAGGTGCTGATTCTCATCTCTGCCGCTTCACACTCGGCTGCGAACCGCTCCAGCGAGAGCTGAAGATCCCCACCCGATGGCACCAACCACCGAACCAGAACCCCTCTGCTTCTGTGGCTGCGCCAAGAAATTCTGTCCATAAGCATCATGAACAGAATCGGTGACAAAGAACAGCCCTGATGGAGTCCAACTCTCACTGAAAACGAGTCCGACCTACAACCGGTGATGTGGACAAAACTCCCACTCCATTTGTACAGGGACTGGACAGCCCGTAACAACGGTCCTGGTATCCCATACTCCTGGAGTACCCCCCACAGGACAAGTCCACAAAACACATGTGGACTGGTTGGGTGAATTCCCAGCTCCCTCCAGGACCCTAGTGAGGGTCTAGAGCTGGAATAAATGAATGATAAAAAAAAACAACTCCTTTTGCTTGACCTTTACTGATAATCGATTGCACCAGAAACTCCTTCCTGAAAGGACCTTCGTTATCTCTCCCTTTACCATGAATAAGATTATCTGCTGCTCTCTTTACCTTGTCTTTTTCTCTCCCCCTCAGTTTCCTGCAGATGGATCCAGTCAGATCTCTTTAGTGGGAGAGCTGGGGGCCCGTCACCACCAGGAGCTTTTCAAACGTGTCCGATCCGATCGGAGGCTTCGCCATTTGTCACATCAGATTTAAAAGAAGAGAGTTTTGTTGCAATCACATGCACACATAACGATGCCGACAGCCCTGCGGTGGGAAGCATAAACCACGTGTCAGGAGTCTTGAACACAGTCGGTGCTGAAAACGTGTTCTCTGGACTCCGAGGGGTGCACGATAACTATCGGGCCGATAACAGGAAATTATGACGTCGTCCTGATAACTCTGATATCACGACGAATAGCCCCGATAAAATATATATTTGTCAACACGGCAGTGCCTCGCTCCCTCTGAGTCTTAAATGACCAGCAGTGAATGTTATGTTCAAGTGACGTCGGCATAATCAGAAAAACGATTACTCAATGAGGAAAATCAAGAATACCCCCTCATGCCAGAAAACAACTCGTTAACTCGGTCCGAAGTTTAGTAGTTGCTAACTTGAATTGATATTCACAGTATTTTCCCACATACAAAATAGAAAAAATAGAAAAGCCTGAAAGAACGACTACCAAATGAGGGAACGATGGAATTTACGTTACACCTTGGATGCAGCACAGCTTGCTGATCACAACAAACATGGCGGCGATTGCATGGAACTTCGTTAAAGTTTCAGAAAAAGATAGTTTGTTGGTTATTTCTGACTAATCCTCCAAGCGAATTCTACGAGGAGGAAAAAATAGCACAAGCTTTAATACGTAAAACCTGATCAGTCACCTATAACATCGCTTCCATGGAGTTTTGGAATCGTGCTAATGTGAGCTAACGTGAGGTAATGCTAACGTGAGCTAATGCTGACATGTGCAAGCCAGCAGCAAGTGTCCCCTCTCCTCTCCCCCCTCTCCTCTCCCTCATCTCTCTCATCTAAAGATTCCATGAGATTAAAAAAAAAACAACTACTGAACGTCATTTACTTTAATTAAAGGTATTAATTTAAATGGAACCACAAGTCGTTGTGGTTGTTGCCCGGACGACGCCTGGCATGGACGCTTCTCGCTGCTGCTCCGGGACTTGTCTCTGCTACGCTGGACGTTGAACGCTGGACGCTCCAGTTTGTGCCCGGTTTGTGGTGATCTGCGGTCGGATGTCTACATACTGTCTGCAGGGGGCGGATCGGTCCTCTTGCGGCTGGTGGAGACCTGCTGCCGCGGACATGGACGGTGTCGCTGGAGGCCGGTTCGGGAAAGCTAAGCTAAGCTAAGTAGCCCTGAACTGCTACCTGCGGCAACCATCCCCACTGGATCCGGGCTGCAGCATCGCGGAGCCGGGACGGGAGACCCCAACGTAGCGGCGGCGGCATGCTGCCCCCGTCCAGCTGTCTACACGCCGGATGGGTCAGCTGATCTGGCAGGGGCCGTCTGGTGACCTGGTGGGGCCCAGCACCGCCGGGGGAGACGACAACGGCCTGGTCCGGTCCGCATGATGAACCGGGCTCTGGGTCGGCTCAGTCGCTCCCCGGACTGAATGGAGCTCGGTCTTCCCAGGGGAGATGGTCTGGTTCATCGGTGTTTCCTCCTCTGACCTGGAGATATCTCACTTGTCATCGTTTTGGAGATATACTGGTTCTAACGGCTGTTAACTGTTTTAACGACTGCTAACGGCGGTTACCAGGAGTTAGCACTCGGACCACGGGACCGGGCATGAAAAGGAGCGCTGGACACTAGCAGCTCCCCTAGTACACCAGATTTCTCCTGGTGTACTGAAACTTGAATTTCCCCCTTGGGGGATTAATAAAGTATTTTGAATTGAATTGAATTGAATTGAAGTCAAAATCCTTTAAATGTTAATCTTTTTCAGTAAGTAATTTTGATGCATGTATTTCCATCAGTTCAAGGAGCCTTTATTTTATTATTATTTTTTATATCAGTCAGTAATGAACCTTATTTAAGTTAATGTGAGATATCAAATAGGTTTGTTTGATAGCTTTATGAAAATGTTTGAGAGGCTTGACAATAGTTTTTGATTGGAAAAAAAAATATCTGTTCATTTAAAGAGTCAAAACTGTTATTTGGTTTTGTTCACAGTATTGATGTAATGATCTTAGGTATATGTGTGTGTTATCGGTTATCCGTATTGGCCTTTAGGAGCTGAAAGTTATCGGTATCGATTTTAAAAGACAGAAACATCAGGAAAAACATCCACCGGCGTCGGGAGGAGCAGTCGCACGTCACTGACATGGAGCTCCTAATAAAAAGCAAAAACAAGACTTTCTGAACAAACAACAACACTTTTTTTTCCTCCTGGTGAGTAACAGCTTTCTGAGCCGATGGCCTTATTGGCAGGATGTCATTTCCTTCCAACAAAAAAAAAAAAAAAAAAGAAGTAATTTCTGCTCTCTGTAACATCATCCGAACCTCCTGCCCTTCCTATCCCCCCGTGGACCTCCAGGCTCTGCAGCAACCAGGCTGCTGTACTCTGGCATTTCCTCACACATGTGAGTCTCTCGTGAGTGTGTACGTGGTTGAAGAAATGTGAACATACGTGGGATTTGTTTTTTCCCATTTTTTCTTTCCTCTTCCTTACAGAAACATTGCAGGTTTACCAGGACAGAGATTTGGGTTTATTAAAACATCTCGACAGTTGTGAGGAACGTCTTGATGTTGAGCGTCAGAACAAATGTTTCCCGATTCAACAATTATGAAGGAAACTTGAGCTTCGCGTGTTTCTTTCTTTTTTTTTTTTTGGCTGAAACGTGTTTAGAGCAACAACAGCTCCTCTCAACATCAGAGCGAAACATGAATCACTGTTTCACCCACAGAAACATTTAATATTTTTTTAGTTTTTGGGGGGATTTAACAGTTCAAAGATGGAGGACCAACAGAGACTGCCAGCTGCTTTCATAAATTATTCATTCACTCGCCATCAGGTATATACATCCATCCCTCTCTCCTCTCCAGTTCATTCAGAGTCGCTGTACATGATGGAGGGATGATCCTCGACCCTGGAGCAGCCGCAGATGAAGAGCTGTGGTTTCGGTTTAAAGGAGAAGTAAGAAGGGGAGTCATTTTCTCTTTTAATGAAGCTGTTGTCCTCCTCGCTCCTCTCTGTCGTGTGAAGAGGAAGGAGGCGAGCGTGCAGTCACGACTGGAAGGAACATCGAGGGTCTTTGAGGCTCCGGCTCGTAACTTCCAGCCGTCATGTTGCCAGAACCTTTGGGGGAGCAGTAATTCTGACTTACTGGAAGCCGCTTCAGCTGACTCCGGTACGGTGATATTAAAGACATTTACTGGATTTAAGAATGTTAAAAATATATATATATAAAAAAAGGCTTGGAGACTTTCCTGTAACAATCTCGTAATTTCCTTGAGACACTGAGTTAGAAGTTTGAGCAAGTAGAGGCAGAAAACCATAAAAGGAGGCTGGCGGAGAATCAAAGGCTCAGACTGGTGTCAAAGGAAAGTGGAGGGAGTCAATAAAATAACCATTTTTGTTTCTGAGTCGGTTCTGTGGCGAGCTTCACCTGCTGAGCAGACGCCTGGATGATCCTTTACTCTGTGCTGGCCTCAGCTGGTGTTTGCAGAGGAGCACGTGAGGTCATCCTCCGTAGACGCTGCTGTTTAAAAGGACAGACACCTCAGAAAGAGACAGATTCAGACGGGACGTCCCCGTCCGTCGAGAGCGAGCGCTCGGCTCCAAACGAGGCCCGACTCGTCAGGAGGAGGAGCTACCGTCGCTGAGCGTCGACACGCTGACCGATCTGAAGCTTTTGGCGGCTCATTCGGGATTCAGCTGTGATGCGGCGCAGCCCAACTGCACTGCTGGCGTGGATGAGCTGCACCCAAGTGTCAAGTCTTTACTAGGGCTGGGCAAGTTAACGCATTAATTTATTAACGGCGACATTTATTTTATCGCGCGTTAACACATGTTGCTCACGTGCTTTTGTTTTGAAAAGTCTGTTACTAGCTGCTGCGGAACAGGAAGAGGATAAAAAATCTGTGAACTTTTCAGTTCAGGTAGCAACTCAGGTAGCATTATTAACAACTCTGTCGCGTTATTCCTCCATTTATCATCAGATCTGCTCCATGTGTTCACTGTCCTGCTGTTCTCTAGCTGGTTACTTTAGTGCGGCTCCATCTAGTGGCACAGATGTGTAATGACAACAGAAAGTCTGTTCCTTGATTATAAAACAAAGCCATTTCTGGGTCACGTAAACCAGACAATAAAATACTAAAAACGAATTCGGTCCCGTGGCCTGTTTGCTAAAATTGAAACATAAAAAAAAATGGGCATTTTTTTTGTTTTTTTTTGTGTTAAATTAAAAAATGAAAAAAAAAAAAAAAAGTCAGTTTTAATTTTTTAAATTTTTGATTGAAAATTAAAAAAGGAAAAAACAAAACAAAACAAATGATACACAGATAATTACAGATTGGTAAAGTTACTGAACTTTAACATGGACATTTTTATTTTAAAGTTCTCCCAGACGGAGGATTCAACAGAAACAAGGTTATTTGTAACAACTGACAAGTTGAACTCCCTGTTAAAAGTTTCTGCTGTTACCTCAGAAATTAATGTTTTAATGTTCTGATTTTGTTTGTTGACTTTTTTTATTATTCATAAAAAAACAGGATGACATTAATGCCCTGGCAGCGGCTGTAAGCTTTATTTTATTTGACATTTTTTACACTAAATATGTGTTACTGACAAGTGCTGATGTTAAAAGTGTTTGAACAACAAATGTTATGGCACTTTAGTTCATATGGCAGCAGAACATTTAAATAAAAGTGACCTTTACACTACTTTTGAATTCATTATTTGATTTTGCGTATACAATGCGATTAATCGTGATTAATCAGGGAAATCATGCAATTAATCGCGATTAAAAATTTTAATCGTTGCCCAGCCCTAGTTTTTATAAATTACAGACAAATGTTTAAAGAGAATGTTGCAATAAATTCTTTTGGAGGCTGTCTCCAGTTATTGATTCTTCATCTACACACTGGGGAGGGGTGCAAAACAAAACAAAACAAAAAGTTAGGGAACCGCTGCATCATCTGAACCACGGTTAAGTAGATGGATGCACAACTTTCCTCTGAATCCTACTCAACTTTGACTTGCCGTAAGTTTTATTTTCTTTGAGTTCTCAGAGTTCCTGAATAATAACTGAGGTCATGAGGTCAGCAAAAAGTAGAATCTGCACTTTCTAGAGACTCATTTCTTCCATCTGAAAGCACTTTGCATGAAAATCCGTTGAGCTCGGACACAGCAGATGAACGAGCTGCAGGATGCCGTAACTACCCGACCCTGGAGACGGCTGTGCAGCCGCCTGCAAGGATAAAAACGCCTCCTCGGCCTTCAGAGCGAAGGCAAACGCGAGCACTTGTCTGCAAAACCATAATAAAATGAAAAAGGCGAACTGATGGACTCATGCATTATGCATCCCTCTGCTCCCCGCTCACTTCCACGTATGGCAGGTGCCGCGTGCGTGCGTCTGCACCTCACCGCCGCTCCGGTGCGTTTGTGTAAATCCATGTGGTGCATTAATGTAAAACAGTTTCTTTTTGCAGTTTCAACAGATTTATGGAGTCAGAAATGTTTCGCCTCCCACGTCTCCAAAGACCGGCGGTTTATTTTTGGCTCTCCTTTGGAGCAGTTACAAAACATGTTTTGTTGTTTAATGCGGAGGACTTGTTGAGCGGCTCAGACTTTTATTTTTATTTATTTATTCATTTCCAAAGCTTTCCGTCAGTCTCTTCTCTCGTGTGTCCAGAACGACTGGATTTCATTACAGTTTTGAAGTGCATCCAGATCACTAATATAACTTTGATTTAGTACCATGTGACAATATCCTATAAATATGTATATTAAAAAAAACAACCTTGAAAATGCTATAAAAAATGTATTTTGTTGCTGTTAACAGATGAACCTGCAGCTTCTACGAAGAAAGTTCAATCAGTTCATTCAATAATGAAAGAAGAGAGAAAAAAAAAAAAAGGGAATATATCTATTGGAGTTTGAAATCCCGAGACACCAAAGGTTTTGGGGCCTCTTCTGCCCTTTTATTGTATTTTTATTAAAATTCCCATTTCATACACTTCCCTGCTGCTGCTCGAAACTGTTTTTTTCTGAAACCTAATATTGGCAGCGGGGCCTCGAGTTCAAAAAAAAAAAAAATAGAAGAAGAAGAAAAAAACAAGCCTGATAAAACCGGCTACAGTGAGGGAGAGAAAGAGAAACGAGCCAAGACCGAAGAGAGAGAGAGAGAGAGAGAGAGAGAGAGAGAGAGAGAGATGGAGTAAATCTCATCTGGAGGGAGACGGATTCGTTGGCGTGTTAAAGGAGGATGTGGCGGCTGAAACCTGACCTCCTGGCCAGTGCTGATGCAGCTCATGGGGCCCTTAATCCAAGCATGAGGTGTGCTGCAGCTCAGCTCTCTAAAAGGGATCTGTGGACGCTGCTGCCCCCCCACCCCCCTCCAGAAAAACAGGGGCCACCGTCGCTGGCTGCTGGCCAATCAGCTGGATCCAATTTATGACTAAACGATGCTGAGAGCTTCTCCAGACCTTAGCAATGAGGGGCTGGCATGCTACGGGGGTGCACACACTCCCCGAGGGAGCCGAGAAGAAATCCTTCCTCGAGCTTGACGGGATAGAGGGGGGAGGGGGAGGGGAGGGAGGGGGGCCAGCATTCCTCACTGCCCCAAAAATAGACACTGGAGCTGGAGAGGAGCTCATCAGCCGAGGCAAAACATCGCTTACCCAAGAGTGTTGACGAAGACCGACGATTTACTTTATTCTGCAAACTTAAAACCACTGAAAGAGCTCAGTAATCTGAGTATGACCACATGAACTTGCTTCTGCACAATCTTATAAAAATTGTTGGTGCATGTAAAAAAAAAAAAAAAAAGGAAAAGAAGCAGCTTTTCTTTGTTGCTTTGCCGAGTTGCAAATATTGTGGCACCGGCAGGATTAAAATCTGACAAAACGCGCTGCAAACAAACAACGACCGAAGCGACGCGTCCAAGTCAAACAGCAGCACAGAGAAGCTTTTGTTCCGGCACGAACAAAAACATCTCGATGAATTAGTGAAAAAAAAAAAAAGGAAACTTTATGGGACGAGGACGCGGGGAGGGTTCTTCAACAGTTCGCGGCAGATCCCCCCCCACTCCCCCACCTCCATCGTTGCAACAACCAGGTTATAAAACTGGAAGCTGCACAGCTCCCAGTAACGACAGCGAAGCCGTTATCCAGCTGGCTTCCATTACTGGAAACCAGCAGCAGTGATGTCACCTCTGGCGGACGCCGCCCGGCGAAAGAGCAACTTGCAAACCGAGGAGGAAGAGACGACGAACATGAGCGTTCGACGCGGATCCAACGACCGCATGTTTGCGAAGACGTTCGTCTTTTAGCCGCAGCGTTTGTGAAGCCGCTCCTTACTGTTCGAGTCGTTCTTGGCCAACACCACTAATGACGTCTAAGTGCTTTCTTTCTTCTTCATGCAGGAGAAAGTGGCTCTAACCAGCTCCATCAATCAAGCAGGAGTTGGGTTTTTGTCCAAGAGCTTGTAGCATCAGTGGATTCTTATTTTCTGTAGCTGCGAAGGAAACTGTGTCAACGCAAAAAATCGCTGCTGCTGAGTGCAGATTTTGGTCTCGATAAAATAGACTCCATTCCTGCGTTTTGATGCGCTTTCCAGAGCAAAAGAGCCAAACTTCAACTCCAAAACCAGTCACGCGTTTGTGCAGAGACCCTGGAAGGGAAGGTCCGTCCTGGAAGCAGGTTCACATCCGACGACGGGGCGACTGTGATTTTAACGAGCCTTCGTCCAGATCAGGTGCAGGGAGGTCTGAGGGCTGAAGGATGAGATCTGTATTTAAGACTGTGGTGATTAGATTTGTGTCTGGACGTGACCTGTTGAACTGCGTGGATCGGGTCAGTAAACCTGAAGCTGCACAGGTGAAGCGCATTTTCCTAGAAGAAGCTTTGGCTCCAAAACCTCCCGTCAAGCAGCTTCCTGCTGATGAAAGCAGTGATTCTGGTCAGAATCAGAGCTGTTGGGGGAAAATATACTCACATAAGAATCTTCTTATATTCTAAGATTTAGAAAAGTCAAGCCTTTCTGTTTGGCAAAGCTGCCTGACATCTGGACAGGCGTCTGAACTTGTAGAAACGCCATGATGAAGATCAGTTCCTGCTGAAGTTCATCTAAAACCGTTTGGAAAAAGCTCTCGTCATACGGAGGATCTTCAAGTTCAGCTCTTACTACACCTGAGCCATTCTATCGATTCTGCGATATAGATCGATATTTTATGTCCCCAGAGAGTATCAATATTCTAAGCTTCTTCCAAAACCCCCATGTCCCACCTTTAAAAGCTGGCAAGCAACAATTTGCACTGTTTAAATAAATGAAACTATTTTTCTCAACAAATCTTTTATTCATTTTGTCCAGCATTTACAAGCTGCCTGTCAGCCATATAATGTGTAATTGATGCTTTCAGTTCAATTAATTCAAACAAAGTCATTGGAACACTCACAAGATGTCACCAAAATCACTTTGTCCCTTTAAAATCTTTTGGAAAATGATGTAAATGTATTGTAAGATGAATATCGATATATATCGTATCGTGAGCCGAAAATCGTATATCGTATCGTATCGTGAGATTAGTGTATCGCTACAGCCCTAACTCTTACAGTTGGTAATCACTACCGGGTGCCGTTTTTCTTCTTTAAAAATCACGAAATAAATCTTGAATTCAGGTAAACGTTTCAGATGCTCCAGTTTTCTGGGAGGGGGAGGAGCTTAATGAGGCTCGTTTACAGTACGATGGAGCCGTCGGCGCCACAAATGCCTCGGCCTGCGATCAGCCGAGAGTTGGAAAAAAAACCACCATCATCAACATCCATTACGTTTCAGCCCCCGGACATAGGGGCTGATGGGAAAGGACTGGATTTTCTTTGACGCGCTCAGCTTGGACGTCCGACTCCACAAAGAAAAAAAAAATTAGCATCCATGTCAGAGTTCAGAGTTGGAGCCGATGCTGCAGAGTTGAGAAGTAAACTGCATTTGCCTTGGCTCCGCCCACAGATCAGATACCTTAATCCAGTGATTCTCAAAGTGTGGGCCGCGGCCCCCTGGTGGGCCGTCGTGGGACTGCAGGTGGGCCGTGAGAGGTCATTAAAATTAAACAAATGTGTTTTAAATCCTCGATCTTTTTCAAATATGTTTTTAATTACTGCAAAAATATTAACGATATGATTTTAAAACATTAAGAAGTAACAAAGCAAACCACTTAAGTGTTATTCTACTGTCATCTTAACTTAATATGACAAGTGTCACCTTATTTGTTGACCCCTTACATTAATATCGGATCATGGTTCCTGGTCCTGTATGTTGATCACAGTTGTGATTAAAGGTTTCGGTGGGCTGTGGAGATTTTTCACATTTCAAATTGGGTCAATTGGTGTTCTGAAGTTTGGGAACGGCTGCCTTAATCGAATATTACGAACTGTCCCCTGAGAATAGCAGCACGTGCACGGGAGGAAGCCTTGTTTTTCAGTGATAAAGGGGCATCTGCATCAGTATGAGGTCTTCAGTGAGTGTGTGAAGGAAATCCTTTTAGATATAATACGGTACATATGAAACTTTACTGGTTTAACTGGAAGAGAACTTTATCCTGCCTCCACATTTACTTTACTTTTATAAACGCTGGACATGGACAGATGATAAAAAGTAGCACCTTTGTGCAGATTCCAGGGTCATTTTGAGAAACAGATCTGCATCAAATCCTCAGTCAACGTGCCCATTCATCCTCATCGTCGTTGCAAATGTTGAAAACAAACCCGGTTTAAGTGTCAAACCGTCCCCCACGTGGCTCGGATCAGACCGACAAATGCTTAAAGACTTTTATTCCTTTTTAATGAGAAAATAAAATGCCAGATTTTCTGACATCCATCTGAGATCAAACGAACTCAGTTTTTCCAGGCAGAGTGAGAGGGTGGATGAGGGTGGGTGGGGTTCAGATACTGACTCCACTTCCTTAAACCAGCCGCTATGAACGCAGGCTGAAAGGATGTGTTTCCTTCACTTTCATTGGGATCTTTGGAAAAAAACATGTCAGTTTTCCCATTTCGGAAGTCGGGAAATTGTGTCAAAAAAAAAAAAAAGCCCAAGTCTCCTTTAATAAATGAACACATTTATCTCTCACTGAAACGCTCTCGGACCGGTCCACACAGTAATTACTTTTCTGGTCAAAGGGTTCAAAACCAGCAGATATTCAATCAAAGAGAGTCGTAAAGCGGTAAAAGGAAAGGTTGAAGCCACTTACGTCTTGCAGCTGCTGTACTCGGAGCAGCGACTGAGTGGCACGCGGATCACGCAGCTGGAGAACGCCACGAACAGCGCGTGGTGGTCCCGGTCCAGCTCCAGACCCAGCAACCCTCCGGTCCTCCCCGCGGACGTTACACCTGGGAACGACAGTTTCACAGTCGGATGGCTGCTGCAGGATGTGAATGGTTCACCGGGTTGGACGCTGATGAAGGAAACGGTGGTCTGACTTGTTTGGGTTGTAGACGTCGACGTCCTCCAGGAGCTGCGTGCTGAAGGAGGCGTTGGCGCCCTCCGTGCTGGCCAGGATCTTCAGCACGTGGCCGTTGTCTGAACCCAGGAACACCACCGTGTAGTTCTTGAAGGGCCCGGCGGACGTGTCCACGGCTATCTGGGTCAACTTGAACCTGAATTAAAACACAATCAGAGGCAGCTGGAATATAAAGAAAATAAACTGTGGACGTGTTCAATAAAATAGGAGCATGGACTCATCATATAAATTAGGGATGCACGATAACTGTTTTTTAAAACCGATACCGATAACTGATAACACACACATATACCTAAGATCATTACATCAATACTATAAACAAACACAAAAGCAGTTTTGACTCTTTAAATGAACAGATATTTATTTTTTTTCAATGAAAAACTATTGGCAAGCCTCTCAAACATTTTTATAAAGCTATCAAACAAACCTATTTGATATCTCACATAAACTTAAATAAGGTTCATTACTGACTGATATAAAAAATAAAGGCTCCTTGAACTGATGGAAATACATGCATCAGAATTACAAACTGAAAAAATGCATTCCTCAATGACAAAGAAATAATGCACAGGTCATAATGTTACTGACACAAGTTAGACTTGTCTGTGGAAATAAACTGAAAAAGTGCACTCCATAGTAACAAAGAAATTACATTTAAAGGATTTTGGCTTGTGATTCCATTCAAATAAATAACTTTATTTAAAGTAAATGAGATTCAGCAGTTACTCCTGGCTTGCTCATGTTAGCTCATGTTAGCTCACATTAGCTCACGTTAGCACGATTTCAAAACTCCATGGAAGCGATGGTAATGTTTCAGGTGGCTGATCAGGTTTGACGTATTAAAGCTTGTGCTATTTTTCCCTCCTTCACTTGGAGCATTTGTCACAAATAACCACCAAACTATCTTCCTCTGAAACTTTAACGAAGTTCCACATAATTGCCGCCATGTTTGTTGTGATCAGCACGCTGTGCCGCAATGCTGCATTCAAGGTGTAACATAAATTCCTCCGCTCCCTCGTTTGCTAGTAGTTCTTTTGCCCTTATCTATTTTTTCTATTTTTTATGTGTAACATGTGGGAAAACACTGCGAATATCAATTCAAGTCAGCAACTACCAAAATTATGACCGAGTTAACGAGTTGTTTTCTGGCATAAGGGGGTATTCTTGATTTTCCTGATTGAGTAATCATTTTTCTGATTATGCCGACGTCACTTGAACATAACATTCACTGCTGGTCATTCAATACTCAGAGGGAGCGAGGCACTGCTGTGTTGACAAAAATATATGTTATCGGGGCTATTTGTCGTGATATCGGCGTTATCGGGATGACGTCATAATTTCCTGTTATCAGCCCGATAGTTATATCGTGCACCCCTAAAATAAATGATCGGTCCGTCATTTCCTCCAGCGGTCCAACATCCCCTACATCCTTTAATACCTTCATCCCGTTCATTCGTCCACACACCCGCCGTCGCTCCATCCTTCATGTCATTTAGCTGCTGCTCCTCGTGAGCGCCTTTATTTAATTTAATTTAATATTTGCAGTGAGGAGGAAGCTGAGTGACTGCAGCTGTATTTGCAGCGTTATCCTGCTTCGTATTCACGGCGGCTCCACCAGGGGAGCTGCCGGGCATCTCCACAGCTGCTGGCTCCGCCTGTGAACTGGTGAAGGGCACCTTGAGTCCGGATGAGCTTTACTCCATTTTGGCTCAAGGAAGTAAACCTACACTCTTCTTTTAATCATCTTTTTTCCCCTAACCCTGCATCGTATTACTTCTACAGAGGAGCGGCGGCGTCCGCGGGCCGTCCCAGATGTCCCCACGCAGGGTGGCACGCTCACCGGCGCGGGCTTGACTGGCACATCTCCCTGCGACGGATCGGCAGCACGGCGTGATGGTCCGCTCTTCGCAGCTCTCTGGGGAAGAGGCGCGACAGACGTGATGTTTCTGGTGCCAGATGTGGAGCGGCGCACGCTTCCCCCCGGCGTGGAGCCGCGGCGGCGTCTGGCTGCCTGTCAGCCCAGGCTCTGCTTCAGCAGGCTCGTGCACGCACGTGCGCACGGACTACAGCTGTAACTTGACGTGCGATCTGCGTCTTCAGCTGAACACTTGTGACACTCACCCGACACGCTGCATCCACCTGTCCGTCAACCGACGCCAGGCGGACGCTCAGACACGACGAAAACGCAAACAGGAGCGTGACCCTCCTGTCTTGGACGCCCTATGGCAAGCCGTTTTAACATAAAATAGTTAGCATTATAGATATTAATAACCTTAATTTTGACTAGTCGTAATTATATTATGACTAGTAGGAATATTGATTAAAGATATCTGTAAATTCATTGTGCCTAGTCAAAAGTACATTTAGAGATATCTGTAATTCATTTTTGTCGAGTCAAAACTGAATTACAGATATCCGAAATGACGTCACTTAACGCACCACTCGACTCGTCACACATCCTCAATGACAATTACAGATATCTTTAATTCGTTTTTGACTAGTCAGAATGAAAGTTAAAGATATCTCGAACCTAATTGTGACTAGTCAGAATTGTTGAGTAAGACGTTGCTCGTGCGAGGCATCCAATTCTTTGTTTATTATTAGCTAGCTTTCTATTGGGTATTAGCTCAGTGAACCAAAGTTTCCGTTAACCAAAGAGTAATTCCTCTCCATTTCTGGCCGTTAGCTCCTGTCGTGCTGCGGCGTTAAAACCTGGTCAAACACGCCAACTTCAGCCCCCCGTTGCTCGGACATCCGTGAGAAACAGTAAAAAGTCCTACTAGTATTTCAGCTGGCTAGCTGGAGAGAACAGAGTTACAGTAGTGGTCGAATGGTTTTTATTTAATTTTATTTAATGGCTTTGATTCGGTACCAAGCCCCGCCTCACTTTTTCACTTTTCTTTTCCCGCTCACTTTTCACAAATATCCGCAGTGTCATTTCGCCTAGTCCGAAACTTCTAATACAAGATATCTGCAATTACATTCTGACTCGGAAGAATCAGGTTTAAAAATATCCTGAATACGAGATATCTCTAATAAAAGTTCCTTTCGAGATATCTACAATCCGATGATAGATATCTACATATGAATTATGACTATCCATAATTCCAGTTAGAGATATCAACAACTTAATTTTGACTAGTTGTAATTCCAATTCAAGATATCAACGATGTTATTCTGGCTAGGTAAAATTCAATCTAAGATATCTTGATATACAAAAGCAGATATCTTGAATTAACAGAGTTTGGAGATATCTGGAATTGGAATTGTGACTAGTCAAAATTATGTTGTACATAGATATCTTTAAATGGAAATAAGGATAGTCGTAAATCAGTTGCAGATATCTGCATTGTGAGTTATGGATATCTGTTAATGGATTACGACTATCTGTAATATCAAACCCCAAACACATGAATGGGAGAAGTGACGTCATTTGTCCTATTAAGAATGATGTTGTGAATATCTGAAATTACAATTGTGGATAGGAGAAATTACTTTGTGGATATCTGAAATGTTATTTTTGGATATCTCCAATACATATCCAGTTCTATTTTATGTTAAAACCGGCTTGCCATAGGGCCCCTCCCCCTCCTGAGTTTCCTTTGATCCGGCCGAGATCGACCGCGAGTGAAGCCGATGCGTTTTAATAAAGGACAAGGTGGAGCGTTCCACCTGAACTCACTCATCTATACGAATCACAGCGTGTTTCTGGAGGAAACACTCAGAAGCCATTAAAGAAATGACCTCGGCCTTTTCTCTCAGGTTTGTGACTGTGTGGGCTGAGACGGTCTGAGTGTAACTTTCCAGCAGTTCTGATGAGTTCCTTTAAGTTTTTCACAGTTTGTAATGTTTCAGACTAATTTTTTTTTTTTTTTAATCGTGGATTCAGTTCATTCTTTCCCCTCATCAGTCATCCTTATTAATAAAACTAAAAACAGGTGCTACGACTTTGAGCTGCACTTGTGCTGGACTGAGATTTGTTGGATGCAATTAAAAAGACAAGTGTGTCTATATAACATCTCAGACTCTGGATCAAACTGCTGGATAGTAAAGCTTTTTCTTTCTTGTAACCGAATTGAATTTTGCAGAATTCCTCCTCAATCATTTCTACGGCAGCAACACGACCCCCTTCTGGGGATTAATCGAGCACGTTCTTCCTTTTATTTCATTTCATTTCAAAATTCCAACCCAAGAACAACAGCATCAAACAGATAGATGAATAAATAAAAATCTGGAACCAGTTGATGCTCGTTATTCACAGCAGATGAGCAGTTTAATCCATTAATCAGCTCTCGTGCT
This sequence comes from Hirundichthys speculiger, assembly GCA_018398805.1. Taxonomy (NCBI): domain Eukaryota; kingdom Metazoa; phylum Chordata; class Actinopteri; order Beloniformes; family Exocoetidae; genus Hirundichthys; species Hirundichthys speculiger. Next base: position 1,537,961 of record JAGFBZ010001678.1, read on the forward strand.
GATCAGCTCATTGACCTTTGCCCCGGTGGCTGCTGGGAGATGCTGGAGCTCTGCTCTCGTATTAATTGCATTAACGCGAGCAGATCAAGGAGCGCCGGCTCCCCACGCGCCTGAAGACATTCAGGTGACATATTCCTTCTGTTCCCGCTCTGGAAGGTGAAATCCTTTCCAGACAGTCGTCTTACCTGCTGGTGGTGCGGGTGAAGTAGGGCCTGTCGTTGACCGACGGGACCGACTCGTCCATGAGCGGGTACGACTTGATGAACGTCAGCGTCTCGTCGGGGAAGGTGGTGGACGACTTGTAGGCGGCGGCGGGGCCCTCGCCGGAGCAGCTGCCCGGCCTGCAGGGCGGCGGCGGAGAAAGGGAGAGCTTCAGGGGGACGGATGTGGGAAAAAAAGATGGCAGCTAAGCAGGCGGCTGCTGGCTTCGCCGTTACCTGGGCTTCGGGACCTGCTCCTCTGGGACGGGCGTCCATGCCGACTCGCTGTTCCTCTGCTCTTTGAACTTGCCGTTGAAGGCCTTCTCGATGTCGTCCATGTAGAAAGCGCAGACGGCGGAGCCGGTGATGCTGTTCAGGACAAAAATAAAACAGAACACACGTTGCAGTGAGAGCGAAGCGCCTCGTCTGAGCCTCGAACAACCGCCGCCTTTTTCTGAAGGATCATCTTCATCTTCTTTATGACATTTTCAATCAATGTCAGATAACAGCTGGTGATTTTGAGGGTTTACTATTTTAATCTCAACATTCCACTTCCTGCAGAAACAGAGCGACGCCAACGCTTTTCAAACTACAGTCATCCCTTATTTTTTCACGGTTAAGTGGACCGGCGCCTCCAGCGACAATCAAAATCCGCAAACTGCAGCCAGAGCCCCCGAGTCTCAATAATATGTTGAAAATATGTTTAAAAACCGCAAAAAGTAGCGAAACGCTGCAGCGAAACAAGACAAAGGCTCAACTGTGGTCTTTCTGTTACCTTCACAGCCTCTGGTCTCTGAACCGTAGTAAAGAAACTGCTGGTATTGTGCTATTTTTGGCTCGTAATTAGCGGCTAACATGCTAACAACAAAAGAAAAGTCCAGTTTTCTCTGCATGGAACGAGCTCTTTTTTGTCACTGCAGGAACTTGTAACATCACACAGGTTGTATTGTTCGGCTCCTGTCGGTTAACAGAGAATGTAAATCTATACACGCTGGGCTGCTGTTGATGCTCACTACACTTTTCATCTAACCCCGTTTTCATTCTGCCGTCCCACAACACACACACACTACATTACCCATAAGGCCACACATTACCCATAAGGCCACCTTCTTAAAGGGGCCAGGCTGGCTCACAACATTTCTTCACTGTGAGAGAACGCACACAACATCTTCTGATGTTTCCGCGATTTTTAATTTTTTTTAAAAAAAAAAATTATATTATATATTTCTGAAAAATCTGCAAATAACTGAACTTAAACCACGAATTGGCGAAGGGATCACTGTACAAACTCAATGTTTGGAGAGTTTTGCATCGCTCCCACAAATGCATATGCAGATGTTTCTTTTGCAACTTGAACAGCTTGCAGCCAAATGTTCGAATCAGGGCTTTATGGAATCTAAGCTACGTCATCCAATATACATATATATATATAAAAAAAGAGAATCTTCTTCTGCATCGCTGAGGTGCTTTTGTATCCCGACCTGTTCGCCTGCGTGGTGAAGACCCCGAGGACGGCCGGCCGGTGGTTGATCTGCAGCACGTTGGTCAGCGACTGCAGGACGTCGAAGTAAAAGAAGGAGTCTCCGGGGACGGAGCAGTTCAGCCGAGCTTTGAGGAACGACGTCCAGTACCGCTCCAGCACCCTCGGGGAACCGCCGTTGTCGTTCTTACAGACACGTGCGACCCTGGAGAAGACCACCTGAGGAGATGAGAGCGAAGCAGATTGGTGAACGGGCGGAGCCGGCGGAGAACGCAGGACGGCGGCTCGGCTTCCTCACCTTGCCGAGGGTGGTGTACTCCACCGCGATCTCGCTGAAGAAGAAGTACACGTAGTTGCCATACTCGATGGCGTGGAGGAAGTGGGGTTCTGCAGAGGAGAAATGGAAAAAAGAGACGAGTCACAAACAGGAACAGGAACGCTTCACCTCCATCATGAGCAGGTTGGAGGAGAAGCTGGTGGATAAAAACGAGGAGAACCAGACTGTTCAGGGAGGCAGAGTTGAGCTGCTTTGGGTTTAAACTGAGGTTTTAATTTGGTTTTAGATGTCTGTGAACTCAGTTTCAAGCACCTAGAAGGCAAAGTTGTCTGGTAGTTATCAACGGCCTGACATCCGTGCAGCTGAACTGAGAGAGAACAGCCACTGATCTCGTGGGGGGAGACGTATCCCAGCATCCCGAGCTGCTGCCTCAGTTCAGGAACAAGTGAATCATTCTTCACATACTGTACATTCCTTTCTGTTCTCCGTCAACTCTGATAAACTCCCCTCCCTCCTCAGGACCGAGACGATCCCGAGCCTAGCGTGAAAACCAGATACGTTCTGACGGGCGGGACGGGAGTGAGAGGACCGGATCGCTTGGGGTGCTAGAAGGTGTTCTGCTCTCATATCAGCTTTCTGTTTACAGACTTCCTCCTGGGCGACAGAAGACGTGGACGACGGACGGGTAGAGGTCTTCACCGGTCCACTTACATGGACCTGAACCCAAATGGACCTGTGAAAATTTGACCTGAAACCGACCCGACCCGAGTCTTTAGTTTCCGACCATGAACCGAACCGAATTACCCAAATAGAACCGATACAATCCAGCCCATAGTTGTTCATGTTAAAGTTGTCTAGCGTTGAATAAAACTTGATTTTCTTATCCTAAAGTTGTCTTCTTCTACCGGTTCAGTTGCTACATAGGCTACATGATGTAAACAACAATAAACCCACGTCGTTATTTTCTTTGTGGATACAGATGCTATTGGTAGCAACTGCTAACACTAATAGCCTACACCAGTCAGGACGTGTGGTGAATATGTTCTCTCATCCAACGTTGTCATGTTGGCGATCCGTTGTGCTTTACAGCTGCCGGGCAAACCGCTAATAACACGCTACGGCAACATGACTTGTTTCATGACAAACACACGACGTTAATGAATAATTAATTGAAACTGCCCCGAGTCCTGACATTAGGCTGCCACCGCCATTATCTTTACCTCTCTGGAGTAAACGCGGACCCAGCCTGTCAGAGAGCACCGACCGGACCCGAGACTAACTGTACCGAATTCTGACCCGAACCCGGAGTCACGTCTTTTATATGGACCCGAGACCTGATTCGGGTCGGAACCTCGGGTTTTCGGGTTGTTCCGAAGACCTCTACGGACGGGTCCACTGAGCCAAGAACTCAGGACGATCGATCACAGCTGAACAATCAGTGCTGCAAACGTCTAAACCAGGGGAAGGCAACCCCGGTCCTCGAATGCCCCTGTCCTGCAGGTTTTGCATGTTTCCCTCCTTCTTCACACCCTGATACAAGTGGCCGTGTCATTTACAGACATGTGCTGACCTTGATGACAAGATAATGACGGGTATTAATTAGGATCAGGTGTGTTAAAGCAGGGAAACATGCAAAACCTGCAGGACAGCGGCACTCGAGGACCGGGGTTCCCTACCCCTGGTCTAAACGTTTTGGGAACGATTAAAAACCAAATTATTATTTACAGGCTTGGAGTTTAATCTAAATGTAGAGCCAGAGCAGCCCCCCCCCACCCAAAGAAAACAAACAAAAAAAAAAAAGGCAGTACAGGAGACACTCACCCCGCAGCCATTTGGAGTCGTACTTGACCGTGCGCAGGACCGGACTGCTTTCTCCCAGACTTCTGTAAATGACAGGCGTCGCTGGCCAAGAAGTCAGTCATGGTGGCCGAGTAGAAATCACCACCTGGAGGAGGAGGAGACATTATCACAGGTAGGGTTGGGCACAGAAAACGATTCCAAGAAGGAATCGGTTCCTAACGTCCGGTTCTTGAATCGTTTAGAAGATTTTTTGAATTTCGATTCCTTTTTTCGGTTCCTAAATATTAGCGCTATTTTATTTTATTTATTTTTTTAATTATTATTATTATTTTTTTTATTGCACTAGTTTGTTAATGTTACTCCGCCCGGCGTACTCAACTCCGCTCTAGCGTCAAGGTCACGTCCGTCACCGACGTGACTTCACTCGCCACAACATGGATCCCAAGAGACGCCGCTCTAGAGTTTGGCTGCATTTCAGTCCAGGTAAGCACCGCCCCCTCCCTAGTTACTGTTGCTAGGTTGGACAAACTTGCTGCTCCTGCGTTAAGGACTGTGGTAATTCATTATTTTTCTGATGTGTATCATCAGTGTTAATATTATACTATAATAACTCCATGGTGAAATATTGCTGCCGGGGACCTGCAACAGTGACTTGAGGTGTCCAGAACGTTTGGAGGGACATTTTTATTCCTTTTCCCAAGCCGAACAAACAATGTGACACCCCATTCACCTTGGCTGCAAGGGGTAAAATGACAGTGCAGCAAACACACGAGTGAAAATTTTTAAGAAAAAATTCTATTGTTAGATAAGTCACGATCTGTTGACCTACACATTAAAGAATCTGAATCGAGAATCGTTTTGAACAGGAATCGAAACAGAGAATTAGAATCAGAATCGTTAAAATCCAAACAATGCCCAACCCTAATCACAGGGGGGTCACGATTTAATGATAACCGACTTCTCTTAAGTGTCTCTTCTGGTCACAGATGACTTTTAGTGCTCGTTAAAAAAAAAAAAAAGGGTTGAAGAGAACAGATGTGGGGGAGCGTTCCAGTTTTAACAGCAGCCCTTGTGAACTTTGCATAAATGTCAGTGGAAACCTGGCAGGACCCCCCCCCCCCCACCACACTTCTCTCCCCCGAACGTGACCTCAAGCACCTTCAGCGGCGCATCAGCTCTGTTAAAAGGCTGCACATCCAGCTGCGGAGCAGAAACCGAGGGAAGAGGGAACTCCCCGTGAGGATGCAGCGTCCGCCCTCGCCGGGTGGCGGTCCACATGCATCGCCGTCCTGCAGAATCCTGCAGCGATCACGCCTCTGAGACCGTTTATTAGATGCTTAACTGAATGTTCTGGAGCTCGCCGGATCGTTTAAGTGCGAGTAAATCTCGTCTGTTTACAGCTTTGTCACATTTTAGAGAACGAGAAAGTAAATCAGAACAATCAGGGCTGACGTTACCTGGATATAATTCACGTTTAAAGAGATAAACGTTACAAACCTGAATCTGAAATCTGCCATCGGAGGATTTCAAAAGATCCTCTCTCTCTCTTTTTTTTTTTCTCTTTTCCCCAAGACTTTCAGATCAATTCTTGATCCCCTTGTTTATCTCTTACGCTCCGTCCAGTCACTCTTTCTGATTAACGGATGGCACAACTTGGACATCGAGTTCAAAAGACCGCAGTGAAGTTAGTTTTAAGTTGGATATTCGACCAGACATTTGTTCTGGGTGAACCTCTCATCTGCTCAGGGGTCAGGGAGACTCCAATATTTCAGATGCACCCGTGTTGGGAGCTTTACAGGTAACACAGGGACACAGAAGAGGGGTGAAACGTTTCACAACTTCCTTTTTCAAAATAAAATGTGGTATATAAGCATAGATACTGTGTTTAAAACTGTTGAGCAGCTATTGAGTTTATATTTACAAAAATTAATGAAAATTATGAACTGATTTAAAAAGCAAAAAGAGGTGTATCTAATGCAGCCAGTGGAGTACTAGAATCCAAAATTGATTTTGAGTCAATTGATCACATGACTTGACAGCTATTGAGCTAAAATGCTAAAATTTACCTATAAAAAGTTATTATGAATAATAAAAGCTTTTAAACATAAAAACAAGGTGTATTTCATAAATTAATCTTAATACATCTCAATTTTATATGTAAATATTAGCATTTTAGCTTGTAGCTTTAGATTATAGTACTTCCACTGGCTGCATGAGATACACCTCTTGTTTTTACATTTAAAAGCTTTCATTATTTTTATATGTAAATATTAAGCATTTTAGCTCAATAGCTGTCAGGTCATGTTATCGATTGACTCAAAATCAGTGTGCGATTATAGTACTCCACTAGCTGCATGAGATACACTCCTTGCTTTTGCATTTAAAATCCGTTCATAATTTTCATTAATTTTTGTAAATATTAACTCAATAGCTGTTAGACAGTTTTAACACAGTATCTATGCTTTTATACCACATTTTATTTTGAAAAGAGGAAGTCGGGAAACGCTTCAGCCTTCTTCATATCCAACTTAAAACTAACTTCACTGCAGTGAGCAAATGTTGTCGGGCAGGTACAGAAACCAATTCAGACTTGAATATTCAACATGACTTTTCAGATAAAAAGAAAAAATAAAACCAACAGCATGAGGCTCATTACTGCTGGAAGATAAAAACCTAATGATGTGATTCAGCAGCAGCAGGAGTTCAGGCTTCAACCCTCAGAGATACCAACCTGCAAACAGGCCCACGTTGGACTGGCGGGACTCGAAGGGGCAGCGGGCCTGCCCCACCACCTCCTCTCCTTCCTGCTCCAGCGTCGACATCTAGGTCAGAAAGGAAAGGGAACGCTTTATAAAAGGCCCGTATATGGAAAAGCCGACAGGAGATCAGGATATAAAAACTGACAGTTGTAAAACACAGGGGTTTTACGGCTCGGCGGGCCGCCGACCCCGACTGCAAAAAATCAATCAGCCCCTCAACACCAAAAGTCTTAAATGTGGCGAGGAGCGTGGCTGGACATAAAGCACGGACGGCGAATCAATCTGCGATAATGAAAGGCAACACATGCGCCGTAAAGATTAGTTTTATTCAAAGCGGTGCATGTGGGTCATTTCCATAAAGGGGTGCGGGTGAAAGTCCTGCTGTTCAGGCAGACAGAGCAGTTTATCTCTCAGCCGCAGATATTAAGCTCCTGTTTTTCCAACCTGCTGTTAACGAGGTTGTTAACCTCCGGCGCGGGCGACGACGGCGGCGCGCGAAATGTGACTGAACGCAGGCGGAGCCGAACGCACTCCGGTGACACGGATTGTACGCGGGGCCACTTTGAGCTTCGCTCTGTGTTGCGTTCGTCTAATTTTATTGTTTTACACACGATTGACATGAAAAATTACCTGCCACCCAAAGATGTTTCGAGCAGGAGTCATGGACTCGTACACAACCTCACCATGGATGATTTAAAAAATAAATAAATAAATAAAGGGGTTTGATGTAGGGGTGTGAAAAAAAAAAATCGATTTAGCAATATGTCGTGATTGGCCGCCCAATACAATATCGATTTTCAGCTCCTAATATCGATTTTCTTTCAAAAACACTAATAATAAACAATAAATAGGTTGTTTTGAAGCAAATAGTTTTGACTCAATTTGTCCTCTGAATGATCAATATCATCTGATGAACATATACAGCAACTTGATTTTTCATCTCTACTTTTAATTTTGATATTAACTGGGTAGAATATCGCAATATATCGTGATAATAACGTATTGTGACTCAAGTATTATGATGCATATCGTATTGCGAGGTCTTTGCCAATACTCACCCCTAGTTTGATGACTGTTGTACATCAGTAACTTTTAACTTTTGGCGCTCAAGTGACAGATGTAGCCTGAGAGAATCCGGTGATTTTCACAATAAAAGATTTTTCAAAATAAAAGCTCATTCAGACTCATATAATAAATACAACTTGAAATAGCAATTTTTTTCTTTTTTCACGGTACCAATTGTTCCAAGGCCCGCGGACTGGGGGGTTGGGGACCACTGCTGTACATGAACACCTGTGAAAGATCCACCCGTCGGTGCAATCGAGCACAGGGGCGTTGCCCTCACGTCTCAAACTCCTGACCGCGTCGCCACTTTCTGTTGCCGCTGCTGCGAGGCGTAACGGGGAAAGTCTGACTGGATTCGGGAAGGGTCCTGCAGGCTGAAACGTGTTGTTGGTGCCACATGGCCGACGGCACGGAGGTAACGAGACTAAATCCATCTTTCCTCAAAAAGACGAGAGTTTCATGTCGCATTTCTGTCAAAGGGTCCCCACAAATGGGACAAACTGGAACAGTTCATTATTAAAGAGAGCTTGAACTGTCTTCTACATTTGAACTGAAATCAGCAGAATCCTGACGTCTGACCAGAAATCTGAAGAAGCGATGACTGTGCAGCCTCGTGGAGTTACTACCGGGTCATTACCCACAGGGCAGACGAAGACGGACAGATTTAAGGTTTTTGTTTCATCATGAACGCGTGCTGACGGCAGCCTCCCTCATCTCTACAGACCAGCTGTCTCAGCAGCTCGGTCGGTGAAGCTGCCTGCTCACGGACGGGCATCCGTTCCTTCGTGTCTTTTTTTTTTTTTTTAACAAACACATGCCTCTCACTAAATCCCCCGATGTCTTCCACAGATTTTTTTTTTTTTTTTTGGAGGAGTTCCAGAGAGTGATTCCTCCTCGATATGATTTATTTTTCCTCCCACTCTCCTCCAGCTGTCTGAATAGTCATCTCCTGTTCGTCTTTCCAGACAAGGCAAGAAGATGAGGGGCGCGGAGAGAACAAATGTTTCGGTGAGGCTGTAAATCAGTCATTTCTTATTTTTTAAGGGAGTCTGTGACAGGGAGATGATAAAGTCTGAATGTAGGTCGCTTACGCACGTCTTTAAAACATCACGCTCCAACTCTGCAGGCCCTTCAGACACGCCTGGATCCTGGAGAGTATCTGGGTCGTGTCAGCCTGTGGAGAACTTCTGCTCGGCTCATAAGCTCCAAGACCGGACTGGGAGTCGGTTCAAAATGATAAAATACAGCCTTTGGATACCAAAACTAGGTCTGAGCCGAACGCAAAAGGCATGAAAGATCCTCTGCATTCGATCTATGTTGCGTCATATTTCTTCTAAACTTGTTTATGAGTAAACCGAGTCACTTCCACACATTAGGGGTGAGTATTGGCAAGGACCTCGCAATACGATATGTATCATGATACTTGGGTCACGTTACGATATTATCAAGATATAGTGATATCACGATATATTGCGATATTCTACCCAGTTAATATATAAATTAAAAGTAGAGATAAAAAAATCGAGTTGCTGTACATGTTCATCAGATATTATCTCAATATCACAATATATTGCGATATTCTACCCAGTTAATATCAAAATTAGAAGTAGAGATGAAAAATCAAGTTGCTGTATATGTTCATCAGATGATATTCAGAGGTATTCAGATATTCAGATATCATTCAGAGGACAAATTGAGTCAAATCTATTTCCTTCAAAACAACCTATTGATTGTTTATCATTAGTGTTTTTGCACATTTTGCACAACATACTGACAGCATTGTAACCACTGTAGAAAATCGATATTGGGAGCTGAAAAATCGATATTATATTGGGCGGCTGAAAATCAGATCGATTTTTTTCCACACCCCTACCACACATGCATCCATGTTTTTTCCCAGGACATCATCTTTGCAGTCGGCGCGTTTAAGTCTTGCATTCGTTTTCGTGCTACGTCACAGATCCGGACGTTCCTCCGGCAGCCGAGTGTCGACGTTAAAGGGTCACGCGCGACCTCGAGGCCGACTGGTCCTGCTGCTCCGGTTCAGACCTGCAGCGTGGAGCAGAGCGGCTCACTGGATAACTGAGCATTCACGTGTATGAGCGCACATCTGTCAGAGGAAACAGCAGTCCAGTCCAGCTGCAGGCTTCACGTAGTCTTCGGTTGCTGCTGAAACATGGATTTGCCGATGTCAGCGTCGTCCCTTCAGCCCGGTTTGAGATTCGAAGGACGCCGGTTTGCTTCCCTGACTGGGAAGGACGATCACACTTCCCCGACTTCCCAAAGGCAGCTGTTGTGTCCTTGAGCAAGGCACCAAGACACCCCGGTTGCTTCCCCGTTTGCTTATGATGCTCAGGGCTCGCAGCGCAATTCAGACTTTCAGACAAACAGAGACCTTCCCTCAATCAACCCAGCAAACAGGCGTCCTTCAGTTTTCTGTTGCATGAACTTTGACCTTCATGCTTTAGCGCGCATAAAAAACAAGGATGACATGAATATAACTTCAAGCAACCAGATTTAGATCGGGGTCTGGGACGGACTCCTGGCGCAGAAATGTGAATAAAATGTTCATAATGTCAGCAAAACCGGTACACGTCCATTAAAGTATCTTAAAAATTTAATCGCTGCTGCTAACAGGGATTCATGGTCTTTTACCAAGCCGTCATATGTTGTGCGTAGAGCTGAGCGATTTTATTGATTCTGCGATATGTATTGATATTTTATTTCCCAGATATCGATTTTTCAGCCGCGGGTATCAATATTCTAAGCTTTCAAAACCTCCGTGTCCTACCTTTAAAAGCTTGCAAGCAACAATTTGCGCTGTTTAAATAAATGAAACTATTTTTCTCAACAAATCTTTTATTCATTTTGTCCAGCATTTTCAAGCTGCCTGTCAGCCATATAATCCGTAATTGATGCTTTCGGTTCAGTTAATTCATACAAAGTCATTGGAACACTCACAAGATGTCACCAAAATCACTTTGTCTCTTTAAAATCTTTCGGAAAATGACAATGTATTGTGAAATGAATATTGATATATATTGTATCGTGAGCTGAATATCGTATATCATGTATCGTATCGCGAGATTAGTGTATCACTACAGCCCCAGTTGTGCGTGTGTGTAATCTTGATTAATATAATAATACATAAAGCTAAATTATGGTGCCCCCTTTGGGTCATAATTCAATGAATAAATGAGTCTATTATTATGAAATACATGTTTATTATTATGAAATATTTACCATTATTATGAAAAAATGTAATTATTATGAAATATATTATAATTATTATTATTTAATCTTAGTTTAATGCATAATAGTTAATTTCAGAATGGTTTTTACATAATTGCTTCCTTTTTCTTAAGAATGAGCTTTTACATAATAATGACATTTTGCCACTGGGCGGGACCAGTGGTTGACCTGCACGCTCATTGGCTGATCCTTCTCCATTCTACGCTCTGACATCGACTAGTTTTGGATGTGAGGTCCTGTTAGCAGCAGGCCATGACCCTACATTTCGCGCTACGTTTCTTAGTCGATGTCAACTTTTAACCGTAAACTGAGGTGCATTCTGCCACCTACTGGCCTGGAGTAAATACATTGCACCTCTCGCCCACTATCGATATTCACTGTTCTGTTGCTTATGCCTGAATGAAAGATCAGCCAATCACATAAATGGCTCCGCCCTCTCTGCTGTGATTGACACACAAATCATTCTTCTAAAAACAAAGCCATTATTATGTAAAAGCTCATTCTTATGAAAAACGAATCCATTATTATGTAGAAGATCATTCTTATGAAAAATGAAACCATTATCATAATAATGGGAAATATTCCATAATAATAAACGCCTGTATTTCATAATAATAGACTTATTTATTCATTGAATTATGACCCAAACGGGGCTCCATACTAAATGTATGGGACAAAAACCATTTGTAGATATGCGTGGCCAACAGCACCGACCGCCGTGCTGCCCGAGCGGCGCTTCAAAATGGCGGTAAAACACAGATCTACGCAGGACGACGTCCTCTGATACCTCGTCCAGTGTTTAAGTCTAATTAATCTCTCATTAAACCCCCAGAAGGACCCCTGCCTCCCCTCTGTGACTCATTTCCAGCTCAGAGCCAGTAAAACCTCAAGTCTCGAGTGTTTTTGCTCCGTTCTGGATTTCAGACTCCCCCACAGCGTTAGATTTACAGTCGTCACCCCCCCCCCCCCCCCCCCCCACACCCCCCACGGCCTGCTGTGAATTACAGTCCAAACCCGTGACGTCACCTCTGAGCCTCCGCTGTTTAAATTCAACCGGCCCAAAACTGTGGAGGTTTACCGACATCTCAGGGTCTGAGGACGATGTGGAACTTGAGTGCAGCGTTTTCATCAGCGAGCCCCCCCGTTACTCATCAGTGAAGCGACCGGAGCTGAAGGCTCATCCGTTGGCACGGATCCGTCTCCTCGCCCCCCCCCACTTCCTCCCCCAGCTCCGTTTTTGCGAGAGCCGTCGGTGCATCCTGTTTGTGTCGGATCGTTTCCTTCGTGTCTTGTTGAGCCAGCACTTTTAAGGCCGCCGGCCTTGAGTGTTGTTAACTGTGTCAGTTATTTGAAGTAAAACAAAGCAAAAACACGCCGGCGCTGAGCAGAAACACTCGGTAAAGCCTCAGACCGGCAGGACCGCCTCCAGCAGCTTCAACTAATCACTTTCTGTGTGATGTTATGAGTCTCACGTTGTCACGGAGGAACTTCGGCTCAGAATTCAAACCAAACTGAGGTCTGGATCCGACAGGACCAGTGCATTATTTAGATTTCTGTAAATTGCCACCGTCGTGCTGTAGATTTGCTTATGCGCGTTGGGATCACTGACTCCATCCGGACCTGAAGTTGGCCCGTTTGGCTCCGTGTTATTTGTCTGCACCGATCCAGACGAGTTGATGAAGCCGCTGGGAGCCGTTTTTGCCGCGTCACGTTCACGCTCTCCTTCGCCCGCAACGCCGGAAGCCTCTTTCGCTCAAACGTGTGCCGCAGTCGGGTCGCCCCGAGTCCGGGGGTGAACCGCACTGGTGACCAAAGCTCCCTCAGGTCCGTCTGGATCAGAGGTGTCAGCCACATCAGCATCATGGTTGCCCTCGAAGGGCCACATTGACAGCATGAATGTAACAAAATGCAAAATATAATCAAAATAAATTATACTACACCTTATTATGATGTTAAATAACGGTTTCTGTATTTATTATGTTTTCAAGTGTCAAATATTTAACAATTATTGTAATAATTATTATAACAATTATAATAAATTCAGGGTTTGTGGTTGTAAACCTGCTCTCACACAGGTGATGGTTAGAAGCAATTCTTTGTTTTTCTTGCAGGCTAAATTTAGCATTCTTAGCTCCGTGTTTGCTGTCAAAACGCCGACATAGATTATGCTCTTTCACGACCTTTATCTATTTTCTCTTTTTTTTTATATGTAACATGTGGGAAAATACTGCGAATATCAATTAAAGTCAGCAACTACCCAAATTATGACCGAGTTAATGAGTTGTTTTCTGGCATGAGGGGGTATTCTTGATTTTCCGTATTGAGTAATCGTTTTTCTGATTATGCCGAAGTTACTTGAACATAATATTCACTGCCGGTCATTCAAGGCTCAGAGGGAGCGAGGCACTGCTGTGTTGTGATATCGGAGTTATCGGGATGACGTCATAATTTCCTGTTATCGGCCCGATAGCTATCGGGTCGATAATTAACGTGCACCCCTAAGCGATAAAATATCGCTATATATATCGCAGAATCGATAAAATTGCTCCGCTCTAGTCCATGAAATTTCAGAAGTGGAACTGAAAACGGCGTCCTCGCCACCGCTCCGTGTCCCTGCTGGTGGAAATACTTCTTTCCTGGCTGATGCAACAAACGGCTGGAGCTGCTGGTCGCCTGCGTCACCTCTGGACAGACAGAAAAGAAGCCGGACTTCCTCCACGGCTGCCAGAGTGGAGTTTATTCTATTATTCACTAACAGGCTTCTATTATTCATCAAATCCAGCATTAGCGAATTTTCATCAGCAAATATTGAATCGCTGCGATGAAAGTCCAACGGCGCCTTGCATGCAGCACTTCACTGCTTTTTCCCCCTCGTGCATGAAACGTGGGCTCCGTGACCCGGAGCCCAGACGACGGGGCGACTCACCTTATAGTTCCGACAGGTGGGGTTGAAGGCGTTGGTGCCGCAGGCGAACAGAGTCTCGTCGTTGCGCGGCACCAGGACTTTGATGTAGTTGTAGCATTCGTCCTGTCGGGAGGAAAAAACACTTTTATCATTTAATACAGCAGATTCAGCTCCATTGTTCTGGTTTCACGTGAAGCTCGTTTTGTCTCAAAGGGCCCGGAAGATGGTACTCACGCTCTTTTTCCCTCTCACGGTGCACTTCTCCACATCCTTTGTTTTCCAGGTCAGTTTCTGAAAAAAAAAGGAAAAATTAACGAGTGAGTAATTAAAAGGACGTCCAAACCGTCAGCTCAGAGACGCCGCCGCTCCTTCCTCCGTCTCGGCTCCCGTGAGACAGCCGTGATAAAAATCTCATTAATTTCAATAAAACCGTTCCGAGGAGGAAGAAACGGAAATATCAGGGACGCCTGTGGCGACCGGGCGGCTCGTCGGCGGGCGTCCAAACAATGTGGCTCCTCTGAGATAAGGATCGCTCCGCGAGACGCGTCTGGAGGGAAACGAGGAACCGCGAAGGATGCTCGCATCACTTCGCTTGTCCGTACGAACGGGAGTCAATTAGCCCCAATTAACCTCCCGGACAAAAAAAAAAGTGGCCCGCCTCTCCAGCAGCAACAACAAAACACACTTTTTGCATCAGAGGGAGACAGCCCGCGGGCAAAAAAAAAAAAAAAAAAACTTGTTAACAAGCTTTTCCAACTGGAAGATTAATGTGCTCCTACACGCCATCCACCAGTTTACCGATGGCGCTCTCCCAGAGCTCATCCGCACCACAACGGGCTCCGAGCGTTCGAGTCCGAGCGTGACGGAAGCGCCTTCCCTGCTCAGACACAATGACACATTTTTGTCCCTGAGAAGGTTCATTGTAAGTTTTCTTGCATGGAGTGCAGTTGTTTTAAATGTTTAACGGGTAATAAGTGCGAAACTTCCATCAGATCTGACGCACGTTTGTACGTAAAAGGCGCTGAAGTCAAGTGACGTCAGGATGTGACTGGCAAAATCAACCAATCCTGGATCTGGATCTGGCGGAGGGTTAGATAAATAATGTGTTTAAAATATGTTTAAAAACCGTAAAAAAGTAGCGAGACACTGCAGCGAAACAAGACAAAGGCTCAACTGTAGTCTTTCTGTTACCTTCACAGCCTCTGGTCTCTGAACCGTAGTAAAGAAACTGCTGGTATTGTGCTATTTTTGGCTCGTAATTAGCGGGTAACACGCTAACAACAACAAAAGAAATAGCCCAGTTTTCTCTGCATGGAACGAGCACTTTATTCTGGCACTGCAGGAACTTGTAACATCACACAGGTTGTATTGTTGGGCTCCTGTCGGTTAACAGAGAATGTAAATCTATACACGCTGGGCTGCTGTTGATGCTCACTACACTTTTCATCTAACCCCATTTTCATTCTGCCGTCCAACGAGACACACACTACATTACCCATAAGGCCACACCTTTACCCATAAGGCTACCTTCCTAAAGGGGCCAGGCTGGCTCACAACATTTCTTCGCAGTGAGAGAACGCGCACAACATCCTGAGATGTTTCCGCAATTTTTATTTGATTTTTTTTAAAATTATTTTATATATTTCTGAAAATATCCGCGAATAACTAAAACCGTGGAATTTAAAGCTCGAATTGGCGAGGGATCACTGTATATGACAAAAAAAATAAAAGAGTTGTCGAGAAAAATAGTTTCATTTATTTAAACAGTGCAAATTGTTGCTTGCAAGCTTTTAAAGGTGGGACACTGGGGGTTTTGAAAGAAGCTTAGAATATCGATACCCGCGGCTAAAAAATCGATACTCTCTGGGAAAATAAAATATCGATATATATCGCAGAATCGATTAAATCGCTCAGCTCTACAATCAACCCAATGTGTTCACTAATTAAACTGTCGTGCACGAACAAATTCAATGCCGCTCTTTCATTTGAGAGAGAGAAAAAAAAAAATATCTGTCCCTTTTGAAATACAGTGGAGCTAATCCCTGGAGGAGAAATGCATTCAACATCTGGTTGATATTACTGCTTTACATAAAACACATTCCAGAGCCTCCTAAAAACTGATCTGCTCCTCAGTTTTGTGTGAAACGACTCCTGCGTGACTCTGGAGCTCTGACAGCTCAGCAGGAGTCAGTGTTGTTCTAACAGCTTTGCTGCTGCCTGATTTGGTTAACCAGTAATTACTGGAGGCCACCCAGTCAGACCAGATCAGCCAGCGAATGAATACCTGGCGTGGAAGACCGAGGAGCGGATCAGCAACGACGGGTTTTTCTGACGGTTCCAGTCGCAGAGAACGGGAGGGAGGAGGAGGAGAATACTTCCAATCATCCAGTCTGTTAGGGAGGAGAGGTGTGAGCGGATGATGAAGACGCATCATGTTCTCACATGTATAATTGATCTTTGTGGCATTTAGGAGATTCCTCGTCATTGTGCCAAAGCTTACGCCCGAATCAGTAGCTCAGATCTTCTCGACATGGAGCGTTTGAAGCAAATCTGCACACGAGCAAACGCAAGTCTGATTCTCTGAGTCATTTTTTTATTTTATTTTATTTAAGTTGAATCGTGTTTGGCAAATGAGACAGGAGAGACAGGTGGCGGGGGGGTGTTTGTCTGGAGTAAACCTGCTTGATACTTGAATGAAGAGACACAGAGAAAGAAGATAATGATACGAACATGACAAGAGGCTCCTTCCAGTAAAAACCTGGTGCAGACTAGAACGACAAAACCCGAAGAGCACTGGCTCGCAGTTAAAACGGGTGCGGGTGCGCCCGGTTGGGCGGCGGCGCAGTTAAACCCGTCACTGATCACCTGGGAACACAGAGGGGCGAGCATGCGGGCGGGAACGCCCTCGAATCCTGCGCCCCGATATGCCGCAGGACTAGAGCTGTGGTGATACACTGATCTTGCAATACGATACATGATATTCGACTCATGATACGATATGTATGGGTATTCATCTTAGGATACATTTACATCATTTTCTGAAAGATTTAAAAGGGACAAAGTGATTTTGGTGACATCTTGTGAGTGTTCCAATGACTTTGTTTGAATTTATTGAACTAAAGCATCAATAACATATTATATGGCTGACAGGCAGCTTGCAAATGTTGGACAAGATGAATAAAAGATTTGTTGAAAAAAATAGTTTCATTTATTTAAACAGTGCAAATTGTTGCTTGCAAGGTTTTAAAGTTAAGGGCACAATAGAGAGTTAAATACAGCAGGTGGCCTTCTTTGGCAGCTTTTTTGGCTTGATGCTGAACATATGAGGTAGCTACTAGCCATTCTAGCCACCAGGTTGAGTAAAAACGAACCATGGCAGCCAATAATTCAGGTCCATTGGATCAACATTTAAGCCTTAAAACTGCACCCGTCTTAGCAGAGTAGCTGATGGACTTAATGGCATCCCTGCGGGACACGGGGTTTTGAAAGGAGCTTAAAATATCGATACCCGCGGCTGAAAAATCAATACTCTCTGGGGAAATAAAATATCGATATATATCGCAGAATCTATAAAAATCACTCAGCTCTAGGCAGGACAGCTGGAAACATCTTTTTATCGACACTTGAACTGTCAGGACACAAACGGCAACTGGGGGCCATTACCCGTCAGTTACGGCTGAAACCCGCCCCAGACGTGGACCAAACGATGACCTCATCCCATAAACCCCCTCACCAGTGTCAACAAATGTGGACTGCATCATCCACAAATCCCTCAGCACACTTTTAAAAGCCAAAAATGGTCAAGTAAAGCAGGTTATTGGTATCGATTCTGAAGGATCGAGAGATCAAGCACTTTCTGAAAGTCGGAGGCTGAGGGGCGGGGCTCACGGCGGGTCGGGGCGGGGCCACGAGGCCCTCATGAACACGTGCCACACATGGCAAGACTTTGACCTGAACACACTCATCAGTTCCAGGTTTCATGTTGGATCGAAACGTAGGACTCTGATACACCCGGTAATTCAAATGGCAACGACACAGAAGCACCCCCTCCCCCACCCCCCCCTCCCCTAAATCATGACAGCAAGACTCTCCTACCTGCTGTGGGATGATCTTCTGGGACGAAGCGGCGAGATTGACTGCAAAACGTGGTCCCTGCAAGACAGAGCGGAGACGTTACAAGGTCTGGGCGAGCTCTCGTTCAGCTCCGGTGCCCTTCAGATCTGCCCACCGCCGAAAAACCAAACGAAAATCCGATTCAATACAATTGATCTCAGCTGTTCAACAGCACGGGCTTGAAAGGAGGATTTACGGGCCGAATTTATGGGCTTTTTGGGCTTCGGGACCTCACGAAAGTTTTCCAACTATTATCTAATCCTGTATGAATCACTTCGTGAAGCGAGGCGTGCACTCCATTGTATGCAGCTGTGGAAAATATTAAGCCAATTTACGTACATTAAGGCTCCCCGTACCTTTCTGGACAGGGTTCCTGGCAGCTGCCGTTTGGATCGGAGCCGGGAAATGCAGCAGAATTTATCATGTAAGTTGAAGGTGAGCAGAGGTAGTGGAGCATTAGTAATTTTTTTTTTTAGAAAAACGCCCTATGACATCTTGATCAAGAGAGGGAAGCGTGTGCAATTAAGCTGAGAGGTGCACTTAGAAAGCTCAGCGGTTCAGCTTCAAATGCAAATGTGAAAGGCGGTTTGATGGGGAAGTGCTGCCTCGCACGTGTAGCGGGCTGCTGGAAGTTTTATGTTGATTATTTTTTTATACAACTGTAGTAATACGCCAAAAATAACCCAACACATTCCTGCTGTCGGTCCTCTAACGAAGAATAATTACTGATGTCTTTACTTCTGCTGTTCTGTTTACTCTAATTTTCTTGTCGGGATATTTTTTTTTTTTTTTGTTTGGTTAATTTATCCATCAACTTTTTAACATTTGAACCATTTTCCTCTTTCAACCATCAGTTCAAGAGCCAATTTGCCTAATTCCTGCAATTAATGCAAATGAGACATGAAGCCATTAATGAGTACTCATTTTACTGTTTTTTTTTTTTTTTTAAAGCAACTATATGCATTAACATTTATTCACTCTCAAAGTTTGGCGCAGGTTCCTGAGGTCCTAATTAAATGTCAGAGATGAACTACTGCAGCTCTCATTTTCATATGCATCCACAGCTCTGGTTTAGGGGGCGGAGTCAGACATCAGGCCCAACTCCACCCACCTCCTCCAGACAGTGTTGCATCTTTTAAAACTGGAGCCGTGGTTCTGCGCTACGTAATCGAAGGGAGTGACGTCACCCCGTCACGAAGGCGGGGCCAGTTCACAGCACGTGGGTCATTTGATTGGCCGCTTTCGGCAGGACGAAGAAGCGATCAGAGCGGCGGTTGACTGACCGGGCGGCGATGTAGAGCATGTGGTTGATCTTCAGCATCCTCTGGAAGTCCAGACCCAGGCGGGCGGTGTCGTTGTCGGACATGAGGCCCTGGAAGCTGGGGTACAGGTACGAGGCTGTGCAGGTCAGGAGATGGAGAGAAGAAGACGACATTCTTAGAGACCTCTTAACAGCAAAAATACAACTCCTGAGAACGTCTGGCTGAAGCTCGTATTTCATTAGAACATGACGTAGACTCTAGAAGAGCTCTGACTATTCACAGAGTTCATGAAAATAAGAGCAAGACATCTCCCATCTTTGTCGTTGTCACAGACGGTTAACCCCTTACTGCTCCTGTAAAATTTGCCTAAAACACCCATCCAAGACATACCCAAAGTAAACTGAAAGCTATTCTTGAACCGTTTATAGCACATGGATGGTTTTGGTCTCTTTTGAAAGGTAACACTCTATAGTTTTCCCCCCAACTGTCAGAATCACTGTAAGTGCTACTAGCATTGAGTAATCTAAGTTTGAACACACTGAAATAGATGTTTTTTATTTTTGCCTGAATTTCTTTTTTTGTAAACAGATGTCTGCAGATGAGTGCAGCTGTGACTTATTAGCTGGAAAACACAATGGGACCACAGCATGAAGCCTTACCTAGTGCAAGTTCAAATTTGATAACAATAACACAAAAAAATTAGTATTTTACATGTTTTTGGAAGAGTATGTCTAGGCGTTTTCAAAAATGTCCATTTGGAGACTCCAAAAGGACACTTGGATAAACATGGACACATACTGAGGATAAAAGTCATAAATACCTTTTACAACGAAGCAAACATAGCAAACTATTCACATATTTACACACATTTACAATTATAACCAATTACAGGTTATTTACAGCATTTTTTACATAAACATAATTTCATAAATGACGCATTGACGCACGTTTTGACTGGGCTGCGTTACGCAGGTAGTTTCTGCTTGTGACTTTGTCTTCACCCCCTGAAGCGACACATCGTTGTTTTCAGAATTTCATTGGCTATAGAATGCACCAGTCATCAGCACGACTGGTTCTAACTGGCTCAGTTTTTACACAACACAATGGGATCATGGGCTTTCTTTCAACGCTGGCCTTTATTGGCTGTTGTAGGCTGTGGACAGGACAGGGAAGCTGCTGTATGTCAATCTAAACGTCAGCTTACAGGCTCCATTTTAAAACCAAAGAATCCATCATGATCCACGCAAACGGCGGGTCACAGCAAAGAATATCCGCAAGTTCTGAAACGTTGTCGGCTAATTTTGAAATGATGCAACGGCTTGTTTGTGGATATTTTCTGGTATAATAATGAATTTTGGACTAAATCCTTTACTGGATTGGATCGACTGGACCTTTGTGAATGTAACCAGACCATTTTTGTGGGAATATTTTTTAATCAGACAACTTCTATAAGGCTTCATTGGTAAGTTGCTTCAATTTTGTAACTGTTTCTTTGTTTGTTTGTGGTGTGACACAGGCGTAGATCGTACCTGCTGTTATGATTATACCCTCAAATGGTTTGCATCGATTGAATTATAAGAATCTTAGCTTTGCAAAGATATGTCACATGACTACCTTACGTAACATGTGAGCTGTCTAAATTACGGTTTAGTTTAGTAAATTACGGACCGTCGGAATGGTAGCGGGTTAAACATCTGCAGTTGAAGGAAAATTATCCAGTGGTTTAAAATCTGGCCTGTTGTGCTAAAAATCAGGAGCAAATACTAAAATTAACTAACTCCAGCTGTGCCGCAGAAGTCAGTCTGATTTAAATAAATGTTCCTGGTCAGGATTTTTAAATCAGACATCTGTGCAACGCTGGAGCAGAGAAACAAAAGCACTCAGACGGAGAGTTTGTGCATCAGGTTCAAGCTGCAGTTCAACCTGGAGTTGATACGGATGCACTTTTAAAAGAACTGTTCAATGTATATTAAAAAATATATAAGAGAGATAAAGGAAACTGCATCATAGAGTAGGTGTGTGCATGTGTGAACAACTCAGAGTCGTTAGATAAGATGAACTTAGTGAAGTGGAACAAACAGAAAAAGTGATTTCTCAGCTCTGTGTCGCATTAAAGCCGACTTTCATTTTCTCTACTTCCTCTTCTGCATGTTAATTCCATCTTTCCCTTCATCTTTTCTTAATTCCGTCTCTCTCTCCTCAGGACCACGTTGATTTAAACAGCGGGTGACGGCGTCCAGGACTTTGAGCGACAACATGACGTCCGGTCGCTTGACTGCAAATCAACTTGCCCTGATACAGCTTTCCACATTGGAGACTTCCTTTGCAAGTTCTTGATTTCTTTTTTTTTCATATAAATATGTTAATAAAAGTTTAGCCGGCGCTGTATTGCTCTGTGCTGTATTGCTTTGTCCTTCAGCCTCCCGTCTGACCTGGGCTGCTGAGTTAGCGATCCCTGCGAACCGCCACAGTCTGAAATGAGTCTCTCCACAGGGAGCAGCCTGCCCTCGCCAGCCGCCCGTCTCAAATCGACTGTTTAAAGATTTAAAACGCCCAACGTCTGGCTGAGCGCAGGACCTCGTTTGGTCTGGTGGAAGGGCTCCCCGCTGGCTCGACAAAATTTTTAATTACTCCTCAGCAGCTTCACATCCTACATGGCGAAGATGCAATGCTGCTTGGGGTGAATGTACGGATCAGGTGAGCGCGCCCGCAGTTGTGAAGGCTCGGGGTCGACTCTACTGGCGTGCACGCAACCGAAGACAACCGACGCCAGGCCCGAGGACTCGTTCAGACCGTCGTCAGACTGTGCGATCAAACTCGGAGCACCAAAGACCAGCAGAAATGAAGCATTACACTCATGCCATGCAAAGTTTAGCAAACCAAAGGAGGATTTAATAACTGGATTTTAACTAGGGGTGTGAGAAAAAAAAAATCGATTTGGCGATATATCGCGATTTTCTGCCGCCCAATATAATATTAATTTTTCAGCTCCTAATATCGATTTTTTTCAAAAACACTAATAATAAACAATAAATGGGTTGTTTTGAAGCAAATAGTTTTGACTCAGTTTGTCCTCTAAATGATCAATATCATCTGATGAACATATACAGCAACTTGATTTTTCATCTCTACTTTTAATTTTGATATTAACTGGGTAGAATATTGCAATATATCATGATATCGAGATATTGTGATAACATCGTATCGTGACCCAAGTAACATGATACATATCGTATTGTGAGGTCCTTGCCAATACTCACCCCTAATTTTAACTCGTCTTATTTCCAGGGTCAAAACCAGTGCATGTTCGTTACGGCAACGTGCAAAATGCTCCGTAAAAGGTCTGCAGAGGGAACAGCTCGACCGCTGTTTGCGATCGCGTAAGTGTTCGAAAAGCAAAGAGCTATTTTTAAAAACTCTGAGGGGCAGGTGAGACTAGGGCTGTAGAGATACACTAATCTCGCGATAAGATACACAATACTCGGTTCACGATATGATATATATCAATATTCATCTTACAATACATTTACATCATTTTCCTAAAGATTTTAAAGGGACAAAGTGATTTTGGTGACATCTTGTGAGTGTTCCAATGACTTTGTTTGAATTTATTGAACTGAAAGCATCAATTACACATTATATGGCTGACAGGCAGCTTGCAAATGCTGGACAAAATGAATAAAAGATGTGTTGAGAAAAATAGTTTCATTTATTTAAACAGTGCAAATTGTTGCCTGCAAGCTTTTAAAGGTGGGACACGGGGGTTTTGAAAGAAGCTTAAAATATTGATACCAGCGGCTGAAAAATCGATGCTCTCTGGGGAAATAAAATACCGATATATATTGCAGAATCGATAAAATCGCTCATTTCTAGGTGAGACGATGCTCTGAAGGATCTCTCGGTGTCGAGGACATGAAAATGAAACGATTTGATGCAGCTCCTGGTCTTCTGACGCGCAGCGTTCTGCATCAGTCATTAAAGCCTGGAACGTGGCGAAAAAGCGAACGCCACGAATAAAACACATTAACCCTCCGAAACAATTTGTCAAATTAACTGTCCACACGATCCATCACAAAAAGGGCACAATATTTCCAGAGGCGAGCCCGCTTCTTCTTCTTCTTCTTCTCTAGGAGTAGGACTCACTTAAGTGTGACTCCACAGACTTTGTCCCGATAAAGTACCAGGACTCATAATGGATGTGTCAGAGGGTGGTGGGGGGGGGGCGCTGCTCCACGCCGTCACCTGCTGGAGCCAGAGGTGACAAATTGCCCTCATTACACCTGGGACGGAGCTCCACATATAGCACTATTAGCGCAGCTATTTCTGCTAATGGTTGCGTTCCTCTCTTCCAGATAGATCAATTACGGTGTGCGGGCCGCGGTCTCCGCCACCTCCTAAATCAATTATGGGCCATTACAGTTGGTAACCGAGGCCTCTCCAGTAGACCTCAGTGACGGGGTGTCACCGGTGGGTCCTTTGGTCTTCAGATCTCCAGTCAAAGCTGGTACTGTAGAACCTGGTTGTGATTTTGTTTTATCGTCCGTTGACCGTCGTTGGATCTGCATCAGGATAATTGTGGTATTTGGTTCTGATGAAGCACTCCGAGGACGCTCAAGCTTCTCTAACACCTGTAGCGATGGAGGGATAAATGAAGTTGTTAACTTGTGATGGTGCAGGTCACGACCAGGCTCCTGGACTGAAGACTCTCCACAGCTTCATCCGCATCGTTGAACAGATGAGATCCAGACGGTGAAGCTCATGCAGAACTCGAAGACCCCCGGGGATCCGGATGAAAGATTAAAAACAATCCCAGACAGCCTTTCTTTTCTCCTCCTTGACCTGGTTACGGAAAACATCATGAGGAAAAGGTCATGAGGTCGAGGAGAGACGGTGAGGAAACACTGAAGCCACACTTAGCCTGGTCCTTCCCACCACATCGCTTCAAAAAGGCTTTATGTATAAAACGAGTGCAAAAGGATAAAATATTCTGTCACTATCAAGGCTGGTATCACAGAGGAAAGAGACGAAGCTGCTACAGTGAAATAAGCTCATCTCTTACTGACACAAACCTCTCAGTGTGACTCCATGAAAACAGTGTTGCAGCCGTGACATCGTTCCTTTAATAAAGGACGGTTCAGTGTTTCCTCCTCCAGAGCAGATAGAGGAAACAGTAAAACTCCTTTTACTTTAAAAGAGTTGATTGTAGACGTGGAAGACACTTACATGGTTGTCAGTTATGTCACTCAGACGAGGAGGAAAAAGAACAAAACTATTTTACTAGAAGCTTCATATGGGTATTTTTAAGATTCCCTTTTTATCCTCAAAGAAAAAGGTAATAAATGAATCTGTTCGAAGACACAACTCAACCAGGACCCCACAGACGTCCCAGTGACGGACAACTACACACATCCGTCCAGGTAACATCCATCCGACTCATAACTCCTTCCGACAGCAGAGCTGGGTGTCGTTACAGTCGTCTGTCGCTTGATCAGACGCAGCTCAGCGTCAACGCTCGCTCTCAACTCTCTCCCGCCAGCGACGGGTTCAACCGAGTCTTCATCCGGCTGGTTTCTGCGTTGGTTTATGAATCGACTATTCCTCACTAGGGGTGAGTATTGGCAAAACCTCACAATACGACATGTATCATGATACTTGGGTCACGAGACAATATCACGATATTGTGATATATTGCGATATTCTACCCAGTTAATACCAAAATTAAAAGTAGAGATGAAAAATCAAGTTGCTGTATATGTTCATAAGATGATATTGATCATTCAGAGGACAAATCGAGTCAAAACTATTTGGTTCAAAACAACCTATTTATTGTTTATTATTAGTGTTTTGTTTTTTTTTTAAATAAAAAAAAAAAAAAATCGATATTAGGAGCTGAAACAGCAATATAATATTGGGCGGCTGAAAATTGCGATATATTGCCAAATCGATTTTTTGTCCCACCCCTATTCCTCTCGTCAGTTTGGTTCAGTGCAGCTTCAGTTCAGCGTATTTGCACGGCGCCATTTCGTAACCGAAGTCGTCTCAAGGCACTTTAACGATTCGATTGTAGACCGATTTTATTCCAATTAAACCCAATTCCTGAGTGAGAAAACAGGCGTGCGTTCAGGTAAAAAAAAAAAAAAAAAGCCCCGTAAACAAGGCGGCAGTTTTTTTTTCAATTAAAAGACAAAACTGTGTTTATTATGACTAGGGCTGGGCAACGATTAAAATTTTTAATCGTGATTAATTGCATTTTTTCTCTGATTAATCATTAATCGCATTGTATACGCAAAATCAAATAATGAATTAGTAGTGTAAAATGCACTTTTATTTAAATGTTCTGCTGACATATGAACTAAAGTGTCATAACATTTGTTGTTCAAACACTTTTAACATCAGCTCTTGTCAGTAACACATATTTAGTGTAAATCTCATCTTAAAAAATGTCAAAAAGAATAAAGCTTATTGCCACTGCCAGGGCATTAATGTCATCCTGTTTTTATGAAAAAAAAAAAAAGTCTACAAACAACATCCAACAAAATGATTGTGTCTCAGCACAATCAGAACATTAAAACAGGTCATTTCTGCACTTTCATTTAAATGTTCTGCTGCCATATGAACTAAAGTGCTGCTCCGTCAGCACGCCGACATCCGCCTGACTGAACCGTCTGGCAATTAAACATAAAGAAAAAAATAAAAACCAAACTTGTGAACTTACATTCCCTGCCCACGATGCTGATTGGCTCCAGGTCTTGGGGGAACGGCGTCGCTCCTGAGGACAGCTGAGGTAAGACGGAGACGAGGGCGACGGCCAGGACGGCCGTGAGGACGGGTGGAGGAGATCCGGGCACCGGCCTCATGTTGGCAGAAGGTGAGACGTCACCAGAAACACATGGCCCGCGGCAAACTCACCAGCCCAGCTGAAGAGAGATAGAAAAAAAAAAAGACAAGTTCATCATAGTTAGAGATGTTAGAGATCATGGGTTTTTTAAAATAAGTTCATGAAATAAACTACAACAAGTTACTGGACGACGACAGCAGCAACGTAGCAGAAAGATGGCAGCTAAAGCTCTTATTAGCATGCACTGCCTTGTGTCAATGCGGCGATGTGACTGAGTGTCCGCTGGACCGCCGTGATGAGACACACACTCACATACACACACACACACAGAAGAGACTGAGTCAGAGAGGCCCAGACCCGGGACGGGAGGCCATCGGGCCGCCGGAGCATCAGGTCACCTGCCACAGTTACCACCCACCAAATGTCACGCCAGCTGACATGACAGATACAGAACACCGTATTCATCCTGCAACGCCCCGACGGGAGCGCCAACAAGTCAGGTCAGAGGTCTGCGCGTGGACGGCTACGCTGCAGCATCCTTCAGCTGGGCCGGGACGGTTTAAACAGCCTGACGAGTCGAGGACGAGCGTCATCCACGAGCTACGACGCGCCGATACGGGAAGTGAATTCTGCAGCAAGGAGGATGCAGAGCTCAGCAGTGTTGCATGCAGACTGAATCTGTTGCATGAAGACTAAATCTGTTGCATATAGGTAGGTCACCTGCTGCAAGACACCAGCTCTGAGTCGTCATGACAGGAAGGTGCAACCGCATTAATGACTTCTGCAGGACCCCGAGACACCGCGGGACTGGACGAACACCGGCGCGTCAGGCCTTGATGACTTGGTGAAATGTTTTAATAAAAACTAGGGCTGGGCAACGATTAAAATTTTTAATCGCGATTAATCGCATGATTTCCCTGATTAATCACGATTAATCGCATCGTATACGCAAAATCAAATAATGAATTCAAAAGTAGTGTAAAGGTCACTTTTATTTAAATGTTCTGCTGCCATATGAACTAAAGTGCCATAACATTTGTTGTTTAAACACTTTTAACATCAGCACTTGTCAGTAACACATATTTAGTGTAAATCTCATCTTAAAAAATGTAAAATAAAATAAAGCTTATTGCCACTGCCAGGACATTAATGTCATCCTGTTTTTTTATGAATAATAAAAAAAGTCTACAAACAAAATCCTAACAATCTAGGGGCCACAATCAGAACATTAAAACAGGTAATTTCTGAGGTAACAGCAGAAACTTTTAACGGGGAGTTCAACTTGTCAGTTGTTACAAATAACCTTGTTTCTGTTGAATCCTCCGTCTGGGAGAACTTTAAAATGAAAATGTCCATGTTAAAGTTCAGTTATTTTATCAATCCGTAACTATCTGTGTATCATTTTTTTTCCATTTTCAAATGTCAATCAAAAATTTAAAGAATTAAAAAAGTATCTTTCTATTTTTCCATTTTTTAAATCTAACAAAAAAAATGCCTGTTTTTTATATTTCAATTTTAGCAACCAGGCCACGGGACTGAATTTGTTTTTCATATTTTATTGTTTGGTTTCACGTGACCCTGAAATGGCTTTGTTTTATAATCAAGGAACAGACTTCCTGTTGTCATTACACATCTGTGCCACTAGATGGAGCCGCACTGCAGTAACCAGCTGGAGCAGCCGTTCCCAAATTTCAGAACACCAAGGCCCAGTTTGAAATATAAAAATCTCTGCGGCCCGTACAAACCTTTAATCACAACTGTGATCAACATACAAGACTAGAAGCTAAATTCCAATATTAATGTAAGGGGTCAACAAATAAGGTGACGCATGACATATTAAGTTAAGATTACATTAGAATAACACTTTGTTTTATTATTTCTGAATATTTTTCAAATCATGTAAATTACTGTAAAATATTTATTTTACAGTAATGAAAAACATTTTTAAAAAGATTGAGTATTTAAAACATATTTTTTAAATTTTAATAACCTCTCACGGCCCACCTGCAGTACCACGACGGCCCACCAGGGGGCCGCAGCCCACACTTTGGGAATCACTGAGTTAGAGAACAGCAGGACAGTGAACACATGGAGCAGATCTGATGATAAATGGAGGAATGACGCAAATGTCTTGAACAAAGGGGTTTGAAAGTTTTTTTTCAGACAGAATTGTTAATATTGCTACCAGAACTGTAAAGTTCACAGATTTTACCGTTCTCCATGTCCATTTAAACTTTTCTGCAAGTTTACCTGAGAATTATTTTCCAGTTCCGCAGCAGCCAGTAACAAACTTTTCAAAACAAAAGCACATGAGCAACATGCGTTAACGCGCGATAAAATAAATGTCGGCGTTAATAAATGAATGCGTTAACGCAATAACTTGCCCAGCCCTAATATAAATATACAGAGATTGAAAAACTGAGCAGAATATTTGAAAACCTAACCGTTGCTGCTTGAGTTACTCAGGAGCAATAAGCACGCAAATAAAAAAAAAGATAAAAAAACGACCTATAAGTGTTGGAGAGTTGGGGGCGTGTCTGGGAGCTGTGGTTGTGAAAAAGGCCTTAAATCTATTAGTTTAGTTAGACGGCGACTGCAGTCCTTTGAATAGCTTGAAAGCCGGGCAGAGAGGTGGTCGAGTCTTGTTAAACACATTCCTCACGCTCCCGCCAGCACGTCCTCGTCGGCGTTTCAGGATTGTCCGTCTCATCTGCCAGTGATGGAGGAAACTGTCTAAAGCCCCGCCCCCGTCCTGCTTCTACGGTAGAATAACAAATATTCTCCGGGTGTTAAAAAAAAAAACAAAAAAAAAAATACACTTGCGCACACGATGTCCAGGCTGCAGATAAAACATTTCTAAACAAAAACAACTCTGGGAATTTTCCCAAAAAAGGCCTGGATGAAACCTGCAGTTTCGGTGTGTGCGTGGGATAATTAACAGCTCCAGACAGCGTGCTCAGGACGGATATTTCATCAGTGTTGATTTGCACATCTGTTTGAGATACGAGGAGAGGAAGGGGGGAGGGAGGGAGAGAAGCAGATGGACGGAAGAGGAGTTTGTCAAAATTGACTTCAAACTGTGATGACCCACACTCCAAGCAAATTATTTATCATCCTCCACAGGGCTCCTCACAAGCCCCGCCCCCCCAGGTTTATGTACCGTCGCACTCTGCAGTGAGCATCAGGCCACGCGGCTTTAAGAGGGAGCAGAAAATTAAGCCAACAGAGAACTGAAACGTGGTCAATATTAAGGCGAGGGTGCTTTATTTAAAAGCAGGGAGATGAGCCTGAGCAATGATCACAGCAGCCGTGAACCGATGGGACGGAGGAGAGTCTGCCGGTGTTTGCTTTGTGAATTACAGCCTCTCGCGTGGACCGCCTCAGGCAGCGCAGGGGACAATATACCAGATGGATCGGCCTCATATGCAATGATTTGGATGTTTTCCTCGCCAGGGACGACAACAACTCGTGCACAGGCAGACAAAAGTTATAGCGCTATTGCTCAAGAGGATAATCAATGTGGAAAAGAAAGAAAAAACCCTTGAAATGAGCGGGGGGGAAAGCCAACTTGGCTCATATGCATGCTTTAACTACCGGAAATAAATATTTAAAATGAGTCCTTATTCCAAGAGAGAGATACGGCAAAAACCTCTATTGTGAATTTGCTCTGACGGCCACTGAAAACATGACAAAAACTAAAATAAAATGTCCAAGAACTGCGTGAAAAAACCTCCAGAGTGAGCTCCTCTACACCTGTCTGTAGAATTCAGTCGGGATGTGAAAAAAAAAAAATCGATTAGGCAAAATATCGCGATTTTCAGTCGCCCAATATAATATCGAATTTTTAGGAAAATTGTTTAATTTTCACATTTAAATTGTTTAAAATTTAAATGTGCAAAAACACTAATAATAAACAAATAAGTTGTTTTGAAGCAAATAGTTTTGACTCAGTTTGTCCTCTGAATGATCAATATCATCTGATGAACATATACAGCAACTTGATTTTTCATCTCTACTTTTAATTTTGATATTAACTGGGTAGAATATCGCAATATATCATGATATCGTGATACCGTGGTAATATCGTATTGTGACCCAAGTAACATGATACATATCGTATTGCGAGTTCCTTGCCAATACTCACCCCTAGAATTCAGGCATGCATTAATACAATGCCAAAGAGGAAAGACATCAGTAATGACTTTAGAGGAGGAACCATTGGCATCCAAGTGATTGGAGTCCGTCGTGGACAAATCGGGGAGAAGGCTAATTACCCCAGTAGAGGACAGCAGAGTAATTTCATCTCATGGCAGGACTGCATGCTGTTCATAGAAACTGCAATAAACCAGAGAGCTTCGTCTCAGACTCTGCAGGACGTTTTTGATATTAACGTTGACAACAATACCGTCAGAAAAATACTGCAGAACTATGGCTCGTTGGGTTATAAACAGAGCATGGCGGAAGGACTTTCAAAGAGACAGACGAGCCCAAAACAGAGACTTTAATACTCAGCTTCATCTTCGCCGAAGACCAAAAAGCAGCAGGAACGTGTCAGTTTAGATGTTGATCCTTAACTGACAGGCTTGATTCCACCATCATGTTTATGGCTGATCGTTCCTTGAGCTGCAGACACCCAGGTTTGTACAGTTTGTATCCTTGTCAGGGCAGATCACGGAGATGCATTTGGGGACAAGGTGAAGCGTCGGGTGTAAATGGAGCCCAGCTCTGGCCCGCCTGCGACTGGACTTCATTAAGCGCATGTTAATGCAGGGTCTGAATGCGCCACACTGACTGCCGGTTACAGCCCGGCTGATATTTATGCTCCTGCAACAGGACAAACAATCGTGCACCCCGGTGACCCTCGAGCACCCCGGTGACCCTCGAGCACCCCGGAGAAGAGAAGAGTGGACATGCGGTTACCAGATAAAGGTCCGGACCTCAGCCTCACTCGGATGAACGCACGCCTGCAAATCACAGCAAAGCGAGGCAACGATTTCAAGGAGACTGGAGCCAAAACTGCCTCCATGATGACGTGAGCGACTGATAATGTCATTCAGACAGAAGGAGGGAGGCTCGGTTTGTTCCCCCAGATACGCTTCAGCTCTCCGGCTTAGTTTCTGTTAAATAAACAACGAGGAGGCGTCACGTCATCGTTCAGAGGCTGCAGCTGTATTTACCGGAGGACCGCGGCGGCCGACCCTCTCGTCGGCGAGGCCGTATTTAGGTCGACAACAGGCAGCCGGCGGAGTGTGAGCTTACATGAGACAGGGAGCTTACGCAAGACCCGCCACAAACACACACGGCGGCGCGTGCCAGCGCCTCCGACGGCAGCCAAGACGCTCACATCGTGCAATCTGCTGAGGACTTGGTGATTATCCCTGAGCTGAAACTGGAGACAGTCGAGCTTAACTCGCCGTGTGGGACTGAACGATGACGAGAGCCGTTTGTTTTGAGGTCACGTCAATCTATTTTTTTTTTTTTTTTTTTTTTTTTTTTAAATCACACCTCTCCAACCGTCAGTGAGGAACACCCTGCCACAGGACAAAGGTAGACGTCCTGACCGACAGCCTGGAACAAACAACTGCTGTTCATCCTGCGGTCGCTGTGGAACCGGTTGGACTGAAGCTCTTACGGCTGCTGGCTGTTCTCCAAAGAGGGAGGCAGTAAAAAAAATAAATAAAAAAAAGAAAACTGCCTGAATGTTGGCAGTGATGCTCAACAAACCAATGAGGTGTCGACTCAAGGAGGGAAAAAAATTAAAAAAAATAAATAAAACACACAGTTGGCAGAAGCCACCGACTGATTTTAGGGATGAGTTACATCAGTTACCAAATACTGAAAATCTAGCAAGAAAATAAAGAAAAATCTCTCAGGTTCTGTTAGTGGTTATCAAAGGTTTGTCAGCTGCATCACATGCACGTTTAAACCCAGTTGTACCCTGGAGGACCCAGTTGGACCCAGGAGGACCGTGTGAAAACAGGACACAGACTGTCTCCCTGAAAACACGTCAGTTCTGAATGAAAACAGTATTTTGGGGGATCAAACTGCAGCAGATTTGGGGTTTGCACATTAAAAAAACCGGATCCGGTTATGGTGGTTTAGTTAACACGGTGCCGCACTGATGACATTTTTGATTCATTTAAGTTCACTGCTGGTACATTCGGCTCAGCTCTGACATTTTAATAAAGTCCAAATGTCAAAGGTGCAGCAGGGAAACTACGCAGAACAACTGAGAACTTAAGTCTCTAGTTCAGTCCTGTTGCAGTTCTGAGGAGAAAAGAAAAAAAACACGTCCAGCTTCAATAAAATGCACCACTTTTCCTTTTAGATGGAGGAAAACACTGACCCGCCATGTTGAAGCGTCACTGAGACGATCCTTGCTGGGGTTCTGATCTTCCTTGATCCAAACTTAACGGTCGATCAGTTAATTACTCTGTCGTGAGGGCAGCCGGCAGCTGTCGGAGGGAAATAAGCCGCCGCTTATCCCGGCCCGTGTTTGCTCGCTGTGTTCTCGGGCTCGGATCATTTTGTTTTTAATGAACTGGACCCGTCGAGCCATCTGGGAGGTGCTGGCAGTTGGACCTCTTCAGAGGAAAGGGGTTTCTGGGAAGTGCGAGGGCTTCATTGATTCTCCGACATTCATTCCGATCAGCCAACAGCAGACACGTGTCTGCGGACTGATATGAAGCATCCAGAACTAATCCAGGACGGCTACTGGGTTAAATGTGACTGAAATAAAAACTTTATTGTTTTCCAGGGGTGAGTCATTTACATGCAGGCACAGACTCCTGCAAGGACATTTTTATGTTTTAGTTCCCACTTGGCCGAGTTGCCATTAAAAGTCTAAATTAAAACCCCAAATTCAGATTTTACCCTCAATCAGCTGCACCTGTCAACTCCAGGGACGTCTGTTTTCACCGTCTGCATAACGGTGATGCAGAAGTTCCCAGACTTCCCCAACGCAGGGGGAAGGATAATCCAAACTATACCTGTCACCTCTGAGCACAAGGACATCCCTCCAAGTCCCTCGACTGCTCAGGTCTCTGGAGCCAATCTTCCCCTCACCGACTCATCTGGACTCTGAATCAGGCACGTCGGCCTCTGCTGTCAGCAGAAAAACGAGCCTTCAACACAGGCTGCCACGACGGCGCCGCGAATACGACGGAGCAGATTTGTAGGTCGAGTGTGAAGAATGTTTAAGGACGCGACATCCGAGCTTCATTACCGACTCAGAGAGCACATCTGGGGTTCGAGAGCAAGGGAGGACAAAAGGTTTGTCAAGGATTCGAGGTGCAACGCCACCTGTGTGAGACGACATATGGCCGTCAGCTTCCAGAACTGCAGCTCCACGGCGCTTCTGAGCTGTATAAATATCTACATACCATTCAAGCAAACACATCAAACATGAAATGTTCCAGTGCTTTCATGAAACAGCAGCAGCGGCCTGCAGGATATACGACGTTACGCTTCTCTCGCTCCATCGCCTGCCGGGAGTTTCAACCTGACGGGAAGGAAAAACAGCACATGATGTGAACGGTCAGCGTCGAGACAAACGTGTCATTGTTGAGCCGTGTTGTCCCTCCCTGGCGTCCTATTTGGGGAGAGTTCATCGGACCGCCGAGCTCACCGCAGTCCCATGACACGGATCACCCGGCTCGTCCTCGTCAGAGCAGGGTTGTTTTTCTCCGACGC
Organism: Hirundichthys speculiger; assembly: GCA_018398805.1. Lineage (NCBI taxonomy): Eukaryota > Metazoa > Chordata > Actinopteri > Beloniformes > Exocoetidae > Hirundichthys > Hirundichthys speculiger. The sequence goes on from JAGFBZ010001678.1 coordinate 1,571,604, forward strand.
TCGCATCCGTCCCCTGCCGCGGCCGGCTCGCCTTCAAGCTTCGACCATGAATGCTGCTTTTCCTGGTGTTCCTTCCTCTACCTGGCACTTAAATGAACTTTGCGCTAACCCCGGCAGACAGAGGAAACCGTGCTAATTAGATTTCCAGTGGCCAACCGTGCAGATGGGAACTGGGATCGAGGAGCCCTGGGCGGGTTATTGTGAACTCAACTCTCGCAGGATGCGGAGGTGGTGAAGCAGGAGTCGCACGAACTTCATTGAGGTTTCTGTTATTGATGGATTAACGACGGTTATCTTCAGAGATGCATTTTCATCTTGGTAAATTAGGACATTTTACACAGACATCAGGACAAAACATTTTCTCCATCGTCTCTGGACTTCAAATGATTGTTGTACAGCGGTACCTCTACTTACGAACGCCTCTACTTACGAAATTTTCAGGTTACGAAATGCCTCAATGGGAAAATATTGCCTCTAGTTACAAAAGAAATTTCAGGATACGAAAGGCAAAAATACAGTAGCGCTGCTACTCGCAGCTCCCAGAGTTTACCGAACGTAAACATAGCTGTCGGCTTGAAAGCGGTGCGTCCCAGCTGCTCTGCCACTGGCTATCGCTTAGCAGTATCTTCCTGGCATCCCATTGGCTAGGACGGGCCCCTTGTCTGTATGAGCGTAACCCAGCAACCAGGTAAACAAACAATGTTTACCTCCGCCAAGGAGGTTATGTTTTTGCCTGCGTTTATCTGTGTTTGTCTGTCTGTGTTCAAGATAACTCAAAAAGTTATGGATGGATTTTGATGAAAATTTCAGGAGTTGTCAGAAATGTGAAAAGGAAGAACTGATTTCATTTTGGGTGTGATCTGGAAGAAATCCTGGATTCTGGATCACTTTCAAATTTTCGATAATTGTTGCGCTTGGTGGAGGTCTGCGTCCTCTGAGTGGTTTTCTAGTTCTAACATGTATTTCTTACAGGTTTTTATGTCATTTCATGTATTATCTATAATTTATAAAAAAAAATATATGTTTGAATTTTGTGGGGTTTGGAACGGATTAGGGCCTTTACATGGAAAACGCCTCTTTACATAAGAAATTTTCAGGTTACGAAACTACTTCCAGAACCAATTAAATTAGTAAGTAGAGGTACCACTGTGTAAGCGATCTGGATGCGGTGCTCCCCATCACCTGACCCAGCTGAAACATCTGAGAGGAGATACTGAACGCAGACGCGCCAGACGAAAAGCAGCCGCGGAGCGTTTCTGAAGCGCTGCCGTGGATATGAAATAAAAACAGGACGGCTCAGGGGGATCGCAGAGGCAACGTTTTAAAAGTGCATTAGCACCCTCGGTCGAAGAGAAGTGATGGCTGACTTCTTGGGTTTTAGCACCGATAGAAAAATCAATGGCCCCTGTCGTCGTTTAGCTCTTGGATTAATACGTCAGTGCAATGTAGTCTCGCTCTCACACCGTTCCGTTTGCGTGGTGGCAGGGAGAGGCCGCGATGGCACCTCGGCCGAGACGCGTCTGTCAGGGGAGGCTGGGACTCTCTCTGCCGTCGTTGCCACTCAGCTCGCTCCCGGAGGAGGCGGGCTTTAACCTCGGCGCCCGCGGAGTTCAGACAAGTGACGGGCCGTCTCGTCGCGGGGGCCATCGATCGGCCAACCCCACGTCAGCCGACTCCACACTGTCCTAATTGAGGATTCCCTGCAGATTAAAGAAGTGCGGGGTTTGGACTCGAGCGCTCCGTGTCAGAGCTTAAGAGGATTCATATCAAAGTGAGACTGACGGGAAGAGACCCGGGAAGTTCAGGAGCCCGAGTCACCGTCGCCCCGATACCATCTACTTCATCCTCCGCGGGGATGATGATGGAGCTGTTATCTCAGAGGCGACTGAGAATTCAATTAACCCTTTAAGCACCAAAGTCGCAATATTGCAACAAGCAACATTGCTGAATAAAACGGGCTGTATCTATAATTGTGAAGCCGAATTTTGTTATTACTTTTCACCAGGAGATAACGGACATGTGTGCCTGTAATCTGAGAACCATTTTTGGTGGTGGCGCTATTCAAAGTTTTAAAAAACAACCTCCGGCACAGAGACGCGCGGTGCAGCAGTGGTAGAAATGCTGAGCGTAGCGAGAGCAGAACAGAGCGAAAGAGTGTTTTTTCATTTACTCACGATGTCAAGAGGTCGGTTTACCGACCAGGAAGTACTAGTGTCAGTTTCTGGCTAACTGATTCAGAGGAGGAAGACATGCAGTTGTCCAGTGAAGCAGAAACTGACATTAGTAGTGACGGCGAGTCACATCGTATATCTGATGCTTCACCTCAGTGTGGTCGGGGTGAAACATTCTGCGATCGCCAAGTGGGTTGAGGTGTCAGGGGGGCTCATAACACCAAAAATATGGAAAAGTGTAGTGGGGGTGAAAACAACCACGGTTGTCCTGGCAGACGTGAGAGAAGCCGCAGGTAAAAAACACACCGCTAATGGTGCACCGTAAATCACGGTGATGATGAAGATGATGGTGGTGAATGGGAGTTCTTGAGGGAAGAGGAAGAGTATCGAAAGTGGAGCTTAAATGTTGATGAGTCTGTTGGTTTTTGTGGAGACGATCTGACAAATTCTGAGTCCACTGATTTCATCCCTTTTCCAAATGATGAATTCTGGAGCTTCATCACCAATCAAACAAATAGAAAAGGCCACCAGTTCTTTGAAAAGGGAAATATTGAAACCAAACTCCAGATTTCATGACTTTATGATGTGATTGCCCCTGAAATGAAAGCTTTCATTGTTCATGGGGCTGCAGGAAAAATCTGAAACCGAGGACTACTGGGCAGGTTTGGGCAGGTGATGTCACAATAATCAAATTAGATGACAAATCTACTTCCATTCCAAACTTTGGTTCATACTGAAGATATTTCTCATTTACAGTATGCCTTTATCTCAAACCACTTTAAAGTCATCACCTTTTGAAACCATGATATCAAAATTGAACATTTTCCAATATGGCCGCCACCTTGTGACATCATAATATGCAAATTAGATCAATAATTTCACTCCCATCACAGAATTTGAGTCATACTGAACAATTTTTTTCATTGACAGTTTAGCTTTATCTCAAACTGCTTTCAAGTTATAGCCTTTTGAAACCTTGGTATCAAAATTGTACATTTTCTTGAAAAAACTCAGGTGCCTAAAGGGTAAAAAAGAAAGAAAGGAATAAAAAAGGATGTTGCTGGCTGAGGAGAACCGCTTTGTACGTGGGTACCAGGACCGCCTCCGGCCAGGCCTGTCCTCCGGACCGGTTCAGCTGGTCAGCTCTTTCTCCACAAAGAGGGATCTCTGCAGGATTCAGACAGCAAGTCGGTTCCCCCCGATCGATCTGCAAATCGCTGCGGGCATCATCCATCGTCTCCCTGTCCGTTTCTGACAGGAAGAAGCCCGCGGGGCCATCAGGGGAACACGGATTGGGCTTACATCGGTGAAATCCTCCTCATTTGTCCGTGTCCAGTTAATCTTCCGCATTAAATCCTCAGAGGGGCCCATAATTCTCCGAGCCCGTCCATCCGCCCCTCTGTCAGTCAGGACGGGCCTTCAATCTTCAGGGGTCATGGTGGCATTTAAAAATGGGCCTTTCCTCAGAATCGGCTAATTAAACTGATCTGTTTGAAATATGCTTGGCGGCATTTGCTCCAGACTCGTCCTCCTCCTCTTACATAAAAGCGAATGTTAAATTCTCCATCATCAATAATTCAGGGCGTTATAGGGAAACGCTACCTGGATCCTCGTATCGATAGAAACCCAAGCAGCGTCATTCCTTCCAGGGAGATATAACTGGATACCCCCCCGGAGGCTACCACGCCAAATTCAGAGCAAAAAAATAAAAATAAAAAGGTTAGAGCTGTGTTTTGTGTGTTTCCTTTTTTACCTTTCGACGTCTGGGACTAAAATCTGAGCCGGCAGCTGAAAAAGGAAGACTTATCGACCTGAGGACAATCCCTCTGTAGCGTTTGGAGACGCAGAAGAAAGTGGAATCCCAACTTTGAAGGGTGGGATTTTAAAAACCGACCAGTGAATGAAAAGAAGGGCACACGGCATCATTTCCAACTACCGACTAGGGATGTAACGAAACAATATGGAAAATGTGATATCTCGATTATAGTGACCAAATTATCATGGTTTACGGTGTTTATCGCGGTATTCTTCATTGCTGTACAAATGTCCAAAAAACACATACATTTAAATCATTTCACTAAATCTTGTGATTTTCTTGTCATTCTAAAACATCAGAAGCCAAAATCTTATCAAAATAAAACTTTCACATTAAAAGGGTAAACACCTGGCACAGGAAGAGGTTTATTTTAAATGAACAAAATTAATAACAGGAACAAAGCTTATTTGTCTGGCGCAAATTTAAATAAACACTTTATCATAGCAGGTCAAAATATGCAAACAATTATCAGGAACAAAAATTGTGAAAAGAATGTGAATGTGAAAAATAGTGAAGTTCAATGAAATAAACTTTGGACTTTAAACTGAACCTTAAATACTTATAAATGTGTGAACCTGGGGCGACAGAGCTTTCTCCATAGCCGCTCCCTCCCTCTGGAACTCACTCCCCACACACATCAGAGCTTGCACCAACCTATCAACCTTCAAGTCACTCATCAAAACCCATCTTTTTATAACTGCTTTTAATGTGTAACTAATGTCACGCTTTTATATGATGTCTTTGTTTAATTTGCTTGTTTTATTTGTCTTTGTTTGTTTTTAAACTCTGTAAAGCGTCTTTGAGTTTTTTGAAAAGCGCTTTAGAAATAAAATGTATTATTATTATTATTATTATTATTAAATAAACAGTTGTATAGGAGCCAAATATGTTGTTCTGAATTGTAGTTCACTCTGTGTGTCTGTGAGTGTTGCTGTGTTGTTACCTGAGGGTCAGGTATAAAGGTAGCTGCCTGTTATTGGTTAGCTGTTTGACCCAGAAGGACAAAAGGTTTTTGACCGCTGTGGCGCTAACTGCCGGTGTTATGGTTGTCGGATCAGTTAATGGAATAAAAATAATATTTTAACTGCATCAGAAGAACATTGTTCCAGTCCTTTTTCGATCAACACGCAACGGTAACGTTTACGTAATGTGAGTTAGCGAAGCGCATCGACCAGGTTACTCTTGGTCAAACATCTCAGTAGCTTGAAGCATTAGCCTTAGCTACTTCAAGTTGCTTCTGCAAATTACAATAAAATGTAAACAAGTCCTCTGCAGACAGGATCATTGTCCTCCACCAGTTGTCTTTTTGCATTCTTAAATGGAAGTCCCTGACAAAGTCAAAAAGTTTCAATGCAAAAAACAAATGTATGAAGTACTTTTATGCATGCTAAAACTCAAAATGGGTCCGTAGGGACCCTAACACCATAGGAAGATTAAAAAAACAAAACACAAAAAAAAATATGCCCAGACCTCGGACTTTGTTATTTTAGTGGGTTGGTAAATGTCCTGCGTGCTATCGCCACTTTCCGCCATGAACAGGTTACGATGCCGATGTTACAAGCTACATATTCATGCGAGACACAGTCGCGAGTTGCTCGCAGACTTGAATGAGGCTGATATTACATAACCCGGTAATCGACCACGACAATGAGATGAAGTCAAACAAACGGTAATCGTTATCGCGTAAAATTTTACCGTGCTTTACCGTAATACCGGTAACCGTTCCGTCCCTACTACCGACACATTGCCATTGTGTCGCATGAGTCCGTCTCAACTTGCACAGAACTGCAGATCTGCAACAAAGTGATGAAGGAAAGCCAGAGAGGAAAATACACTAATAAAATGCTTAACCACAACTGTGGGGATAAAGACGATGTGACGGGGAAAAACGCCTCTTTTTACTTGGAAATACTGAGAACCGCCATCAAAGCAGGTGGCTTGAAGATGGTCGGTCATGTGTTTCCGTCCCCGAGGCGCATCGACTCATTCCTGGAACGGGAGACGGGGGCAGCAGACGAGGGTCGCCTGCAGCCCTGTGATCATATTTGGTTTGAGTTTGCGTCCAGGCGTTGTTTGCATGTTTACCGTCCAAGGTTGCGCCGTAAAACCAATTAAAATTTTGTTCTCGCCGTGTGTGTGGAGCTGCAGAGGCTTGGCAGGAGGAAAAACACTTGAAATAAATCCCCGGAAACAAAAGAAAAATCTCATCCAAGATGGATGAAACCACGAGAAAAAAAAAATTGACTTTGTGATGTCCAAATGGCGAGACACAAAGAGTGGATTAGGAGCTTATCTTTGCTTGTGATGCTGTTATCTGTACGACGGCGTTAATGCCAAAATAAGAATAGAGTCCAAGTCTGATGTGATATGTTCAGTAAGCTCGACCCTGGGAGTCCGGTCCCGGTCGGTTCGCTCACATTGTCATAATTCGCCGCAATTATGGCGAGAAGGGGAAACGCTTTTTCTTGAGCCGGGGAGCACTTCTGCTCAGAATTTTTATGATGGATAAAAATGAAAATGAGACTCCGCCATTAACGCAGAAGCTGTTTTGTTCCGCCTCCCCCGTGGTACCAATTAATTTGAGGCACAATTTGCACTTCCCATCCTGGGAAAAAAAAAGAAAAAGGAAAACATCCATAAAGTGTTAGGATTAGAGGCAGGGCTTGACGCTAACCTTTTTTGCTCACCAGCCACTGTGGCTAGTGTTTTTCCTCAGTCATTAGCCATTTAGTCTTTATGCTAGCCACAGTTTTGCTGTCAGTTTTTTTCTTCTTCACAATATTCTTGCATTTACATTTTAAATACAAACAATTGGTACAACTATTGTGATGTGTCAGCTAAAGTTGCTTATGAGACAGAAATTGTTACTAGCCACAGCCAAATTTTACCAGCATTTGGCCGGTTGGCCGGTGTCAGTGTCAAGCCCTGGTTAGGGGGTTAGGGGTTAATCTGGTAGAAATTGTATCCCCTTCTTGAAAAAGTCTCTTCGGTTCATCCCAACAAACTGACGAGGAGTGAAATAAAAAAAAAAAAAAAAGTGACCTTGTTTCCACTAATGATCAATGCAGCCTTCACTCAGTCCGACAACCTTGATGAGATGAAGAGGTCTCCCGCTCGAGTCTGTTAGTCCTGACAAAAGCAGAGGCAACAGTTTCATTTGCGGCGAAGTCGAGATTTCTGCTCGGCAGATAAAAAAAAACTCGGGGAGGCAGAAAGGCTGCGAAATGATCAGAGGGAGATAAATAGCTGTGGAGAATCTTCATCCCTTGTTAGCAGAGGTAATAACACAGCTGTCACGGGGAAGATCCATCGCCGTCACGCCGCTCCAACGAGGCTACAAGGACGAGGAGAACAACCGGCACCGGAACGTAGGACAAAAGAACATTCGGCGAATTTCTCTTAAGCGGGAACAAAAAGCAGCGAGCCCTGCTTTTATATATATATGAATGATTTTCTTTTTTTTGCAGTCTGAGTGGTCGATGCTGATGAAGGGAAATATAAATCAAGGGTAAGAGTGAGGCTTATTGGCGAGAGTGCCTCACAGAGATAATGGCATCATCATGCCCGCGTGGTTCGCTGTTCCTGGGAAGATTAAACGCTTCATCATTGTCTTCGGGAGGAGCGCTTCGTATGCCGAACATGCATCCAATTATTCCACGTGCTCTTCTAGTCAAGCCAGACATCCGCGCATCAGCTCCATCACACGCCAGAAGCCTTCAAAGAGGAGATGAAAGGAGGCGGGCGGGTCTTATCGGGACGGCGCTACCTTTCAGGCCGGTAGCCCAGGGTGGCAGCTGACCTCACTTTTATTACCGCCGTCTCTCACTGATGATATCATCTACACCCGTGCAGCAAGACCCGGCAGCTTTCCAGCTCCGTTTATCTCTTTTTATGGCTGTGGCAGCGACCGCCTTTTTCCCGGGGAAAAAAGTTAGAGGCCGCGGGCGAGCGTACGCACGCTCAGGAGCAGCGAACGAATCTCATCAAAGCGCGGCGATGTGTCAGGAAACGTATCGGGGGGGAAGAAGCAGTCGAGCATCAGAAGGAGAAATGGGGCGCGAACGGTGACGGTGGAAAGACAGGAACGCCGATGACGAGGAGGAGGAAGGCAGCGACGGCGTCTCACAGCTCACCGGTCCGGAATCATGTAGACAATCAATTCCACCAGCCTGTCGCAGGCTTGGCGGTTCCCGCGTCGTCGCCATGCTGCGAACGCTCCAGAGTCGCTCTAATGATCGGTTACGGTCGTCAGACGAGTCGCACATATGAGGTCCCTCCGGGGGTCCTGGACCCCACCCTTCCTGGACGATCACCTGCAATTTTCCACAGAGGTTAATTAGGCGTTCTGTTTAACCGTCTATTGTGGCGGTCCCGTAACCGAGATGCCGCTGCAGCAGCATCGCGTTCTTCCGTCACTGGATCCTTGTGCCGGCAATGTTCTCCCGCTTTAACAGGAAGGACCTCCCGCATGCAACCCCCATAACACACTGACAAGCCTCCATTTTAAAACATGTGACCACTGACAGGAGTTTGTGTGTGAGCACTTCAAATCTGATGGTTTGTCCCCCAACAGGAGCCAATCCCTGCGGCTCTCCAGCCTTTGTGGTGCAGGAACAGTTGCAGGATTTTAGTGTGAAAAAAATCGATTTGTCAATTTATCACGATTTTCGGCCGCCCAATATAATATCGATTTTTCAGCTCCTAATATCGATTTTTTAGGAAAAATCATGTATTAGACTCATTGTGAGTACTTAAATGTGCAAAAATAATAATCAATAAATAGGTTGTTTTGAAGCAAATAGTTTGACTCAATTTGTCCTCTGAATGATCAATATTATCTGATGAACATATACAGCAACTTGATTTTTCATCTCTACTTTTAATTTTGATATTAACTTGGTAGAATATCACAATATATCGTGATAATATATCGTGACCCAAATATCATGATACATATCGTATTGAGATGCGTCCTTGCCAATACTCACCCCTAGTTACACTGGGTGAAAAAGGGATTAAAATTACAGTGATCCCTTATTTTTCGTGGTTAATGGGGACCGGCGCCCCTCCACGATAATCAAAATCTGCAAACTGTAGTCTGAGCCCCCGAGCCTAAATAATATGCTTAAAATATGTTTGAAAACTGCAAAAAAGTATCGAGGCACTGCAGCGAAACAAGACAAAGGCTCAACTGTGGTCTTTCTGTTACCTTCACAGCCTCTGGTCTCTGAACCGTAGTAAAGAAACTGCTGGTATTATGCTATTTTTGGCTGGTAATTAGCGGCTAACACGCTAACAACAACAAAAGAAACAGTCAGATTTTCTCTGCATGGAACGAGCACTTTATTCTGTCACTGCAGGAACTTGTAACATCACACAGGTTGTATTGTTGGGCTCCTGTCGGTTAACAGAGAATGTAAATCTATACACGCTGGGCTGCTGTTGATGCTCACTACACTTTTCATCTAACCCCGTTTTCATTCTGCCGTCCCACGACACACACACTCCATTACCCATAAGGCCACATCATTACCCATAAGGCCACCTTCTTAAAGGAGCCAGGCTGGCTCACAACATTTATCTGCTGTGAGAGAACGCGCACAACATCCTGTGATGGTTCCACGATTTTTTCTTGATTTTTTTTATTATATTATATATTTCTGAAAAGTCCACAAATAACTAAAACCGCGGAACTTAAAGCGTGAATTGGCAAGGGATCACTGTACACGGCTGTTTTTTTACAGTTTTGCTCAAACACGTCCAGGAGTGAACCCAAAGATGTTGACTCAGTTAATGATCGTTAAAGAACAGACATGGTGACCATTATGACCATTAATCAGATGCTGCTGCCAGTCCAACAGATCTGATCTGAGGTGCACGATCCATCATCGCTGTTCACAGTACCCCCCCACCCCTGGCTCAGTCTTCCTGCACGCGTCCAGATCGCATGTTAAAGGACGGCTCAGATCTCTGCGTAGATAACGTTGCATCTCCAGCAGCAGAGAGGAGGATAAACTCTCATCTCCGTCTGAACTCCCGACAGTCATTAGAGGACTCCGTGTAATTAAGGCTCAAATAACCTTTCAATCCCTCCTTCAGACACGGACGTCAGTGCCACGGACATCAACTTCGGACACGAGCAACTCCCGGAGAGAAAAGGGACTTCTGCCAAAAAATACTCAGCAATCCTGAATTCATATTCATCACTCAGTGTCCAGCTGAGAGTCGACTCTTTTTTTTTTTTTTTATAGTCTGTTCTTTCAAGTTGTCAAAGTAAAGAGGACTCATGCACGGCTCCGTGTCAACCAACCCCCCCGCCCCCCCCAGCTGCACTGCTGCAGCTCTGGATTTTAGAGAAACGTGCGTGAACCAGACGACAAAGACGATAATAGAAGTGGTGAAGGTGACAGAGATGGACTGGATGACACAGAAGCAGGAGACTCTTCCCTCCTCATCCTCCCGTCTAGCTTTTGACCGAGCGGCTGTAATAATAGAAAGGCAGGAGGTGCAAACGGGGCCATCCAGTGTGCTGTTGAGCACCGGGTGGTGGTGGTGGTGGTGTGGGGGGGGTGTCATTAAGTGCGAGCGTGTGATAAATGCACTCGGCTTGTCGGATTTGAGATTCTCATTAGTCTGTGTTCGGGAGCAGACCCGGGGCCATTACTCTCCCCGCCGCCTTGACAACGAGCTGATTGTGTCTGTGCACGAGAATGAGGAAAAAAGCGCGCCGCTATTGTAATACTTGTATATGCGGAGGCGCATTAAATGATGCATCACGCCCTTCGGGCAGCCTCGCTCGGAGGTCTCCCGCACCTCGAGCAACAGCCGAAACCCGGTCCTGACGAGGACGCCTCATTCGCAGCCACGACGTGACGACCCCCCCTCCCGTTGAGGTCAAGCTGCCAACGTGTTCACGTGGAAACTTTACATCAGGTCGCATCCTTTGACAGAACATAAGGAAATCTTCTCTTATTGGCTGCTGCCGTGCAACAGCACGTCAAGTCAGATTTCCAAAAGGTTTCCTGCCCCGCTGCTCCATGGGAAGGAGGATGGAGTGGCCACCAGTCTGCCCGCATCAGCCTGAAACAATCGTCTGGTCCAATCAATACTCGGACACGAGCATCTGTCCAAGACGCCTCCGTCGCCATGGCGATCTCGGGCAGGCAGACAGCTCCGCCACCGCCGTCTCAGAAGTGTGACGCCACGGCAGCTGACACTTTAATTTGTCAGTGGTGATGGGGGTTTGTCAAACTCCTCCTGAAGTCCATCGAGCTCCGGGCTGTATTTGCTCACTCGGACGACTCCTGAGAAATCTTCCGCCGCGGTGACCTTGACGCTCGCGCTGGTGGCTCAGTTTTTCATCACGGAGGAGCCTCCCCGGACCGGGTCGCTGGCGTGTTCTTCAGCTCGAGAGCTTGTAACAGGGTAATAACAGGAGAGCTGGGACACAAATGTCCTCATCGCTGCATGCAGAAGCACGGCGGCGGGATTTGCAGGCTGGAGTCGAGTGAACGCGTCTCTTCTTCCTGACAAGTCCGATCGATCCAAATATGGATATCACTGCTGGTATTGATATCAAACAATACTGTAAAAATATCGATACTCAAGCTTTTTTTCTCTGACTCCAGCGAAGTATGATTTCTTTGAAGTCTTTGTGCTAGGCCGGAGAGTGTTGCGATTTTCTCAGACTTGTGCATGAGGGAAAAAAGAAAGCTAGCAATTTATTGTTTTGACAAAAGGTCCATCGACATTTCAGCCACGGGTATCGATATTCTAAGCAAAGTATGGCGGTTTACAAGCTGTGTCACACAAACGTGAAGTACTCTGGAAATACCACCAACCTGCGAGCCCACCTGAAACGTCACCACGCCAACAAGGTAATGCTAACTGAGAGCTAGCCCAAGAAGTTGCGGTGCGATCTGAAACAAACCTCCGCTGGACAGTGACGGCGGTTGTTGTCGACCTAGGTCCCAGATAATAACGGAGTCCATTGCCTACTTTATTTGTCAGCATTTGAGACCGTATTCAGTGGTGGAAAACACCGGCTTTAGGAGCATGGTAAATGCGATGGAGCCCCGCTATCCTATTGTCTTTTATTCATTTTGTCCAGCATTTGCAAGCTGCCTGTCAGCCATATAATGTGTAATTGATGCTTTCAGCTTCAATTAATTCAAACAAAGTCATTGGAACACTCACAAGATGTCAACAAAATCACTTTGTCCCTTTAAAATCCTTCGGAAAATGATGTAAATGTATTGTAAGATGAATATCGATATATATCGTATCGTGAGCCAAATATATCATATTGCGAGATTAGTGTATCGCTACAGCCCTACCTTTTGACGTTGTACCGTTACGTGGCTCAGCGGCGCCAACCAAACGAGCATACAGGTAGACTCGGCCTGGCCCCTCCCCCCGGGCCCGCCCACTCTTTCTCCCCCCTCATCGACACACTTGCATCGCAGAGAGAGATAACGGAGCAGAAGAATCAAGAATGGCAGAAAGCAAAAAGAGCGCAGTTTGGCTGTATTTTAATCCCGAAAACGAAACAACGGCAAGTTGTGTAGTTTGTAAAACGGCTGTTAAATACAGTGGAAACCCCACAAATGGATTGAAGCACATGGAAAACCATGCGACGCCTTTCAGTCCAAAAGAGTATCCAGGTAGATAAGAGTGGTCATCTGCAGCATCAATTCATATTAACTTCCAAAGTATGTGTTTCTAAAGTCATTTGTTACTGGAGACAACTAAAAAAAATATATATATATATATATATAATTAAAACCTTGAAATAACCCAGTACATGTCATGTATCCCATTAAAAGGTGTTATCTAAGCTAAAATAACATGAAATAATCCTTTATTTACCCACAATGGAGACATTTATAGAGTTAAAGCAACAGGAAAGTGCACAAAAATTATACAAGTATTGAAGGACATAATATCATAGGAGGTGGACTAGAAAAACATTATGCACAAAACAATTTAACTAATAATAATTTAATAATTTAACATTTATACAAAAATGTCAATTGTGATAATCAAGTATTTTGCTGTCAAGGTTGCCGAAATTGTAGTTCTAGTTTTTAACAAAACAATCCAAAGACAAAAATGACAAAAACACCAAATGGTCAGCAGTTTCATGACAGATCAACCTTAATATGAAAAATTATTGGTATCGGCGATACTGGCCCTGTATTTACTTGGTATCAGATCGATACCCATATTCCCAGTATCGCCCAGCTCTAACATGTTCCTGTTACCGTGGACTTTAAACTATGCAGCTCGCATCCTGGCTGCTGTCCAGAACCCAAACAAATGTGTTTCTCATTTTTTTTATTCCTTCCCAAAAAGAATTGCAAAATTAAAAAAAACTGAAAACAAAACGTATTTACTTAAAGCTGAAACAAATGAGGCTAAAAATGCTTTGCTATATGGAGCCCCGTTTGGGTCATAATTCAATGAATAAATTAGTCTATTATTATGAAATACAGGCATTTATTATTATGAAATACGTATCCATTATTATGAAATAGTTCCCATTATTGTGAAAAAAATGCAATTATTATGAAATATATTTTTATTATTATTTAATGTCAGTTTAATGCATAATAGTTTATTTCAGAATGCCATTTTTTATCTAAGAATGAGTTTTTAAATAATTGCTTCGTTTTTCATAAGAATGAGCGTTTACATAATAATGACATTTTGCCAGTGGGCGGGACCAGTGGTTGACCTGCACGCTCATTGGCTGATCCTTCTCCATGCAGTTGGTGGGGACTCGCATCGAGCCTGTTGGCTACCTCTCCCAGTAAGTCAGAAAAGGATCTTTCTCCTGTTGCCATGCCATCAAAATCAAGTTTTCTCTACATTTCGCGCTACGTTTCTTAGTCGATGTCAACTTTTAACCGTAAACTGAGGTGAATGCACCTCAGTTTACAGGCTTCGATGTGATGAATTATGACCCAAACGGGGCTCCATATTTCTGAGCGCTTACGGGAGCGTTAAAAGACGGCCGGCGCCTCTCAGAGTTCATCCTGAAGCAGCTGAAGTCGTTCGGTCTGCTGAAACATCTACTTCCCTCCTTATCGTGACACAAAATTAACAACCGCTGGTGCTCACAAACGAGGCGCGTCCCCGCGACACGAGTCAGCAGATTCACTTTAATCTCCGTGATTTCATCTCCTCACTTCTGCACAAGCGACTGGGTGCTGCAGATGTCTTCTCTGTGCGCTTTAAGCCCTTTGGCCATATGCTACTGCGACACAGAGGGCTTTTAATCAGTCGTCTCCGTGATGGAGCACACTCTGCCATTAAAAAGAAAAGAAAAAACAAAACACAAAGCTTTGAAGCTCCAAGCTCCAGTCCCTCACTTCCAACTATTTTTACTGCAGGTCTGAAGCCGTTACATTTACTGCTGTTTTCAAAAAAAAAAAAAAAAAAAAAAATCAGTTCATAGCTGCGCGGCTTTCTGATCCATCTTAATTTGTTCTTGCACACACATAAAAAAAAAAAAAAAAAAAAAAAAAATCACACCATTTCTCGGATAAAGACGGCAGTTAAATGACTCGAACTCCTCAGTCCATTATTCAACAGATCGTCTGTTTCTGTTGCTCCTAAATACAAAACCCTTCACAAAACAAGCAATTAGCGGTTAAAGCCGCAGGACGGAGCTCCCGTCCGTCCGGGTATCTGAGCTGAAACACGGGTCGCCGTTAATAACCTGCAGTCTTTGCAAAGGCAGAGCAGATGAAATGTCATCGAGGTGGCGTCGGGCTGACGGGCAATAACACCGCCGAGAAAGAAAAGAACAAAAAAAAAAATCCAATTCCATCGTATTTGGGATCCGAGCCAGTTGTCCCGATAGATCGATTTCACTGTTAACAGGAGCCGTCTGAAGCAAATACACCAACTTCACTGTAGCTGAATTCATCTTCAGAGTACATATTATTTAATGGCACCGAACACGACCGTAAATTAAGCCCGGCTGCAGAGCGGCTCTAAAATGAGATCCACTTCGTGACCTTTACTCATCATTTCAGACACAAGGAGAATTAACCGTCGACCTTTGGCTCATTTGAATTGCAATTACAAGCGACCTTGATTCGAGCCTTGAAGGGCTTCAGGAGCGACCTGCCGTACGTTCATCTGTCCCACTGCGGCGCAGGGAGGATGTAACACTCACCCATCCGCTCCCCGCTTCATGACTGATTCCTGTGAGCTCGCTTTCAGGTTTTGCTTTTGAACCCCGGTGCTCTGAAACGTGTCGTTTCACAAAGAGAAGAGGGTTTTTCTGAAGCAGCCGGCCTGCTGTGCTCCAGCGTGGATGGAAGTCAGTTTATATGCATCTTTTGTAACAGAACTGGCCTCAGACCAGCATCTCTGGGTGTCTTAACGGTGTGGAAAAACCTGTAAACCCTTTCGTGTTGTTGGAATCATTTTTTATGAACGCGGCTAGTTTGACCAGTAAAGTTGGATCACTCCGGCTTCCCCATGTGAGGATCATTAGCCGACGCTTTGAAGGCACATGAGTCGAGATGACGTCTCTGTAGATGTCCAGCTGCTGGACACCAGGTGTACACCTAGGGGTGCACGATAACTATCGGGCCGATAACAGGAAATTATGACGTCACCCCGATAAGTCCGATATCACGACAAATAGCCCCGATAACATATATATTTGTCAACATGTCAGTGCCTCGCTCCCTCTGAGCCTTAAATGTTCAAGGAACGTCGGCATAATCAGAAAAACGATTACTCAATAAGGAAAATCAAGAATACCCCTGCATGCCAGAAAACTTGTTAACTTGGTCATAATTTTGGTAGTTGCTGACTTGAATTGATATTCGCAGTATTTTCCCACATGTTATACATAAAAATAGAAAAAAATAGAAAATGCTAAAAGAACGACTAGCAAACGGGGGAACACAGAAATTTACGCTACACCTTGAATGCAGCCTGCAGCACAGCGTGCTGATCACAACAAACATGGCGGCGTGGAACTTCGTTAAAGTTTCAGAAGAAGATAGTTTGGTGGTTATTTGTGACGAATCCTCCGAGTGAATTCTACGAGGAGGGAAGCACAAGCTTTAATACGTAAAACCTGATCGGCCACCTACAACATAACAATCGCTTCCATGGAGTTTTGAAATCGCGCTAACGGAAGCTAATGCTAACGTGCGCCCCTCTCCTCTCCCTCATTCCTCTCATCTAAAGCTTCCATGAGATTAAAAATTAAAAACTACTAAACCTCATTTACTTTAAAGGTATTAATTTAAACGGAACCACAATCCAAAATCCTTTAAATATTAATCTTTTTCAGTTTGTAATTTTAATAAATGTATTTCCATCAGTTAAAGGAGCCTTTTTTAAAAAAAAATATCAGTCAGTAATGAACCTTATTTAAGTTAATGTGAGATATCAAATAGGTTTGTTGAGGTTTGCCAGTAGTTTTTCTTGGGAAAAAATAAATATCCGTTCATTTAAAAAGTCTAAACTATTTTTGATTTTGTTCATAGTATTGATGTAATGATCTTAGGTCATATGTGTGTGTTATTGGTTATCGGTTTTAAAAAACAGTTATCGTACATCCCTAGGATCATTAGCTGACGATAAACATGAATGTCGGAGAAACGTTTCTTTGAAGCACATGAGTCCAGATGACGTCTCTGTAGATGTCCAGCAGCAGCTGGACTAACAGCTGAACGTCCTGAAATCCTCAACCACCTGAGAACTTTGCTCTTCGCCTCCCTGGCGTCCGCTGGGAAGGCGGGAAACTCATCACTTTTAGTGATCGATATCCCCTGGCTTAGAGGGCGAGCAGGTCTTTCCTGAATATTAAACTACCGTGGGAAAGCTGCCCCCGTCGCGTCCCAGGTGACGACAGCCAGCAATTATCCCGTCCTCCCACCCGCAGGCCGAGCGCAGGGTTTTAATTAAAAGGGAGATCCGATCCATTCGCATAAAAACCTGCAACTTCTTCAGGTTAGCTCGCTTCGGAGGGAAGCATGACTGGCAAGAACATTTTCACACCATTTACACACATGTTTGGATGAGTTAAGCTAAGTATTATCTAGATGATTGTAAGTGACTCCAGGTGCTGCTCATCATTAGCTGAGCATCACAGGTGAGCACCTGGAAGAAAAGATACCAGCAGCAGGGTTATAATAGTTTTGGATTTTCCATTAGTTTTAGTTTTTATTCAATTTTTAGTTTAGTTTTTCAAATTCAGTGAGTTTTAATTTGTTTTTTGGGCAGTTTTGCTAGTTTTTATTTGTTTTTGTTTTGAAATACTTAGTTTTAGTTTAATTTTTATTAGTTTCAGTGTTAGTTTTAGTTTTATTTTGTAAATTAGGGTTATAATTTTGGTTCGAGTGAAGCGCTGAACTTTTTGAAGGCTATCAAATCACATAGTCGTGTTTACATTCCGGTCTCAATAAACATATTCATCAATGCGTCTTCCCGCTTGTGGTGTTCCTGCGTATTTACTGACCAGCAGCTATCTGGTCTCCATGGAAACAGTCCATTATAGTTGCTGTTTTCTCCCGTTCCTTCCTAACGCTGACTGGCCTGCAGCTGTAGCTTCTCTTTCCAGGGGGCTAGCTTAGGCTAGCTTATCCAGGTCGTCTTGGTTAGCCTTCTTTCCAGGGGGCTAGCTTAGGCTAGCTTATCCAGCTAGTCTTGGTTAGCCTTCTTTCCAGGGGGCTAGCTTAGGCTAGCTTATCCAGGTAGTCTTGGTTAGCCTTCTTTCCAGGGGGCTAGCTTAGGCTAGCTTATCCAGCTAGTCTTAGTTAGCCTTCTTGTGTGAGCTTTTCACATGGACTTTCAGATTTGTGGGGTTTTTTTCTCCTTCAGAAGTATTCCACACATTGTATCACCTGCTTCTACAACAAGGCACTTATTTTTATCGTTAACACAGTCATAGTCAAAGAAATCCCAAATTTTTTTTTTTTGCGGTTGTTGTTGTACGGCAGAGTGAAGTTTATAGATTTCAAACGTTTATGAGAAAAAAAATTACGAAAACGAAGGACGTTATTATAGTTAATTTTAGTTTGTTTAATAAACACATAATACAGTTTCAGTTAGTTATCATTTTTTTTAAAAACTTGTTTTTATTTCATTTCAGTTAACGAAAATGTTTTTTCAATTCTAGTTTTTGTTATTTCGATCGTTTTCGTTAACGATAATAACCTTGATCAGCAGTTACCTTAAAAGGAGCAATCAAACCTTAAAATTGCTGCCCATCAATCTGAGAAGGGTTATTAAGGCTCGAGAGCCCCGCCCCCGACCGCACGGGCCTCTGCAGCATTGAGCTTCCGGGCCGAGCAGTCAGAGAAACGTTTGTTACGTGCAGATGCATCGTTAACTTCGCAGCCCCTCTTAAGCTAAAGTGGAAAGAAGGAAACCCGGGCTTGTGAAGTTCACATCCCTGGAACATCCTAATGAGCGACGCCGCTCTTACACGAGCCATGATCTTCCTGGAAGCCACGTTGCGGGGAAATACGCCCGTTGGGGATTTCAGTCGAGCTCCAGAAAAGCCCCCGCGTGTAAACTTTGTTAAGACGGCGGCTCTGTAAACAGTCATGTACAGTAAAGCTGCTGGTGCCGTTTATCTATCGCATGTTCGGGCTCCCAGAAGCCCCAGCAGTCTGCCATTAACACGAGCTCCGTGTCTTCTTCAAATCCCTCGCCGTTCCTTTGCCTCTTTGTGTGGATCCAAGCTGAGACCCTCTGACAGTTAGCGAGCGCCTCCGCTGCACACATCATTGGTATTAATGGGGGCGGAGGGGTGGCGGGCAGATTAGAGTCTGCTGCATGTGCGTGTGTGCTCGGTAACAAAAAGTTAGACTTGCACAAGCGGAACATGTGCGGTTGCTCAGCGGCACGGAGATCAATTCGTGTCATGGTGGCGAACGCCATGACAGCCGGTCTCCTCCCCGTCACCATCTGCCTCCTCCGTGCCAATTTGTCACAGCGCTTCCAAGTGTGGCCGCGCCCTCATTTAACACCGGCGGGAGCAAAGAGCCACGTGAACTTGAAAGAAAGGGAGGGAGGTGGGGAAGATGAGCCCCCCCCCCCCCCCCGCCCCGGCGGCGAGCAGCCAGAGAGGTCGACTGAAGCATAACAGAGGTAGAAGAAAAGGAAACGTACAGGTGACGGAGCACAGACCGCACGCATGCAAACACCTGCTGTTTTGACCGAAACCAAGAACTCGATCTCTACCCCCCCCACAGACGTTACTGGCTACTTAACCCTAAAAAAGAATAAAAGAAGAAGAAAGGAAGAGGGAAGATCTTCTTAGGGAAGATACAAAAATAAAAATGCATCATCAAATCAAAAGTAACCAACGACTGTAAATCATAATTGACCTTTCGGTAAGCACCGCCCCCTTCCTAGTTACTGTTTCTAGGTCGGACAAACTTGCTGCTCCTGCGTTAAGGACTGTGTTAATTCACTATTTTTCAGATGTGTATCATTAGTGTTAATATTATACTATAATGGTGGAATATTGCTGCTGGGGACCTGCAACAGTGACTCAAGGCGTCCAGAACGTTTGGAGGGACATTTTTATTTCCTTTCCCAAGCCGAAACAAACGCTGGAAAAATGAAGGCTGTAGGTTAAGTTGGTTAGCAAGTTGGTTAGGTTAAGTATTTCGTTTTTTTTAATTAAATATACCCTTTAAACATGTCCGTCTAATTTATTTTGCCCTTCAGACAGTCGGTCTCCTCCACGGACCTCTGCTGCACCGAAGGACGGTCACGGTTGCTCCATGACCCTTGACCCCCCCAATATAACTGGTTCCTGCAACCCTCCTGATGGGGTTTCCAGGCCTGTTTTCCAAGGGCATCAGGCTGTAACCAGAAATGTGGATTTAAAGTCTAATGGCAGGCGCTTTGTACTTATTCTGAACCCCAAAAATGTCTAAAATTATGCTGAACGGGAGATAAGATTTGAGGAACTTCAGTTAAATCACGTTGCTCATTCATTTACCTAATTTTTCTCTCCCGTTTCACGCATCAGCGTCAGAGTATTCTGAGGTGTTTTACAGAGCTGTTAATATTGAGAAGATCAGAATCCAAATAAGATTTAAAAAAAAAACAAAAAACAAAGTTACAAGTTGAGGACTTACAGCTCAGCGGCTCCGTCCACTTCTACCAGGAATCTCCCTCAGCGGAGGTCGAAGGAGCTGAGCTCCGGGGAGTTTTAGTGCGCTGACGGGGGTCAAAAGCCCCTCGGAGATTCCTCCTCCGATGGCGTCTTTAACTCACTTCCTGTGGGAGCAAATGGAGAGCAACATGATAACGGGCAACGCAGCAGGAGCGGCTGCGCAGCTGTAAAACCTCGAGGAATTGTCTCGTTTGCCTAAATTTGGCCTCACAGAGAGGGGATCCATGCCCCCCCCCCCCCCGACCTAATCTCATCTGTCACAACATCACAGTCAACACAAGCAGAGAGAGCTGGAGGAGTTACAGGCACGACCAGGAGTCCGATGGTTTCACGGGACTGAAGGACGCTCAGCTAAACTTTAACATCACATGATAAATACAGAGAGTTCATGGTTGTCCAGTTCCCATTGTCAAGAAAAAAACCTCTTCAGGAATGTACACAAAGTAGGGGTGAGTATTGGCAAGGACCTCGCAATACGTTATGTATCGTGATACTTGCGTCATGATACAATATTATCACAATATCGAGATATCACGATATATTGTGATATTCTACCCAGTTAATATCAAAATTAAAACTAGAGATGAAAACTCAAGTTGCTGTATATGTTCATCAGATGATATTGATTATTCAAAGGACAAATTGAGTCAAAACTATTTGCTTCAAAACAACCTATTTATTGTTTATTATTAGTGTTTTTGCACATTTAAGTGAATGAGTGAATTTTCCTAAAAAAATCGATATTAGAAGCTGAAAAATCGATGATATATTGGGCGGCCAAAAATCGCGATTCATCGCCGAATCTATTTTTTTTTTTTACACCCCTAACACAAAGAGTAACTAAGTGCAGTTTGACGCATCCATGTTTGTGGTAAAACTACGCCGGTGCTTTTGGAGGAAGAATAAAACCAGCCATCACGAGAACGGGAGCTCAAAACCAGTCGAGACTCCAACGTGTCCCCCCCCCAGCAGGGCCGTTTAACAGCAGTCCTGTCATTCGTCACATTTCCTTGAAGACTTTTTCCACTTCGCTCAGGACTTTTCAGATCTTTTCAGAGAAGCCTCCACATTCCTCTGAAGCTGGTTTCTGTTCACAAGGGACCCATTCATGGAGAACAGCTGGGGCGCAGAGCCGCCGGCCCCCCCACCACAGACTGTACAGTCATCTGTCTCCCGGCCCCCCCCAGCAGATCCACCACGGCCCCCCCGACCGGCCTCACGTAAACCCGTTACTGCAGAGTCAGGATCCCTCCAGATTTAATCTGTGATGATCACGGGTGACTAATGGTGGCTGCTTCTGCTGTTCCTGGAAGCAAGCTCACTCATGAGATAGACATTTTACTGTTTTAACAAGACACTCAAGCGAAGGGAGGCGGGGGCGTGATGACCTCAGTGCAGTTCCTCACGTCCTCTGCCAAGGAGTCGCCGTCTAATCTCTGAATGAGGCAGCTGGCTGCAGCTGCTGTGAGCTCGGCGTCGCTGCTCGCTCGCATCGTAGCGGCGCAAAGCCACCCAAGGCCCGTAAATACTCGAGAACTACAGCCCTCTGCAAATGAGACAGAACAGCGTGACAGCTTCAACGCGCCGGGGGTGGTGCTGCGACTTAACCTGCAAAAACCCGGTGGTGGGGGGGTGTTAAAGTCTCGGCTGTGCCAAGTAACACCACGTTACAGTCACAGGAACAGGACCGGTGGCAAAAAGTATGACTCATCTTTAAAAAAAAAAACAAAGACATGAGGCTGGTTGATCTGCGACCTTTGACCCATTTCCCACATCAGTCCCACCGAACCTGCATGTTTCATTATCACTAATCCAACCGGAGCAGATCTGAGACCAGTTCAGCGTCCAGGTCTCGACCACCGACCGAACTTTACGGCTGCAGGAGTTGCGTAGTTCTTCCGATCCAGATCAGAGCAATTAAAAATAGAAGTCGCTGCGACGTGAATCACCAGAGGTCACTGCTCCTCTCATTTTCCCGACCATTTAACGCTTTAACGGTCGTCAGTCCCTCCGACAACGTTCATCGAACCACCTGGCAGCTTCACGGACCGTTCAGACTCAGGCTTCATCTGCATGAGCCTGTTGTGGTTTTAAAATAACATTTAAATTTATTTTTAAAAATAATCTAAATAATTAATAAATAACAGAAGCATCTCACTTAGGAGGGCTGATGATGATTAGGGGTGAGTATTGGCAAGGACCTCGCAAAACGATATGTATCGTGATACTTGGATCACGATACGATATTATCGTGATATTGCGATATTCTACCCAGTTAATATCAAAATTAAAAGTAGAGATGAAAAATCAAGTTGCTGTATATGTTCATCAGATGATATTGATCATTCAGAGGACAAATTGAGTCAAAACAATTTATTTATTGTTTATTATTAGTGTTTTTGCACATTTAAGTATTCACAATGCGTCTAATACATGACTACATGAATTTTCCTAAAAAAAAAATTGATATTATATTGAGCGGACGAAAATCGCGATATATTGCCAAATCAATTTTTTTTTTACACCCCTAATGACGATCATCATCCAGTCCTGGAAGGTAAAAAACACTAATCTAGACTGGATGATCAACATAATTCACAGCTGGCGGCTGAGGTCATAGATAAATGAGGGTCAGCTGATCAGTCCAGAGACGACGGCGCTGGACGGTGAGATCAGCCGCCGGGTTTTTATTTCTGGGCTCGAGCTGCAGTCGCTGGTCACATAAACGCGCCGTAGACGAAGGATGATGTCGCCCAGACTGTTAGTGTGGCATCCTGTCATTTTTAATCTTATTTTCCAGAAACGGTCCCACGGAGGGGCTCCCTCATCGCGCTGCAGCAGCTTATTGAACGAGCGTTTCAGAGCCCTGCGCCCCGATGACGCCACTCAAACGATGCTTTCCCTTCAAAACATGAGTCACCGGGTAAGTAACTCTCTTTTAGGACGTTTGCATCAATTATAGGGGTGAGTATTGGCAAGGACCTCACAATACGATATGTATCATGATACTTGAGTCATGATACGATATCGCAATATCACGATATATTGCGATATTCTACCCAGTTAATATCAAATTAAAAGTAGAGATGAAAAATCAAGTTCCTGTATATGTTCATCAGATGACATTGATCATTTAGAGGGCAAATTAAGTCAAAACTATTTGCTTCAAAACAACTTATTTATTGTTATTAGTGTTTTTACACATTTAAGTGAATGAATGAATTTTCCCCCCCAAAAAATTCGATATTAGGAGCTGAAAAATCGATGTATAGGGCGAATATCCCGATATATCGCCAAATCAATTTTTTTGTCACAATTAACGTCTCTTCTCTTGAGTTTCTAAAATCATCCCTCTTTACCAGAATCACCCTGAAAACCTCTGAACACGGGTCTGGACGTTTCCCCACAGCTCCTGCGGCGCTCGCCGGGTCGTGGTGGTGATCAATGGCCCCTGACTGTGGGCGCCAGGGGGGCCCTGGGCTCCATTAATAATTCAGGGTCCAGGCCTGTCATATCCTCCATTAGCACGGAGGAGGCAGGAGGCCCGACGGCTGATTGATTACTAATTAGATTAATTGCTCTCTCTTAGAGAAAAAGGAGGAGACGGTAATAGACTGGGATACTGACGTAGTGGAGGGAACTGAGAACCATCCATCAGAGCTGCTGGAAAGGGATTAACGTACAAACCCCCAATTTTTCTTTCTTAACTTTGAGAGGAGAGACACGAGCTTCTCCTCTGAGAAGAGCACAACGCCGGCGACGGACGGGCGTTAAACCGAGAGTCCAAGCATCTACCGACTGCATAATAAATGAAAACAAATCGTCTAAGAAAAGTGCTCGTTTCTCTGCAGGACTCGCTCGGCTCTGCAGCGGTGACGACACGCCGCTAGTCCACACCATTTACGTCTGGTTAGTTTCGCCATCTGGCGTACGTGCAGACCCTGCAGTCTTCTGGAGCGAACTGACAAAGCTCACGTCAGGGCTGAAGGTCAAAGACGGGTCTGAGCGGTGCCAAGAGGACGGGAGCGAATGCTCAACAGTTCACGCTGACGCTTTTTGAAACTACACAGGGGCGGAGCTTCGGGGGGGGGGGGGGGGGGAGGGTACTCCCCTGGCCGGTGAAAGATGAAGAAACAGGCTTCTCCCCAGGCATCAGTTACGCAGACTCCATGCGCTACGTACGAGGTTATATCTAGGTTGCTCCAGCCAGACTGAGTCATGGTTGGTCAAAAAAAATGGTCATGTAGGTTTCTACAACAGAGTGAATTAAATGTTCTGCTGCATGTTGCTCCATGTTCACTCTCACAGTTAACTTTACAATGTGTTAATTTACAAGTGGATCACCGGTAAGGTCTCCAAATGTATTTTGGGTAAAATTGTCATCAACAGCCGTCCATCAGCGTCATCATCAGTCACTAGTCAACAGAGTCTATGCGGTGCAGGGTAGGTGGATCACGGAATAATTAAATCATGAGTGGCAGTTCATACAAGTGGAGCAACAAAACGCAAAGAAAAGGAAAAAAAGAGCGCAGGAGAAGACTAAACTAAAAAAGCTGGATACATATCCTCCTGGAGATGAAGCTGACATTGTTGGCAGCAAGTCAAGCCCACCAGAACTGGCACCACAGTCAGGGAGCCAGATTTACAGGTACAATTACTCACAATCACTGACACTGAAAACAACATGTGAGTTAGTTGTAAACTGTTGATGTGGTTGTTATCAGGAGTAGCCCCCCCACCTAACATTATTATTAGAGACCAGGTAGCTTAATGTTTTTGGTCTTGTTAGACTTCATGTCGGTTTTGTTGGGTTATTCTGGCAAAAAGGCTCGTACAACGACGTCCTCAGAGTTGGTATTTATTAACAGTAATGGAAACACATCAGGAGAAATCGGCACTTGGTACCGAGCAGAATGAATGAATGAATGAATGAATGAATGAATGAATGAATGAATGAATGCTGGTAGCTACTACAATAATAACCGTGGTGACATCACATCCGCACACCGCTGAATACATTTTAGACATTATTCCATAATACTACAGGTTTGATTGATTTCAAAATGGCATTGTCACTCTGCGTGGTGTTGAACTCTTACTATCAAATGCTTGTAAGCCCCGCTGTTGCAGGCATGCGTATGTTGTAAAACGATGTAATCACAATCTTTATTGGGTTTAAAGGGCTCGGTCATGTGACCCGCCCCCGGCCCGGTCATATGCCCCGCCCCCAGCGACATGTTCCGCTGCTGAAACTTCACCTTCATTTCCATCAGCTCAACATCACTGCTCCTCAGTGTAATTATTAGGATTTTTAATTAACATCAACCGTCTCCCGGTTTACTGGAGAGTGATCCTGCAGAAGACACGTAACTGGACAAACTTCATAATTCAAGCCTGGAACCACTGGAGACCAGACTGCAGATGATGCAGGTCACAGTAAAAAAAAAAAAAAATTAATTAATTAATTAAAATAAATAAAAAAGAGGATGTGCGTGTTTCTTTTTTCTCTTCCATACAATCGTAAAGACTCGTTTCTGTCACATTCCTGTCACAGACGAGTTCTCGAGGGGCCGTTAATTATTCCACTCCTCCGGCCTGCCGGAGCCTCGTCTGAGCCTCGTCTGAGCCGGACCCTCGGAGCTGACCGGGTCGTCTCATCCTGGACTCCGCTCCCGCAGCAGGATCGCTGGAATCTGCCGGCGCGTCGTCCCTGAGGACAATGCGGCCGACACATTCGGCCTCCGTTCAGATTCCGTGGAAGAGACGCCCTCTGACCTCCAGACGCCTTTGTGGAATTCTGCTGGAGTACAAGACTCAGCTCTTCTGCCGAGCAGGAAGGCGTTCTGCAGCGCTCAGTTATTTATGAGGGTGGATGCCGGGGATTGTTGGAAGTTTTGTTTGTGACTGATGCTGCGGCGGAGTGGGTTGCTGTTTTTTAAAAAAGAAAGCTTTCATTTGAAAGAAACGCACGCCGACTTTTAAGGAAACGCAGCCGGCAGATTTTTTTTTTCGTGCTGTGTGGGTTGAAGAAGCTCATCTGCACAATCGCTGCAGCGAACGCCTCAGTGGTATTTCAGAGGTTTCGTCCTTCTGCCTCGACTTGTGTCTGTTTTTCTCGCTACCTGCTCCCTTCCTCATCTCCTTCCTGAAGGCCAAGGCCGCCTCCCGCTTCCTCCTCCCCGCCCCCTCGCCTCTCTGCGGCGAAGACACGCTGTGCTAATTGAAAGCGACCCTGACTCGTCCTTTCTCCAGACCGCTCTGCCGGATGCCCCGTTGTTCTTCTCTCCGCCAGTGGTTGACAACTGGCCTTTCAGCTGCGCCGCTCTGCTGCGTGACCTCTGACCTCGCCGCGGTGGCCTCTCGGCCCGCTCCCTCCTTAAACAAGGCCGGGTCTGGAAGCCACGCGGCGCGGGAACAAACTGCAGACTTGCAGCTTTTCGTTGCGTCCTGCAGCTCGTGAGTGAAGCGGCTCCAGGGAGAGCTGTTCCTCTCTAAATGTTAAAAGACGCACTGAAACTTCAACAACTTCCACGCCGTCTAGCTTTGGATGTAAATGAGTTATGTCTGCAGCTCGGGGAAGCGTGATTAGATTCTTCTTAATCTTAATTGTTTTACATAAAAGCACTGAAATTAAGTGCTTGTAGCTGCTGTTACAACAGAGTTTCGCCGCTTTTATCACGACAACTGAAAAGTGCCGGGGCCCATAATGTAATAGCCTGGCAGCGCTCATAAATCACCTGGAGGGAGGGGGGGCATGCCACATACACCGACACTCCCAATCTGCCGACCTGTGTCTTTATTTAAGAGCCCACCGTACAGATAGGTTCCCTGCGCTAAACACTTCAGCTTATATTCATGCAAACACCGAGCGTTTTCCTCTGCAGGCACGAAACGGGTCTCTGAACTCTGACGCACCGAGTGCATGTGAGTCTGTGCACGGATGCGGGTGACATGGGGAATAGAGCCCGCCTTTGTTTTTTTGTTTCTAAATACAGTGATCCCTTGCCACTTCGCCGTTTGAGTACCATGGTTTTAATGCTTCGCGGATATTTTTCTGAAATATATAATACAATTTAAAAAAATTTTAAAAATCACGGAAACATCACAGGATGTTGTGTGCGTTCTCTCACAGTGAAGAAATGCTGTGAGCCAGCCTGGCCCCTTTAAGAAGGTGGCTTTATGGGTAATGGTGTGGCCTTATGGGTAATGTAGTGTGTGTGTTGTGGGACGGCAGAATGAAAACGGGGTTAGATGAAAAGTGTAGTGAGCATCAACAGCAGCCCAGCGTGTATAGATTTACATTCTCTGTTAACCGACAGGAGCCCAACAATACAACCTGTGTGATGTTACAAGTTCCTGCAGTGCCAGAATAAAGTGCTCGTTCCATGCAGAGAAAACCAGACTGTTTCTTTTGTTGTTGTTAGCGTGTTAGCCGCTAATTATGAGCCAAAAATAGCACAATAGCAGCGGTTTCTTTACTACGGTTCAGAGACCAGAGGCTGTGAAGGTAAACAGAAAGACCACAGTTGAGCCTTTGTCTTGTTTCACTGCAGTGTCTCGCTACTTTTTGGGGTTTTTAAACATATTTTAAAAACATTATTGAGGCTCGGGGGGCTCCGGCTCCAGATCGCGGATTTTGAGTTTCGCTGGGGCGCCAGTCCCCTTTAACCGCAAAAAATAATGGATAACTGTACTTTTTTCCTGCAGTTTTATCATCCGTCTCCGTCTCACTGTAAACGATAAATTCAGACGAATGAACGCCCAGCGATGTCCGACTTCCCTTAAATCCATCCGAATCACTGATAAAGCGGCACACGTGACGGCGTGTCGCGTGCACGTCTTTATTTCCCTATATATCGGGGGTCACGCAACAGCGGACTCCGCTGCGGATCTGGACCGGGAGATGGTTCTGTCCAGACCCATGACCAGTGCAAAAAATAAGTAGATTCATTTTCACAGAGTGGTTTTGAACGAGCGTGGATATTCACAGCGGGCGCTGCTACTACAGTTAATTACGGTAATCTAGCTGGTAGTCAGAGACTGCATTTCTGCTTTTGAAGTTAAAATAAAAATTAGTTACTTTTTCTAAATATATACTTTGGCTCGGACCTTCTACTTAGGCTAAATTTAGTAACAGGACCTCTGTGGCTTTTAACTGAACACACCTGATCTACATGTTCCCTTTGACTGTTCAGGGAGACATTTTCTTCTAAATTTTAAGGGCAATAAAGTGAGACGAGGCATCAGTCGGACGTAGAGAGAGGAAACATTCATCTCTGCATGTTGTGAAAGACTCGTCTGCACGCCAACGGCACTCATCCGGTTTACATTTGGTCATTTTGTAACATTAAGATGCTCTTGAATCTCTACTTGAAACTAAAACAAAGTCTTCCAGTTAACAGTTTCTTCATTCTCTACACACGCAACCGTATTCAGTCTTTATCACACAGATAAGCTGCAATTCAATTTCCTGTTTTTAATGACACTGTAATGGCACAATCCCAGTAATGAGCTTGAGAATCTTTCTGTTAGACTTACTACAACAAATAAAAGGTGCAACTTGTTCACGCAGTCAAGTAGAGGAAAATATTGTCAGTTTTATTCAGTTTTAACAGGTGAATGAAGGGATTATGATGTCCACGCAGCCCCTTAAAACTAGAGGTGTGAAAAAAATCGATTTGGCAATATATCGCGATTTTTGGCCGATTTTTTCAATTTTTTTCAAAAACACTAATAATAACCAATAAATAGGTTGTTTTGAAGCAAATAGTTTTGACTCAGTTTGTCCTCAGTAAATGATCAATATCATCTGATGAACATATGCAGCAACTTGATTTTTCATCTCTACTTTTAATTTTGATATTAACTGGGTAGAATAGTGCAATATATCGTGATATCGTGATATCGTATCGTGACCTAAGTATAATAATACATATATTGCGAGGTCCTTGCCAATACCAATCACCCCTAGCTGATTGTAGGTCTAAAAGGAAAAACCGGATCCTCCAGAGTCGGTATTATCAGCAGGTCGGACCTCATGAAACTGATCGTTTTAGACTCACACCGGATCGTTCACGTTTCATTTCCTGCACTGCTATAATCTACTAGAACTCCAACCTGTAACTTCTCCGTGATTCCAATACCCAGAACACGACAACATAAAAGCTGTTTCTGGTTCGCTGAACAGTCACTTCCTCCGTTCAGCTCCGAGTCAATTTTCGCATATTTTGTACGTGCTAAGCTAAATTAATGGCTTTCTCGATTAAAAAACAGGCACCCATAGGCGCATGCTTGTTCATACCAGGTAGAGAACTGCCGCGAGGTTTCGTTTTCCAGCGCGTAATGAGAACACGCGTGATGCAGGAGAACGCCTGCTCTCTCAGTTTTCAAAGCCGTTATTTGTGAACGCTCAATGCGCCCTAAAACCTCTTCGGGCCGTCACCCACCACACTTCCAACCAAAGTCATGCAAATTGCGAGCAGGAAAAGAATCTTTCTCCCACTCGGCTCTCTGCAGACGCGAGACATACCTGCGAGACATACCTGCAGCAGAGCAGCTGAAATGTAAACAGCTCGCACACGCCCAGAATAGAAGTTAATAGGCGCTGCAAATATAACGCTAAACATGGGGGGGGGGCTGAGCAGAGGTGCGAATCAGGTTTGTTCCCTGAAGATGCTGTTCGTCTGCGTGCACTCGACAACGCTGCTGATGTAAACATCGAGCACATGAAAGCCTCCACGCTCATATTCAGAACGTCTCCAGGCTGGCAAACACGGCCGGTCCAAGAGCTCCACACTGGGTTTGGAGCTCGACCTCACCTCACCCACGTTTCTTAGAACAACCTGCAGACCTCAAACCCTGTGGAAGCGTTGCTTAAAGACAAAACGATTAGGGATGCACGATAACTGTTTTTTTAAAACCAATAAGCTTCAGCTCCTAAAGGCCAATACCGATAACACACACATATACCTAAGATCATTACATCCAATACTATGAACAAAACCAAAAAAAGTTTTGACTCTTTAAATGAACAGATATTTATTTTTTCCAATGAAAAACTATTGTCAAGCCTCTCAAACATTTTCATAAAGCTATCAAACAAACCTATTTGATATCTCACATCAACTTAAATAAGGTTCATTACAGACTGATATAAAAAATAAAGGCTCCTTGAACTGATGGAAATACATGCATCAGAATTACTAACTGAAAAAATGCATTCCTCAATGACAATAACGAAATAATGAACAGTGCATAATGTACTGACACAAGTTAGACTTGTCTGTGTAAATAAACTGAAAAAGTGCTCTCCATAGTAACAGAAAATTATGTTTAAAGGATTTTGGCTTGTGGTTCCATTCAAATGAATACCTTTAATTAAAGTAAATGAGATTCTGTAGTTTGGGGTTTTTTTTTAAATCTCATGGAAGCTTTAGATGAGAGAGATGATGGTGAGAAGAGGAGAGGGGAGGAGAGGAGACTTGGTGCTGGCTGTCTCACGTTAGCTCATGTTAGCTCACGTTGGCGTGATTTCAAAACTCCATGAAAGCGATGGTTTTGTTTCCGGTGGCTGATTGGGTTTGATGTATTAAAGCTTGTGCTATTTTCCCTCCTTCGCTTGGAGCATTTGTCACAAATAACCAGCAAATTATCTTCTTCTGAAACTTTAACGAAGTTCCATACAGTCGCCTCCTTTTTTTTCTTTTTTTAATCAGCGCACTGTGTCCCAATGCTGCATTCAAGGTGTAACGTAAATTCCCCCATTCCCTCATTTGCTAGTTGTTCTTTCAGCCGTATCTATATTTTCTATTTTTTATGTGTAACATTTGGAAAAATACTGCGAATATCAATTAAAGTCAGCAACTACCAAAATGATGACCAAGTTATCGAGTTGTTTTCTGGCATGAGGGGGTATTCTTGATTTTCCTTACTGAAAAATAGTGTTTTCTGATTATGCTGACGTCACTTGAACATAATATTCACTCACCAGTTATTCAAAGCTCAGAGGGAGTGAGGCACTGCCACGTTGACAAAAATATATATGTAATCGGGGCTATTTCGTCATGATATCGGACTTATCGAGATGATGTCATGGTGTTTCCTGTTATCGCCCCGACAGTTATCGGGTCGATAATTATTGTGCACCCCCAAAAACGATGGCACCTTTCTTCTATCTGCTTTCTTTGAACTACAGACATCTTTGATCTAATGAGTGCAGAAGACACTTTGCATCTTCGTGATACGACTCGGACACGGGAAGTCTGATGCTGCGGCGCCATCTCCTCACCTCGACTCAAATCATGCTTGCAGCGCCCATCCTCTGCAAAAAAAACGGTCATCAGAGATTGGACGGAGACCTACGGCGTTCACGGCAGCTGAGGCCAAGCTTCCGGCTTGTCGTCTCTTCTGATGGGGAAAACGCAGCATTCAGACACACGGCGGAAAGCGAGCGAGGCAGACGACTAATCCGGGATTACAGCGCCGACGTGTCACTTCCTAGACCTGTTATTCCCGCTCTGTCGTCTTTTGTATGAATCGCGGGTCACGACTCCCATCCGTCTGATCCAGATTCTTCTCTGGCACCCGTCAACGCTGCGCCGTGAACCGGCATAGACTACGAGATAATGAGCTCTTGCTGCCTTGTCAATGCTGTTCCTCTATTCCCCTGGCAGACGCGCTCTTAAGCTCCCATTTGTCCGTTTCCAGGTGTGCAAACACCTGGTAAACAAGGCATATAGCTTCCAATTGTCTTAAAATCTCTCTAGCAGGCCAGCGTGTGGTCGGTCCAGCTGGCAGACTGCTGTTTGCAGCATGGGGGGGGGGGGGGGGGGGGGGGGGGGGGGGGGGTGTAGGTCCAAACAGGAAATGCAGAAAGAATGTTGGAAAGCAACACAAGACACAAATGTTGCACAAGAGAAAACTTCAAATAAAAAAAAGAATACTCACTCAATTTGCTCAAAGTCATGGGTAAAGGTGCAGAAGTTTTAGTCCAAAGACTGAGCCACATGAGGCTGTTTTCTTTAAGGTTCCAGACCTCATCAACACGTCACGACAGCCAAACCACATTCCTAGTTACTTATCTACATGTGCATCTTCACTTTTCCTGTAGAGTTGCATTCTCTCCAACCTTTGCAACCTTAACGTGATGCTCAGAGCTCAACAATGCAACTACCTTTACAGTCTTAGTTGTTTGAGAGAAAGCGGGATGCACCTCTCAACCATTGGTGCACTTAAAAGACTTGATAAAGGAAAATATCCAGATACAGCTAAGGTAAAGGTCTATCCCATAAGGCAATGAGGTTTGTTGATGTCCCAGAGAGAGAGGAGATCATCCAGTCGTCATGACCCTGCTGCAGCACAGGTGGCGGATCACAGCCACTTCTTTAGTCATTTCCAGTGGCTGAAGCGACTTCTCGGGTCGCCTCCAGTGGCTGCAGCAACTTCTCGAGTCGCCTCCATTGGCTGCAGCGACTTCTCGAGTCGCCTCCAGTGGCTGCAGCGACTTCTCGAGTCGCCTCCAGTTGGCTGCAGCGACTTCTCGGGTCGCCTCCAGTGGCTGCAGCGACTTCTCGGGTCGCCTCCAGTGGCTGAAGCAACTTCTCGAGTTGCCTCCAGTTGGCTGCAGCGACTTCTCGAGTCGCCTCCAGTGGCTGCAGCGACTTCTCGGGTCGCCTCCAGTGGCTGCAGCGACTTCTCGGGTCGCCTCCAGTGGCTGCAGCGACTTCTCGAGTCGCCTCCAGTGGCGGAAGCGACATCTCGAGTCGCCTCCAGTGGCTGAAGCGACTTCTCGAGTCGCCTCCAGTGCCTGCAGCGACTTCTCCAGTCGCCTGTAGCAGCTAAAGCGACTTCTCTAGTCTAGTGGTTTTGTCTCTCCATCTCTCCAGTGGCTATGTCTCTCTCTCATAGGTGCCAACACCACCACAACAGGGTTTAAGTGCCCATGCCACTTTTTAACATCACACGAGCATTTAAAACTAGAACCCTCAGCTTTGCCAAAGGCAGAGAAATTGGCCTAAAGGTTCTGTGTCGTTTACAGGTTTAGCAGAATTGCACTAAGGTTTCAGCTTCTTATGTCTCTTCTGCAACCAGACTGTCTTTTTTTCCAGAAGTGCTCTGGCACATAAGCTGATTTTTGCCGAAAACACAGGATATGATTCAGATATTCCTGTGAGCATCATTTTGTATATTCAATGTTCTGGTATACAACATTTTGTTTCTAGCATCTGTCTTCCCCCCCATCAGGCTCACTTTCTGCATTTCAATAGAAAAAAAATGAAAATAAAAAGGCAGCTGCTGAAGCAAAGATTAAAAAAACAGAACAACACACAGCACTTGCTGATGTCGAGCAGAGATTTTCTTCTCTGTGGGGTGCAGTCAAAGGCAGAAAGGCTAACCTCTCACCTGGTTTTGTGAGCCAAGCTAAAAGAAAAAAAGAAAAGCCGTTTTGCATTAGCCGTACGGGGAACTGACCCACGTCCAGCAACAGCTGTCCAAACGGAGACCAGTAAGGAGGAAAATGCTTGATATAAGACTCTAAAACCTACAGTCTCTGTTTTAATTCAGCCCATGTGCACGCAGCAATCCTCTTCCAAAATCCTCCATTTGTTTTGTCCCAATTCCAGTTTGAATCATGACAGTGTTGACAAACTATAAACACAGGAGTTTTATATATGCCAGTCAAGACTTTGTTTTTTTTTTTTTTCAAAACTCCCATGTAGTCGTCTTCCATTAACGTGAGTGAAATGGAAAAACAACCCGACCACTTCACGTTTCTTTGGAGGGTTTGTACATTAATACTCGGGGACGGCCCGTGTCGCAACACGTTGGCTGGTACCAGCGAAGGCCAGAAAAGGGGCACGAGAGGGCGCCTGCACCCGCCACCACGCTGCGGCCTGGCACGGGTCTGCTCATGGGAAAGGGGACTTGTGGAAATCAGCGGGGCTCTGCCTGGCGTCTCTCCTGCTCGCTCCGCTAATGGCGTTAGAAGTTCGGGGGCCGCCACTTGTCAGCTTGACTGATGTCCACACTGCGAGGATCAAGCTCCTCTCCATCATCTGTCTCTCCGGCATCAGAGGAAAACTACAAAGCTAATGACCGGAGCAGCAGGGGCGTCCTCGTGGACCCGAGCTTTCCAACGTGAGCAGAACACTCGAAGCTCCAGACCGCAGGTCGTGACAGAGCTTCCCTCCGTATGCGAGGTAGGGGTGAGTTATTGGCAAGGACCTCGCAATACAATATGTATCATGATACTTGGGTCACGTTACAATATTATCATGATTTTGCAATATCACGATATATTGCAATATTCTACCCAGTTAATATCAAAATTAAAAGTAGAGATGAAAAATCAAATTGCTGTATATATTCATCAGGTGATATTGATCAGATGACAATTGAGTCAAAACTATTTGCTTTAAAACAACCTATTTATTGTTTATTATTAGTTTTTGCACATTTAAGTGAATGAATGAATTTTCCTAAAAAAATCGATATTAGGAGCTGAAAAATCAATATTATATTGGGAGGCCGAAAATCGCAATATATCGCCAAATCCATTATTTTTCCACACCCCTAATGCGAGGATAAGGGGAGAAAACTTTACTCAACATAAGAAGATACGAAAAACTCGGCATTATGGTTTTTGTACATAAAAGAGGAGCATAAAAAGAAATATAAAGCTTGACAGGCTGCTTGTATTGGTTGTTTCTGTCGCTGGAACATTTTCAATAGTTTTGGGGTGAAAAAGAAAAATGAGCCCGTCTCCTTTCCTCACTTCTTTAAGTGAATCTTTTTGAAGCCTTTAAAAGCAGGATGCAAACAGAAATATTTACATCTAGGAAGGGGAGCGGGGCATGAAAAAGTGAAAAGAGCGAGCGGATGAGGTGGTGAGAGTGAATATAAAGCAGCAGAGACGTGCAGGGGGAGAAGGGATTAGATGTAGTTAGGGAGCAACAGTGTGAAGGGAACAGCTGAAGGGGTTCGCGGGGCCCCAGGTGAGCCCCGCGGTGGGTCATTTCACAGCCCTGTAGGCTGAGTAATACTGACAGGTCAGCTGGAAGACTCGCTGCCAAGAGAAACCTTCAACGGAAAGAACAGAGCGCCTCAACACACACTCGCACGTAAAACATTACAACACACACACACACTTCCCCCTGCCTCCACCACAAAATAATTTCCTTTTCAATCTGCCACACAATAACCTAGCCACTGATGATTGACCTTTACCGTCGCACTTTTCACGAAGCAATCGCTCCTTTGGCTGGAGGCAGAGAAATATAGATCCTTCTGCACCACTCGGCTGTAATTCAACAACATACGACTGTGTGCCTTTCACATCCGCTCTCGAAAGCTCAGGACATGTCAGGATGTGAGGGGGGGGAGCATGACGGCTAGGATGATTGGGTCATCACTGGAGACAATTTGGTGGTACAACCATGACCGGCACAGTAACTAATTAGAGGGATCCGCAAACTGCGACCGACTGAGCAGTTCGCATGCGTGATATGACGCAGTCCCACTCAGACTGGAATCTTTCACGAGTGAAAACCAGATCAGGATGAAAAATGGTTTTTGAATTTACTGGATCATATGGATATATATACGAGGTATTTCCCCCATACTGGACTGATTGTTCCCATTGCTTTTCCCTCTCAGATCAACTCTAAAATATGGCTTTGAGCCACAGTTCACTTCGACCCCAACGCCCCCCAACAACCCTCCAGCTTTGACCCCCAACAACGACCCCAACGCCTTCCCAACAACCCTCCAGCTTTGACCCCCAACAACGACCCCAACGCCCTCCCAACACCCTCCAGCTTTGACCCCCAACAACGACCCCCAACGCCCTCCCAACAACCAGCTTGACCCCACATCCCCACAACCCTCCCCAGCTTTGACCCCCAACAACGACCCCAACGCCCTCCCAACCCTCCAGCTTGACCCCCAACAACGACCCCAACGCCTTCCAACAACCCTCCAGCTTTGACCCCAACAAACGACCCCAACGCCTCCAAACAACCCTCCAGCTTTGACCCCAAACAAGACCCAACGCCCTCCCAACAACCCTCCAGCTTTGACCCCCAACAACGACCCCAACGCCCTCCCAACCACCCTCCAGCTTTGACCCCCAACAACGACCCCAACGCCCTCCCAACAACCCCCCAGCTTTGACCCCCAACAACGACCCCAACGCCCTCCCAACAACCCTCCAGCTTTGACCCCCAACAACGACCCCAACGCCCTCCCAACCACCCTCCAGCTTTGACCCCCAACAACGACCCCAACGCCCTCCCAACAACCCTCCAGCTTTGACCCCCAACAACGACCCCAACGCCGTCCCAACAACCTCCAGCTTTGACCCCCAACAACGACCCCAACGCTCCCAACAACCCTCCAGTTTGACCCCCAACAACGACCCAACGCCCTCCCAACCACCTCCAGCTTTGACCCCCAACAACGACCCCAACGCCCCAACCACCCTCCAGCTTTGACCCCCAACAACGACCCAACGCCCTCCCAACCCCCCTCAGCTTGGACCCCAACAACGACCCCAACGCCTCCAACAACCCTCCAGCTTTGACCCCAACAAGACCCCAACGCCCTCCCAACAACCCTCCAGCTTTGACCCCCAACAACGACCCCAACGCCTCCAACACTTTCACCCCCAAACAACAACCCTCCAGCTTTGACCCCCAACAGCGACCCCAACGCCCTCCCAACAACCCTCCAGCTTCGACCTCAACATCCCCCCAACAACCCTCCAGCTTTGACCCCCAACAGCGACCCCAACGCCCTCCCAACAACCTCCAGCTTTGACCCCAACAACGACCCCAACGCCCCCCCAACAACCCCAGCTTTGACCCCCAACAACAACCCCCAACGCCTTCCCAACAACCCTCCAGCTTTGACCCCCAACAACGACCCCAACGCCCTCCCAACAACCCTCCAGCTTCAACCTCAACGTCCCCCCCAACACCCCCCCAGCCCTCCGAACCAGCTCCCTCTTCAACAACATTGCTTGTATGCAAAGACAGATCCCGTTTATCTCATTTCCCCTTAAGGATCCACCAAAAAAATCTGTTTCTGAACAAACCGAGTCAAGAAATAGACTCCAAAGAAAGCTTTCCTGGTATATTTGCATTTATATACCTTTTTTTTTTTTTTTTTTTTTTTTTTTTTTTTTAAATATGTCACACATAGCGCTTTGTTTTCATTCACAGATTAAAATAATAAAAAAAAAAAGCCTGGATTTGTCAAACATTGGATTCTTGGTCTACATCAATTCTTTTTCCTGGCAGTGAAGCAACAAGTTGACTTCTCATGTGTAAACTGAGTTGCTATCTCAGTCGGAACTCTGCAATACTCTGATCTCAAGAGATAAAAATAAAGGTCAAGTGAAAATGAAATAAAAATTCATCTCTCACTGACACGGGGAGCAAATTTACCAGTCAGTGGTTTAATGCTTTAGAGACTTTTGCTGTTTATTTAAAGGAGATCTGGATGCTCTTTTTTCTCCTGTTTATTTTTTTTTTTTCCATCACATGGCTGGAAAATAAAAGCGGTGAGGCGGGAAGAATGAAGGCTGGTTACAGAGCAGGTCTGTCTGGCTGACGAGCAGCGAGGATGTAGGTAGGCAGGCTGAGGATTATCTGCCAGAACAGCCATCGTTTCACCACGCCTCCTGCTTTAAAAACTGCTGCAACCGAACAACTGCATGCTGGGAGAATGAGAGGGTGGCGACATGAACAGACAGGTAGAGATATGGTGGGAGGACATCAGCAGCACAGAAGAAAAACGAAAAACAGTGAAGTCAGAAGATCCTGCGAGCTACGACTTTTTTTGCGTCGTTATTATTGAATTTGAGCGGAAAATTAGATGCTGCCTTGAGTTTTGTAACGATGCAGATCACATGCTGCAGTCAAAGGGATCTCACGGGGGGTCATCTGACGTAAAACCTGCGCCAAAAATCAACTACAGGACTTGTAGGAAACACGCTGACTAGGAAGCAGCCGAAAGGAGAAGAAATTTTTAAAATCTAAATCTGAGGACCAAAATCCAGAATCTGTCACAGAGATGTCAAATTCTGAACAAGCGCCCTTTAGATTTCTGGATCTGTAAATCTGCTTCTGCTGTTCATTGTAGATATTCTCACTGGAGGATCTGCAGCAGATTCTCAAACGGGAATCATCGGAGGAGGGTTAGGGTTAGCTGGATGATGTTGGTTTAATTAGCTCCATTTACATTTGAACTCAGCACAAGTTTACACTCCAGGAATGATATCAGGACCACCAGACACTGTCCACATGAACAACTAGTATTCTAGTGGGCTGCTGACGGCATATGAACCTTCACTCACGGTGCCAACCACCCAAACAACCTCCACCTGCAACGAAACACTCAACTGAAAAACAGACCAACCTGTGTGTAACAATAAATGACAGCATCGATACCAGGAACAGATTCCATGTTATAAACGTCCATGATCTTCAGTTCACTTTGTAACTAACACACTGCCAAGAGCATGCTGGGAAATGATACCAAACAGGCTACATTATTAAAGTGTTTATTTTTAATGTGTAAAGTAGCCAATAAGCCACTGGTTCCTGCCTCCAGCCTCCACCTGCCGTTCCCAGCACCCGTCTGCCCCGCCTCCTACTACACTTTGTAACAAACACACTGCCAAGAGCATGCTGGGAAATTACACCCAACAGGCTACATTAATAAAGTGTTTCTAATTTTGTTCTTTTAAATGTGTGATGTATGTAATAAGCCACTGGTTCCAGCCTCCACCTGCCCCGCCTCCAGCACCCGTCTGCCCCGCCTCCTACTACTGTTTGATTACCTGGTTGCAGATTCTGGGCTTTGCTTCTTTCAACTCTGGACTTTAGTTCTGATATATATCCAATATAGAGTAGTACCTCTACTTATGAAATGAATTGGTTCTGGAAGTAGTTTCGTAACCTGAAAATTTCGTAAGTAGAGACGCGTTTTCCATGTAAATGCCCTAATCCGTTCCAAGTCTCCCAAAATTCGTACATACGTTTTTCATCTGCCAGTAGCAGCGCTACTATATTTTTGCCTTTCGTATCCTGAAATTTATTTCGTAACAAGAGGGAATATTTTCCCGTCGAGGCGTTTCGTAACCTGAAAATTTCGTACGTAGAGATGTTGTAAGTACAGATACAGATACACTGTATTCTCTGAATATCTATTATGTTGTATTGATGCTATACAGATGTAAACTTTTCAAAATCAATCTGTCATTGATATAAAACCTCAAGACTTTTGTCGTCAACTTTGAACCACTGTCAATACCATCCACTTCAGACAGACATCTTTACTCCTCCCGTGATCGGGGGAAGGTTTAACCTTTACTTCCCGTGTTGACTCTCGCACCGAAAACCAGTTCTGAACGAGGACATTTAACCGCCGGATGGTGAAGGTCACACGACACAAAATCAGGCTCTCTGCTGCTTCCTTCGACAGGCTCGTTCACCTGGATTTGTCCCATAAACCCCTCTGCTGCCAGATGACTCACCGTCACTGCACCGGGGGCATTGCACCTTCCAAAAAAAAAAATAAAATAAAAGAAGAAAAAACCTCCAGAGCTTTTGAAGTGTTGATTGAGCCGCTCCAGGCTCAGTGTGAGAGACCTCTGCTGGGCTTTCTTTTGTTTTCGTGGGGAAAGTGTGACTTTCCTAATGTCACTTTAATAGAGACCTTGATACGTCTGTCTGGGACAAACCAAGCAAACTGAAGGAGAGAAATGACAAGCTCATACTGGTGGGAAGAAAGTTAATTACACAAGAGGATCAAAATGATTGAAGCCCTAGAGAGGGACTTCAAACAACTCAATGTTTCCCTTTGAGTCTCATTTCTTGTAACTCAAAGGGGAGAAAACATTGTCCAAACAGGAAAAAAAAAAAGGAGCAAGTCCACTGTCCATCTCTGTCTCCTTCATATAAACAGAGCAGAAACATTACAGCGATCCCGTGTCTGATTGATGAGAGCGCCAGGTCTGCAAGCCCCTCTTTTACATCGCGTAGAGCCGTCCCCCCAACCCGCCATCAATCACCCGACAGCGGGACGGCTGCGTCCGCGTTAATGCATCATAGACCCAAACCAGTCCGAGGTCGGGCGCTGCTGCCGTGACTGCGTGACTCTAAAAGGAGATGACCAGGGAGGAGTGATGGGGTCCCATCACTTGGTTTGCAACACTTTACTAACACCTGTACGGTGACAGATAGGGGTGAGTATTGGCAAGGACCTCGCAATACGATATGTATCATGATACTTGGGTCACGATACAATATTTTCACGATATTGCAATACAGTGATCCCTCGACAATTTGCACTAAGTTCCGCGGTTTTTGTTATTCGTGGATTTTTTTTCAGAAATATATAATAGAGAAGAAAAAAAAAAATCAAGAAAAAATTGCGTAAACATCACAGGATGTTGTTCGAGTTCTCTCACAGCAAAGAAATGTTGTGAGCCAGCCTGGCCCCTTTAAGAAGGTGGCCTTATGGGTAATGGTGTGGCCTTATGGGTAATGTAGTGTGTGTGTTGTGGGATAGCAGAATGAAAACGAGGTTAGATGGAAGAGTGGTTTGTTTACTACAGTTCAGAGACCAGAGGCTGTGAAGGTAACAGAAAGACCACAGTTGAGCCTTTGTCTTGTTTTGCTACTTTTTTTTGCGGTTTTTAAGCATATTTTAAACACATTATTTAAGCTTGGGGGGCTCCGGCTCCAGTTTGCTCATTTTGATTTCCGCGGGGGGGGGGGGGGGGGGGGGGGGGGGGGGGGGGGGGTCCCCATTAATCGCGAAAAATAAGGGATCACTGTATCACAATATCATGATATATTGCGATATTCTACTCAAATATATCAAAATAGATATCAAAATTAAAAGTAGAGATGAAAGATCAAGTTATGTATATGTTCATCAGATGATATTGATCATTCAATATCAAAACTATTTGCTTCAAAACAACATATTTATTGTTTATTATTAGTGTTTTTGAACATTTAAGTATTTTCCTAAAAAAATCGATATTAGGTGCTGAAAAATCTATATTATGTTGGGCGGCCGAAAATCGCGATATATTGCCAAATTGATTTTCTCCCACGCCCTTAGTGACGGACTACCATTAGACACCGTCCTGGGAGGGTGGATGCTCGGAAAAAGGATAAAACTGCTCTAATCGTGTTCTTCTGTTTCTGTTAATAAAATCTGCGCACCTGGGAGACCTTTGATGATGTCACTCATGGCATCGGGGGGCCCCTGGAGTCATGACTGGGTCACAAACCGTAATGCAAACGGGAAACGCGGTCGTCACGGTCGCACAAACCCCTGCGACACAAACGTGCCTCTGGGCCGTTTTTATTAACGCCACATAACTAAAAGTCGCCGCGATTAAAAAACAGTTGGCGCTCGCTCACCGCGGTCGCCGAGCTGGAGAGTAAATTCAATACTGACATTTA
Source organism: Hirundichthys speculiger (assembly GCA_018398805.1). Taxonomy (NCBI): domain Eukaryota; kingdom Metazoa; phylum Chordata; class Actinopteri; order Beloniformes; family Exocoetidae; genus Hirundichthys; species Hirundichthys speculiger. The sequence continues at coordinate 1,613,241 of JAGFBZ010001678.1, forward strand.
GCCAATTAAAAGTACTCAGTTCGCATAGTGAAGACATTTAACAGGATTAGATTTTCTTTTTTTTTTCCCCCCTTCAGGGCCGACTGAGATGAATCCAGGTGAAGCCACATAATTCTTTCCTTTGCTTCAAACGCTAAACGGAAAGTTGGGCGGCTGGTAGAAGTAGGGAGGTGAGAAGCCTTGGACGCCACGGTGGAAGCAGGTGGACATGGATCAATACCTGAGGAGCCAGAAATAACACGATGGAGAGCTTTTAATCCAAACCACACTATTTCATTACTCAAGTGATTTTGCATCGCTTTCCAGAAGCAAAAAAAAACCCCACACATAATGGACTCGATATAAAGACAAAGCCGAGGCCTGGGATAAAACAGAAGCAGTTTTATAAGAGCAGCATCTCAATCTTTATGACAGGAAAATGACTATGATGAGTGATTGATTAACTGGGGTTCAACACACTCACAGCGTCTCTGTAAAGCACTTATACGCCCCAGAAAATGAGCAAATGTGTCTATTTCTGCTCTCCCTCCTCCTCCTGCTCCTGCTCCTGGCAAACGTGCAGAGAAGGTACTGGGGGGGGTAATTGGCATGCAAGCTCCGACAGGGCTGCTGGGTGCGCCAGGTCCCGAGCTCGGGGCGCCGAGCACAACGGCTTCGCTGTGCCCTCGAAATGAGTTCAGAGCAGCGATTCGGCGGCGGGCTGAGACCTGCGCGACGCCACCGGTGCTCTGCATCGCTGCAAACCCATTTCTCTGGCAGAACAACTGAGCCGCATCATCACCACCCTGCAAAGATCACCGGCAGCCGGGGAGAAACTCGACAGGTTTGGGTGGCGGTTAAAGGTTATTCGCTACTTATGTGTGTGTCCCTGATTATATGACATTAAACATATATTGAATAAAACCCTCTCTATACTGTAAAGAGTTTGATTATGAGAGAATGCTAATTTTGTCCAGGTATTTATCTTTGTCAAAGTCAAAAGGCCTTTGCAGGTGTCCTGCAGGTTTTAGATGTTTCCCTCGTTCTTCACACCCTGATACACGTGACTGTGTCATTAACAGAGATGTGCTGACTTTGATGACTAGATAATGACGGCCATTAATTAGGATCAGGTGTGTTAAAGTGGGGAAACATGAAAAACCCTGCAGGACACTGACCCTCCAGGGCCTCCCCTGATGTAGATAAACATCCATGAGTATGCGAGTATGTGAGTAAAACAGCTGCATGCACCACCTGGAGTGGTTCAAAGTTTTGTTGCCAACTGAAGAAGTTAAGTTGCAGCAATGTTTTGTTGAGACGAGTTTATGCTGCAGATCAGCAGAACCCCTCACGTACGGGGGCGACGGTGCTCGTGCAGCCGGTCCAGGTTCAAATCCCAGACCTCGTCTTACCCCTCCCTCTCTCATATCTCCCCATCTGGCAGCTTTCAAATCCTTAACAAGTCACCGATGATGAGCGAAAATTCCACGAGTCAAATGTAGCCTCTCCAAGCTCTTCCTAATGAGGCCTGTTCCTGAGATTCCTGCTAAAATAAAAGGAAATTACCAATTTTAAAATGAGCGTATCTTTGCAACTACCGAGTGCATTTCAGTCATCCCTCAGCTGTTTTTCCTGCGCCGCGCTCGTCCTCACGCCTGTGGAGTCTCGAGCTTTGTGTTCGTAGCACGTAGGAGCTAGGAATCTCCGTGTATTCAAAGCTGAGGCTTTCACTCTTTTTTTTTTCTATGCACAAGCACGTGCATGTTCCATTATGCTTTGCATGATTAAGGATGATCTCCACATCATCTGCCTCAGATACCAGGCCCCCCCATTACCAACCAATCTATGTGAATCGCTTGTGTTTGGAAAGATGAACTACAGTGATCCCTTATTTGTCACGGTTAATGGGAGCCGCAGCCCCCCCGCGAAGATAAAAATCCATGAACGGGAGCCGGAGCCCCCCGAGCCTAAATAATGTGTTTAATTTATGTTTAAAAACTGTAAAAAAAAAAAAAGTAGCGAGGGCACTGCAGCGAAACAAGACAAAGGCTCAACTGTGGTCTTTCTGTTACCTTCACAGCCTCTGGTCTCTGAACCGTAGTAAAGAAACCGCTGGTATTGTGCTATTTTTGGCTCGTAATTAGCGGCTAACACGCTAACAACGACAAAAGAAACAGTCTGGTTTTCTCTGCATGGAACGGGCACTTTATGCTCACTCCACTTTTCATCTAACCCTGTTTTAGTTCTGCCGTCCCACGATACACACACTACATTACCCATAAGGCCACCTTCTTAAAGGGGCCAGGTTGGCTCGCAACATTTCTTCGCTGTGAGAGAACGTACACAACATCCTGTGATGTTTCCGCGATTTTTTTCTTGATTTTTATTATATATTTCTGAAAAATCTGCAAATAACTAAAACCGAGGAACTTAAAGCGCGAATTGGCGAGTGATCACTGTACTCAGGCGCCGAGAATAACTCGGTTACGTACGTTAAAGCAAAGAGGAGTCAGAATTTGCTAAAACGGCTGAATAAAGTTATAAATCAAGCAGTCCGGGTAAATAAAACTCACCAGGTTTCATGGAGCGTGAGTCATAGCTGGGGGGGGTTTGGCTGATTGAATCTTCTTATTAACGTCCCCCAGGCCTGCAGAGAAACAGCTAAGGAGGAGGGGAGGTGGTGGGGTGGTGATGATAACTTTAATGAAGACTCCTCCAGTGAGGGTTCATCTCGCCCACGGTGCAGCCGTGTGAATAAGCCTGACGGACAGATGGGCCCAGGAATTGATCAGTGGAGATGGTCCGCTGAGACGTAGAGGCCGAGTTTAGTCGAGGCTGGAGTACACAATCGAACATCTCACAGACGATGAGATGTCACTGGAGATTCACCGGCAGCGGGAGAAAACTCCTCCTGTAGCAACAGGCGCCCATGCCCCAGAGCTCACGGTCTAGAAACCGCTTCTGCACGTGAGCTGATGGTGGGGGGACGGGGCTCATTATCAGGTCACAGCCAGTCACGATTATTTATTTGAATAACATCCCAAGAACTAGGGGTGTGACAAAAAAATTGATTTGGCGATATATTGCGATTTTCGGCCGCCCAATATAATATCGATTTTTCAGCTCCTAATATCGATTTTTTTATAATGCTGTCAGTTTGTTGTAATGGTTACTTAAATGTGCAAAAACACTAATAATAAACAATAAATAGGTTGTTTTGAAGCAAATAGTTTTAACTCAATTTGTCCTCTGAATGATCAATATAATCTGATGAACATATACAGCAACTTGATTTTTCATCTCTACTTTTAATTTTGATATTAACTGGGTAGAATATTGCAATATATTGCAATATCATGATAATATCGCATCGTGACCAAAGTATCATGATACATATCATATTGTGAGGTCCTTGCCAATACTCACCCCTACCGAGAACTAAATTTGAGCGATTTTATCGATTCTGCGATATATATCAATATTTTATTTCCCCAGAGTATCGATTCTTCAGCAGCTGGTATCGATATTCTAAGCTTCTTTCAAAACCCCCGTGTCCCACATTTAAAAGCTTGCAAGCAACAATTTGCACTGTTTAAATAAATGAAACTATTTTTCTCAACACATCTTTTATTCATTTTTGTCCAGCATTTGCAAGCTGCCTGTCAGCCATATAATGTGTAATTGATGCTTTCAGTTCAATTAATTCAAACAAAGTAATTGGAACACTCACAAGATGTCACCAAAATCACTTTGTCCCTTTAAATTTCCCTTTAAACGTTTCGGTAAATGATGTAAATGTATTGTAAGATAATTATCGATATAAATCATATTGTATGCCGAATATCGTGTATCGTATCGCGATATTAGTGTATCGCTACATTAGTGTATTGCTACAGCCCTACCGAGAACCAAAAGCCAAGATAAACGCTTAATAAGTCCCCTTTAAATCGTCGATCGGGAGGTCGTTGCTCATCTGGGGGTCGTCCCACTTCTAACCCCCCCTCAGCTCATCTTCCATGTCTGTTGTTCCCGGCTGAAGACATTTCAGCCCGCTGAAGTGAGTTCTTGCAATTCTGTCGTCTCCACGAGCTCGATACCCGCCCGCGCCGCTGATAAGCTGCCAAGCGGCGAGCTGATAAATGAATCACGGCGGAGCGCGGACGCGGCAGCCGGCGGTGGGGGAGGAGCCGTTTACCTGGCACACTTTTGCTTCTTCTCAAGAATTCTTTGAACCTTAACGAGATGATGAAGTGTGCGGTGCGTGACTTCACACCGTCTCGTTTGGTAACGGATCAAAGACGAGCACTTGCAGAGATGTTGGGTGCATCTCCGTCCCCCCCTCCTCCCCCCTCCACCCACACAAACAACACTCTTTCAACATATTTTTATGTCATAAAAAAAAAATTCCATGACAATTATAATCTAGTTTAAAAGGAGGATCTCGAGCTCTTTCACAAGAAAGCCAGAATTTACGGTCTATTTGTTCGGCACATAAACCAGCACAGAACGTTTTTTTTATTCCCCCGAAGGAGATGGAAAGGAGGGAAAACGCGAACCCTCCTGACGGAGCCCGTTCAAGGGAAGGGGTCTCAACTCAACGCTAAAAACGCCGACTTGGAGACGACCGGGACGATTCAGCCTGGTGACGCCAACTAGTGGAAGAGATCCTTCAGCTTTTCTCTTGTTGGATGTGGAGCTTCTCTGGTCATGTCACTGCTGGGCCGGGGACGGGGCATATGACCGGGCCCTTTAAGCCCGATAAAGCTTGTGATTACATCGTTTTACAACATACACATGTCTGCAACAGCGGGACTTACAAGCATTACTACATTTTTGACACATAGCTCAAAGCATTTGATAGTAAGAGTTCAACGCCACGAAGAGCGACCATGTCATCTTGAAGTCAATCAAACTTGTAGTATTATGGAATAATACATTCTCTAGAATGTATTCGGCAGTATGCAGATGTAACGTCACCACCGTTATTGTTGTAGTAGCTACCGGCATTCATTCATTCATTCATTCATTCTGCTCGGTACCAAGTGCCGATTTCTCCTGATGTGTTTCCATTGCTGTTAATAAATACCAACTCTGAGCACGTCGGTGTACAAGCCTTTTTGCAAGAGTAACCCGACAAAACCGTCATGGAGTCTAACAAACCATTAGAACAACAAAAACATTAGGCTACCTGGCCCCTAATAATAACGTTAGGCTACCTGGCCCCTTAATAAAAACATTAGGCTACCTGGTCCCTAATAATAACGTTAGGCTACCTGGTCCCTAATAATAACGTTAGGCTACCTGGCCTCTAATAATAACGTTAGGCTACCTGGCCCCTAATAATAACTTAGGCTACCTGGCTAATAATAACGGCTACCTGGCCCCTAATAATAACGTTAGGCTACCTGGCCTCTAATAATAACGATAGGCTACCTGGCCCCTAATAATAACGTTAGGCTACCTGGTCCCTAATAATAACGTTAGGCTACCTGGTCCCTAATAATAACATTAGGCTACCTGGACCCTAATAATAATGTTAGGCTACCTGGCCCCTAATAATAACGTTAGGCTACCTGGCCCCTAATAATAACGTTAGGCTACCTGGCCCCTAATAATAATGTTAGGCTACCTGGCCCCTAATAATAACATTAGGCTACCTGGTCCCTAATAATAACATTAGGCTACCTGGTCCCTAATAATAACGTTAGGCTACCTGGCCTCTAATAATAACGTTAGGCTACCTGGCCCCTAATAATAACGTTAGGCTACCTGGTCACTAATAATAACGTTAGGCTACCTGGTCACTAATAATAACGTTAGGCTACCTGGTCACTAATAATAACGTTAGGCTACCTGGTCACTAATAATAACGTTAGGCTACCTGGTCACTAATAATAACGTTAGGCTACCTGGTCACTAATAATAACGTTAGGCTACCTGGTCACTAATAATAACGTTAGGCTACCTGGCCCCTAATAATAACGTTAGGCTACCTGGTCACTAATAATAACGTTAGGCTACCTTGTCACTAATAATAACGTTAGGCTACCTGGTCACTAATAATAACGTTAGTCTACCTGGTCCCTAATAATAACGTTAGGCTACCTTGTCACTAATAATAACGTTAGGCTACCTGGTCACTAATAATAACGTTAGGCTACCTTGTCACTAATAATAACGTTAGGCTACCTGGTCACTAATAATAACGTTAGGCTACCTTGTCACTAATAATAACGTGAGGCTACCTGGTCACTAATAATAACGTTAGGCTACCTGGTCCCTAATAATAACGTTAGGCGGGGGGGCTACTCTGATAACAACCATATCAACAGTTTACAACTAACTCACATATTGTTTTCAGTGTCAGTGATTGTGAGTAATTGTACCTGTAAATCTGGTTCCCTGACTGTGGTACCAGTTCTGGTGGGCTTGACTCGCTGCCAACAATGTCAGGTTCATCTCCAGGAGGATATGTATCCAGCTTTTTTAGTTTAGTCTTTTCCTGTGCTCTTTTTTTCTTTTTCTTTGCGTTTTGTTGCTCCACTTTTATGCTTATATGACCTCATGATTTCATTAATCTGTGATCCATCTACCCTGCACCACATAGACTCTGTTGACTAGTGACTGATGATGATGCTGATGGATGGCTGTTGATGACGATTTTACCCACAATACATTTGGAGATCTTACCAGTGATCCACTTTGCACACTGTAAAGGTAACTGTGAGAGTGAACATGAAGCAACATCCACCACAATGTTTAATTCACAGTTTTTTTTAAATAAACCTACATGACCAAAGTCAGTCTTCCATTTTTTTGACCAACCATGACTCAGTCTGTATGGAGCAACCTATATATAAGTTAAAGGTAAACGTGACGCATGGTATTTATGCAAATGTTGCTGTATCCAGTAGCGTGCAGGGCGTAACCGAGGTCTGGGGAGGGGCCTGCTTCTTCGTTTTTCCGGGGGCCGGGGGAGTACTGCCCACCCAGCTCCCCCCTGAAGCTCCGCCCCTGGTTCGAGTGCAGTATTCTGCCGGAAAGTACCACGAAGGAAAGAGCTGTCGTGGGACAAACCCCCCCCCGCACACAAGGGAAAGAAGACAGAGAGTTATGTTCTTATTACTCACGAGAAGAGACGGCAAGACATGTCTCAGTTACACTCTCAAACCGCTCTGACACGCTCTGCCGCTCCTTCGCCTTTTATTCAGAAAAGAGAAATGCCAGTTACACAGAAAGCAGCTTTTAGTTTGGGTGGACCCCAGGCTACACCCCAAAACAGGTGTGTGAAATCCTTGTTCGCAGCAGACGTCTTCAACGTCTGTCATCCCGCTAAGGTTATCTGTCGCACACTACTTTCCCATCTTGGCCGGAGATTTCCTGTCAGTTTGTTCACCAGTTTGGTTTTACGTTATGCTTTATCGCCATCTTTGAACACCAGTTTCAGAAAAGAGTTTGCACCCTGCACAGTAAAACACACACCACATTTCTCAGTTTAAGTTTAAGCAAATATGAGATAAATATAATTATTCCAACACGCCTGCTGCCGACATTTGCCAAAGTATTGCAACTGTTGTGGAACGTTAATTAGGCCTGGAAGAACGAAGACGCCGCCCTCTTAAATGTCACGTGCACGGGGGGGGGGGGGGGGGGGGGGGGGGTGTACCTCGGTGTGTCTGCAGCTCTTTGTTTAAACCGGTGTCGTTTCTGTTGTTCACCCCGAGCAATTTCTCCAAACATTTTCCTGCAGCCGCTCTATTCTGCTGTTTACTCTGTGATGAATGGCTCCATTTCAAGTTCAGCGCTGCCCCCCCCCTCCATCCACCCCCCCTCCCTCCCCCCTCCTTTTACCTGGAATAGATTACAATCTGTGCAATTCTGCAGAAACAGGATTGATCTAAAAAAAAACAACAACAAAAAAAAAACAAACCTCACTTCACATTTATTTAGAAATTTGGAGCGCCGTTCCTTTGATGGTTTTTTTTTTTTTTTTTTAATGACTCTTGCAGAAACAGCTGGATGAAAGGGGGGGGCCACAAAATGAGTGCAAACAAATATCACGGCGGGTTGTAATGAGACGTGACGCAGCGAGAAGACTGTGGCCTTTTAGACGGCAGGTCTTGTTATCAGCTTGGTTTTTACAGCCTCGGATAATGGGGGGGGGCAGGGGGGGTCAGCCTCAGCCGCCGAACGTTAAGCAATATACGAATTACAAAATCTAAATTATTGAAATAATTGGCTCTCTTACGACTCATGAAAAATGAAGCGCACGGGGCAGGCGAGTTGGAAAATTAATCCCCCCTGCGAGAGGTGAGCAGAAATTTTCGGCAGAGATTCAGTTTTTTATTAATAATAATAATGAAAACCGAAGCTTTTCTTTTAATGAGCTTTCATTTGTGGAGGTGAGGAAGGTTCTTCGATTCGAGGTGGAGACTTCGCAAATCTGACTGAATTATATTCGAATGGAGATGGAGTAAAACAGAAGGGTAGCGCTGTAAAAGTCTTTTACAGTCTGACTGGGTAGAGAAAGGAGGATGAAGGAGAGCTGTGGAGCTGTCTGGGGAGGGGGTGGGGGGGTATGTGGAGGGGGTCCAGCTGAATGGATGACACGTCTGCTGCCAGCTTACGTTTGGTTGTCATGTCACAGTTTCTTTGGGAGCATCACTGGAGGTCACAGAGCAGCAGGAGAGGAAGAGTCGCCCGACGTCAGTCACAGTCATGGAGCCACCGGGGAAGAAGGGATGAAGAAAAAAAAAAAAAAAAGGGATCAAACGAGAGACCCTGACGGAGAGCGGCGAAGAGTCACCGGTAGAGGGAGAGAACATTTATGCGAGCCAGCACTCGTCTCCAGAGGCCTGATGTGAGAAAAGGCTACGGAGCTGCAGAGCAGCTTACGGGCTTGTCTGAGCAGAACCCAGTTCAGGAGAAATATGGAGGGCAAGAAAAAGAAGAAAAAAAAGAAGTTGAGCAGGGTAGGAGCAATGGCGTCAGAGCGGACGGCTGCTCTCTTCTTCCCCCGGCTGTCAGCAGAGAGCGTGGGAACTGCTTTCACAGCGCTGAGCGGAGGCGGAGGACTGACCCTGACTTTTCGACCGGCGCTCGCCGTGCAGGTCTTCATGGCCCAGGTGGCCACCTGCCAGAACCGGTCCGCTTGGAAATGGAGCTTATCGATTCAAATAAAGCTGCATCATGTCTTTCTCACCGTTTATTTACCAAAAAAACCAAAAAACTGCAACTTCATTTGAGAAGCTGTTTTTCCTTGAAACAAAAAAAAAAAAAAAATCATACAGTTTTAGATGTATAGATGTATGATGGATGGATGGATGGATGGATGAAGGATAGATGTATGATGGATGGATGGATGAAGGATAGATGTATGATGGATGGATGGATGGATGATGATGGATGGATGATGGATGGATGATGATGGATGGATGGATGGATGGATGGATGGATGGATGGATGGATGATGATGGATGGATGGATGTGATGATGGATGGATGGATGGATGGAGATGAGGATAGATGTATGATGGATGGATGGATGGATGGATGAAGGATAGATGTATGATGGATGGATGGATGATGATGATGGGATGTATGATGGATGGATGGATGGATGGATGAAGGATAGATGTATGATGGATGGATGGATGGATGAAGGATAGATGTATGATGGATGGATGGATGATGGATGGATGATGGATGGATGGATGATGGATGATGATGATGGATGATGGATGGATGGATGGATGGATGGATGGGCTGGATGGATGGATGATGATGGATGATGATGATGGATGGATGGATGGATGGATGAATGATGATATGATGTATGATGGATGGATGATGATGATGAGGATAGATGTATGATGGATGGATGGATGATGATGGATTGGATGGATAGATGTATAAATGGGTGGATAGATGTATGATGGATGGATGGATGGATGGATGAAGGATAGATGTATGATGGATGGATGGATGGATGGATGGATGGATGGATGGATGGATGGATGAATGGATGGATGAATGGATGAAGGATAGATGCATAATGGATGGATGAATGGATGAAGGATAGATGCATAATGGATGGATGAATGGATGAAGGATAGATGTATGATGGATGGATGGATGGATGAAGAATAGATGTATGAATGGATGGATGGATGGATGAAGGATAGATGTATGAATGGATGGATGGATGGATGGATAGATGTATGAATGGATGGATGAAGGATAGATGTATGAATGGATGGATGGATGGATGGATAGATGTATGATGGATGGATGGATGGATGGATGAAGGATAGATGTATGATGGATGGATGGATGGGAAGGATGTATGGATGGATGGATGGATGGATGGATGAAGGATAGATGTATGATGGATGGATGGATGGATGGATGAAGGATAGATGTATGATGGATGGATGGATGGATGGATGAAGGATAGATGTATGATGGATGGATGGATGGATGGAGGATGGATGAAGGATAGATGTATGATGGATGGATGGATGGATGGATGAAGGATAGATGTATGATGGATGGATGGATGGATGGATGGATGGATGGATGAGGATGGATGGGATGGATGGATGGATGGATGAAGGATAGATGATGATGGATGGATGGATGGATGGATGAAGGATAGATGTATGATGGATGGATGGATGGATGAAGGATAGATGTATGATGGATGGATGGATGAAGGATAGATGTATGATGGATGGATAAATGGATGAAGGATAGATGTATAAATGGGTGGATAGATGTATGATGGATGGATGGATGGATGAAGGATAGATGTATGATGGATGGATGGATGGATGGATGGATGGATGGATGAATGGATGAAGGATAGATGCATAATGGATGGATGAATGGATGAAGGATAGATGTATGATGGATGGATGGATGGATGAAGAATAGATGTATGAATGGATGGATGGATGGATGAAGGATAGATGTATGAATGGATGGATGGATGGATGGATGGATAGATGTATGAATGGATGGATGAAGGATAGATGTATGAATGGATGGATGGATGGATGGATAGATGTATGATGGATGGATGGGATGAAGGATAGATGGATGGATGGATGGATGGATGGATGGATGAGGATAGATGAGGATGGATGATGATGATGGATGGATGGATGGATGAAGGATAGATGTATGATGGATGGGATGGATGGATGGATGGATGATGGATAGAGGTGGATGGATGATGGATGATGATGGATGGATGGATGGATGGATGATGATGGATGGATGGATGGATGGATGATGGATGATGGATGATGATGATGGATGGATGGATGGATGAAGGATAGATGTATGGATGGATGGATGGATGGATGGATGAAAGATAGATGTATGATGGATGGATGGATGAAGGATAGATGTGTGATGGATGGATGGATGAAGGATAGATGTGTGATGGATGGATGGATGGATGAAGGATAGATGTCTGATGGATGGATGGATGGATGAAGGATAGATGTATGATGGATGGATGGATGGATGGATGGATGGATGATGATGATGGATGGATGTATGATGGATGGATGGATGGATGGATGAAGGATAGATGTATGATGGATGGATGGATGAAGGATAGATGTATGAATGGATGGATGGATGGATGGATGGATGGATGGAAGATAGATGTATGATGGATGGATGGATGGATGATGGATGGATGGATGGATGTATGATGGATGATGGATGGGGATGGATGGATGGATGGATGATGGATGGATGGATGGATGATGGAGGATAGATGTATGATGGATGGATGGATGGATGGATGGATGGATGGATGGATGGATGGATGGATGGATGGATGAATGGATGAAGGATAGATGCATAATGGATGGATGAATGGATGAAGGATAGATGTATGATGGATGGATGGATGGATGAAGAATAGATGTATGAATGGATGGATGGATGGATGAAGGATAGATGTATGATGGATGGATGGATGGATGGATGGATGGATAGATGTATGAATGGATGGATGAAGGATAGATGTATGAATGGATGGATGGATGGATGGATAGATGTATAAATGGATGGATGAAGGATAGATGTATGATGGATGGATGGATGAAGAATAGATGTATGATGGATGGATGGATGAAGGATAGATGTGTGATGGATGGATGGATGGATGAAGGATAGATGTCTGATGGATGGATGGATGGATGAAGGATAGATGTCTGATGGATGGATGGATGGATGAAGGATAGATGTATGATGGATGGATGGATGGATGGATGAAGGATGGATGATGTATGATGGATGGATGGATGATGGATGGATGGATGGATGGATGATGGATAGATGTATGATGGATGGATGGATGGATGGGATAGATGTATGATGGATGGATGGATGGATGGATGGATGGATGAAGGATAGATGTATGATGGATGGATGGATGAAGGATAGATGTGTGATGGCCCTGACTTATCTGTGTGTTACCTGCTCTCTGAACTAAAGCTAGGATCGTCACTGAGGCGTCGGGGATGAGGTCACACATCCGGCAGCACCGGTGAACGACAGCGAGGCGCTGAAGAACCCCCCCCACCATTTGAATTTCAGAACACGGTGTAAAACGGTAATTAAAAGCCAATTATGGCTCTTGTCAATGATAAGTCAATTAAGTGTTCCCGCTAAGTGAACGAGCTTGTGCCGAGAGGTGATGGGGGGGGGGGGGGGGGAGGCGGCTGAGGAACAAACATGGCTGAAGCTGAGGTAGGCGTGGGGGACACGGAGCTTTGAGACAGGATCCCTCCCGTCTCCGTCAGTCATGAATTATAAAAACACAGCTCGGAGGCATCTTTCAATTAAGACTCAAATCTACCGGAAAGAGTGAGTGGGAATGTTTATAATAAAACCTTTAAGGAAAAAAAAAAAAAAAAACCTTATTCAAATGATTCCACCACGAAGTCCTCGAGTTTCCCTCCTGGCCGAGTTTCAGATGAATGAGTCTGCTTTTATATTTATGCACCAGTAATGAAGAAAAAAGGTTATATATACATGGAAATAAAAAAAAAAAAAAAAGGAAGCCCAATAAAAGGAAATATTGGTGTTCGTGCCACGATTCTGATCACCTGCCTGAGGCCTTCGGTGCTGAAACGCAGCAGCGGTGACGCTCTGCTGCAACCGCTGAGGACGAGCTGAGGATGAGAGGACGTCCGTGTGCTAACATATACCCCCCACTCCCCACAGGATAAACGAGCACAACAAGCTCCTTCCCTCCGATATGATATACGATATAAATCATGATACTTGGGTCACAATACGATATCACAATATCACAATATCACGATATATTGCGATATTCTGCCCAGTTAATATCAAAATTAAAAGTAGTGATGAAAAATCAAGTTACTGTTCATCAGATGATATTGATCATTCAAAGGACACATTTAATCAAAACTTTTTGCTTCAAAACAACCTATTTATTGTTTATTATTAGTGTTTTTGCACATTTAAATTTTAAACAATTTACAGCGATCCTTATTTTTCGCGGTTAATGGGGACCGGCGCCCCCCCGCAAGAATCAAAATCTGCGAACTGTATCCGGAGCCCCCCGAGACTAAATAATGTGTTTAAAATATGTTTTAAAAATGCAAAAAAGTATCGAGTCACTGCAGTGAAACAAGACAGAGGCCGTCCCACGACACACACACTACATTACCCATAAGGCCACACCATTACCCATAAGGCCACCATCTTAAAGGGGCCAGGCTGGCTCACAACATTTCTTTGCTGCTAGAGAACACACACAACATCCTGTGATGTTTCCACAATTTTTTCTTGATTTTTTTTGTTATATTATATATTTCTGAAAAAATTCACGAATAACTCAATCCGCGGAACTTAAAGCATGAATTGGCGAGGGATCACTGTAAATGTGAAAATAAACAATTTTCCTTTAAAAAAAAAAAAAAAAATCTATATTAGGAGCTGAAAAATTGATATTATATTGGGTGGCTGAATATCGCGATATATTGCCAAATTGATTTTTTCACACCCCTATTCTTAATTAGCTCACAAGTCTACAAATGATCCAGTAAAGCAGCTAGTGCTCTCATCATATCAGTGCTCTCATCCCCTAAAATCACTGCCAATCAGCTCTGGTGCACGAGTCCACGGGAATCCCACGCCGCCGCTATGTGATTATAATCAAGATCACAATCCGCTGTTTAGCAAGTTTTTTTGCCAGGAGGCTCCCATAAACACTCAATAAGCAGGAATTATTTAACAAAAAAAACTGATTTTTTACAGCCCAGCAGCTGGGGTCAGTGACCCTGCAGGACCAGTCATCTGGCTCACAGCTGTACTGGTCCAGCATCCTTTCCAACAAACAGGCGGTTTCCTTTTTTTTCCCCGTTTAAGCCACTGATACAAAACAACACAGATAATTAGGTGACAACAACAGGCAGAACTGATGACTCAGACTCGTGTGTGTCAACAACTGTCATCTGGTATCCCGCTGGTTTTTATTAAAGATATAAAGGCAGTTTCTGATTATGCAGAGAGATGCATCATCTGAATCTTAAAGGTGCAATGAATGAAAAGATTTTACACCCCGTTTACCCAGGCGGGTCACGACTGGATGGAGGCTGTGAGGTCGGACAGGACCGGCTCAGGACAGGTTGTAGCTCCTTTCCAGGCTTAACACACACACAAATAAACAATCTGAGCTCACACAGTGTGCAAACTCCTCCCTGAAAGGTCACAGATGATCAGTCAGTTTGAACCCATAAATGAGCACACTGACTCATGGACCAGCATGCATCTGTGTCGGTGAAACAGCCACAGACAGGAGTGTGACTTCATCCTGGAGGAAGGCCGTTACTCCATGAAGGCCGTTACTCCATGAAGGCCGTTACTCCATGAAGGCCGTTACTTCATGAAGGCCGTTACTCCATGAAGGCCGTTACTCCATGAAGGCCGTTACTCCATGAAGGCCGTTACTCATGAAGGCCGTTACTCCATGAAGGCCGTTACTCCATGAAGGCCGTTACTCCATGAAGGCCGTTACTCGACTGCATCTTTACTTTGCAAATGATGTTCTGCATCTTTTCACCTGGTGTGGAATAACTAACTCTAAACACATTTAGTGCTTTAGACTCATCTGCAAACTTTCAACACTGAGTTGTTACCACATGTAAAATGATGGAGGAAGGAAGGAAGGAGGGATGGATAGATGGAAGAATTGATGGATAAATGGAAGGAAGGATGGATATATGATGGATAGATGAAGGATGGATGGATTAGGGGTAGATGTATGATGATGGATGAAGGATGGAAGGAAGGATGGATGTATGGAAGAATTGATAGATGGAAGAATTAATGGATGGAAGAACGGTTTTATGATGGATGGAAGGATGTATGATGGATGAAGGATGGATGGATAGAAGGATGAATGGATGGATAGATGAAAGATGTATGATGGAAGGATTGATGATGAAAGGATGAATGAAAGATGTATGTATGATGAAAGGATGAATGAATGATGGATGGATGGGAAGATAGATGTATGCTGGATGAATGAAGGATCAATGGATAGAGGATAGATGAATGAATGGATGGATGGATGAATGGATGGATAGAAGAATGAATGGATGTATAGATGAAAGATGTATGATGAAAGGATTGATGGATGGAAGGATGAATGAAAGATGTATGATGAATGGATGATGGACGGATGGGAAGATAGATGTATGCTGGATGGATGAAGGATCAATGGATGGAGGATAGATGTATGTTGGAAGGATGAATGGATGAAGAACAGATGGATGGATGGATGGATGAAAAGACAACCTTTCATAGTATCCTGATCTCAGAGTTGATTTTCTGTTTCAACGCGACTGCTGACAGACAAACATGTAAATATACAAGCTGAGCAGCTGTGGGTTTAATCAGAACCAAGGAGATCAACCGGTCTCAACTGGTCTCAACCATCTCCAGGTGTCACCATCACCTGCGACGTCTCCCACGTGCTCTTAAAGACTCATCCTCACCGCTGCCAGGGACATTTCTGATGTCTGATCTCCAGATTTTTCTCAGAGGTTAAATTGAGATTTGCTTTTCTGCTTTTCTTCAACAGATCACGTCAGCTCCAAAAGCGCCGCATCTGTTGAAACTCAGTCTGAAAAGAAAGAAAAAGAAACGTTCTGCGTTTCATCTGACAGGTGCGCTGACAGCTCATGGCTCCGGGATGAAAAGGTAAGGAGAACCAAGAAACAACAGCAGACGGTGAGATTCAAAAGTCTCTCTGCGTCTGCGGTTCATCTGTGATCGTGTCCACACTTCCAGAGAGCAGCCAGAGCTGCTGATCATTACCGTCTGTTCGGCGGCAAAGCCAGCTGATGAGAGGTGGAGGAACAATCAAAGATGGAAGATTTTAAATGTTCGCTTTCCAGCAGTTCTGACAGCCGTCGGTGCTTTTAGACGCCAGAAGGCAGGAAACCATCCACACGCGCCGCCAGTGGTTTTTATGAGGCAAGAAAAACAAAAAAAAATCAGATTTTGATCCATTATGCATAACAACAAGAGTCGGACACCCATGGTGCATTGCAGCAAGCTGTTGAGCAAAAAAAAAAAAAAAAAAAAAAAGAGTTGCCCCAAAGAAAAAATATAACTTCCTGCCTGGCGGAACCTTAAAAACTCTGCATGACCATGATTCATCCTGTTCTGAGAGGAGCAGATTCACCTCCAGCTGAACGTCTCCTGCTCGCTTCAGCACCATCTCCATCTGAAAAGGGAGAAGATCTGTGCAACAGTGGGGGTGGGGGTGGGGGGGGGGTAGCCCATGTGTTGAAACAGGCTGAAGGGGCGTACGGCGAGGGAAGAGCAGCTGACTTGTTGAACTTGGCGCCTGGATGAGCTTCATCCGTCAACGAGGCAGAGAGCTATTCGAGCTCGGCCCTTAAAACGGCGCCGACCCAATCCGACTCGGTACGATGCAGCCGGAGAGCGAATCCAGGCTCGTGCTGCGAGCTGAGGAGCCTGGAACAAAAAACCCTCCCACTGCGTCAGATTTGTAAAAACAAACTCCCATGATGCACTTCAACTCCAGATAAAAAGGCCCCGTGAGACAGAACGCAGCGAAGCTCAGAGTTTTTCTTTTACATATTCCATCTCTGCTCGTTTCGTGAAGCCCGTGTGAGTGACCTTTGGCTGAAAGCCGAGCGGAGAGGGATTTACAAGCTTTTGTAACCATCTCCGTTTCGACTACGATGATCGTGTCTTGGGCCGTTACACGACTCTGAAAGTAAATGAGACGAGGAGTCTCGCTCGCTGTCAGTAGGGTTGGGAATCTAGAACCGGTTCCTGTAGAGCAGCCTAATTTGAAATCTGAAAAATCTCTGCGACCCATGCAAACCTTTAGATACCATTTTGATCAACACACAAGACTAAAAGCTACATTCCAATATTAATATCAGGGGTCAACAAATAAGGTGTCCTATTAAGTTAAGATGACAGTAGAATGACACTCAATTTGTTTTATTTCTTAATAATTTTCAAATCATGTAATAAATGTTTTTCAGTAATTGAAAACATATTTTTTTTTAAAATAGAGGATTTAAAACACATTTGTTTATTTTTAATGGCCTCTCACGGCCCACCTGCAGTACCGCAACGGCCCACCAGGGGGCCTCGGCCCACACTTTGGGAATCACTGCTGGAGAGAACCGGTTCCTGTAGAGAACTGGTTCTGTGTGTTTCAGTTCCATGGAATCGTTTGGCAGTTTATCCAGCGATTCTCTTATCGATTCCAACCAGCACGAATCTCACGTAATTTACGCAAGTTACGCACAGTCAATTCTAGAAAGCACTTACGTGATTAAGTTACGTCGGTTTAGCACGCGCATTGCAGTTGTAAACAACAATGGCGCCCACCAGGTTCAAACGCTCCAAAGTTTGGCTTCACCTCACCAAAGAAAGATGGCAACAAGGCAACTAGCAGTCATTGTAAAGTGGAGATAACAGCGTCGGGAGGGAACACGGCTAACATGCAGAAACATTTGAACACACAACATGCGATAACGAGTGTTGTGTTTTTGAAGCTCTACGAACCGATGGATCTCAACCCAGCAGCAGCAGCCAAGCTAAGATCACCTCTGGTTACTCTGGTAAGTAGCTATCCCGCTGTCTATGTGCTTCTTTGTAAAACACGCTATAACATTAACGCTATGCTATTAAACGAATGCCTTCTGCATTACATTTAGAAGATGACCGTGACGAGAGAGAGAGTCTGTCTGGTTCAGAGGCTGGAAGACATGATTATTTTTCTGTAAACGAATTGTTAATTCTTCATAGTATTTGCACATTTGTACTATGCACTGTTCCATTGTATTTGATAGTATTTATCTTTATTATTTTTGAGTACTTAGTGAGCTCATATATCCTTTTAAAAAGGAGATTTTTTTTTTAAATTTCTATTAGGAAAAATCTGTTAGTAAAATGTTACACATTCTTGTGTATTTGCACAGTTACATATTACAACAGTCAACACGTTATCTTTGGGCCTCTTTTGACCTCGCTGTGGAGTTTGTAAGGTCGTGACTTCTAAGTAAAAAAAATTGATGCCAATAAAACTGTTTTCCTTTTTCCCCAAATTAGAATCAATAAGAGAATCGATAAAGAATCGAATCGTTAAACGGTATCGATAATGGAATCAGAAAAATCTTTTTCCCATCCCTCACTGTCAGACGCTCGCCAGTCAGGACGTCCATTGATGTCCGAGGGCTTTAAAACTCCAACATCCCACATACTCGTATATAATCCAGCATGGCGGAAGGACCTACAAGGCTCGTCTCTGCGCTCTATTAAGGGTAAAGCGACCAACCCATTGCTGAGGAAATGGAAAAATAAAAAAACAGTTCCCTGCTTCTGTGTCGCTGAGCCAGTTTTTTTCCATCTCCGGGCAGCTGCTCTGCACCGAGGCAGGTAAATAATGACACCTGTTTCCACCAGCTGGTTCAAAGGTGATCTCTGCAAGCAGCTCCAGCTCCCTCCCCAGCATGGTGCACGTGCCCGTGCACACATAAATACACGCAATCACACATCCACAGGCCCCATAAATGTAGCCAAGCTATTTCATGGAACGTTGAAGCACAAACATTGGGCACAGACGGTGGAGCGGCTGCTGCAGAGTGACTGATGAGAACAGTTGGCTAGTCTGCAGCGGAAAACATTTCCGGAGCCTTTAGGTTAATGCTATGGATTTATCACCGCCAGGCCGAGCCCCATCGACTCAGGGACGCACCGCGAACACGGGCGGAAGCGCTCTCCGAGTCGGCCGGTTTAAAAACTACCACGTGAAGCAACATGCATGCGTTTTAATTAGGGCTGGACAAGTTAACGCGTTATTGCATTAATGCATTAATTTATAAATGCCAACATTTATTTTATCACGTGTTAACGCATGTTGCTCACATGCTTTTGTTTTGAATAGTCTGTTACTGGCTAATGTGGAACCAGAAGATAATTGGCAGGTAAAAATGCAGAAAAGCTAAAACAAACATGGAGAACGGTAAAAATCCGTGCACTTTACAGTTCAGGTAGCAACTCAGGTAGCAATATTAACAATTCTGTCTGAAAAAAAATTCTGGACTGCAACAAAACTTTTGCGTCATTCCTCCATGTTCCATCAGATCTGCTCCATGTGTTCACTGTCCTGCTGTTCTCTAGCTGGTTACTGCAGTGCGGCTCCATCTAGTGGCACAGATGTGTAATGACAAAAGAAAGTCCAGTCCTCCATTATAAAACTAATTCAGTTCTGTGGCCCGTTTTTTAATTTCGTATTTTTGATCCAAGTCTAAAATTGAAATATTAAAAAAAAACAGGCTTTTTTTTGTTATTTTGTGTTAGATTAAAAAAACGCAAAAACGTAATGTTTTTTTTTTTTATTTTAATTTTTTTTGTGATTGATACATGGATTGGTAGTTACTGAACTTTAACTTGGACATTTTTATTTTAAAGTTCTCCCAGACGGAGGATTCAACAGAAACAAGGTTATTTGTAACAACTGACAAGTTGAACTGCCCGTTAAAAGTTTCTGCTGTTACCTCAGAAATTACCTGTTTTAATGTTCTGATTGTGGCTCAGGATTTTGTTGGTAGACTTTTTTTTATTTTTTAATAAAAACGGGATGACATTAATGCCCTGGCAGTGGCAATAAGCTTTATTTTATTTTACATTTTTAAGATTTTAAGATTTACACTAAATATATGTTACTGACAAGTGCTGATGTTAAAAGTGTTTGAACAACAAATGTTATGACACTTTAGTTCATATGGCAGCAGAACATTTACATAAAAGTGCATTTTACATTACTTTTGAATTCATTATTTGATTTTGCGTATACAATGCGATTTTTCGTGATTAATCAGGGAAATAATGCGATTAAAAATGTAATCGTTGCCCAGCCCTGTCACTTCGGGAAACCGTCGGAGCGAAACGAGCGCTCCAAAAGGTGAGGAGCTCAGATCTGGAGGACACTGGCGTGTCGTCTCCTGTCTGCACCTCCACTGAGCCGTGCTGCGTTTGCTCCACCTGAGAAGTTGGCAGCACAAAGCTGCGAGACCAGTTTTAAACAGGCACATGCCCCTCCTCCCCACGCTAAAAGGTATGGATGAGAGAAGAGAGGAATTCACTTTTTTTGGAGAAAAAAAGAAAGATAAAAAGGTCATAATGTGTCTTTTTTTAAGAAGAGCACAAATGTCAGGCGAAGACCTGAAGATTTTCAGGTCGAGCGAAAACGGCGCAACAGGCCACACAGAAGACTTTAAGAACTGGTTTGTGACCGGTGCACGAGGTGGAGGTGCGGCAAAAAAACAAAAAAACCAAACATGTTTTGGCAGGAAGAAGCTGTGAGCAGATGCGAACACTCCTTGGAGCTAACGGACCGCTGGGACGTTTGGCTGAAGGGCGTGAAGCGCCTGACGGCTGCGAGCCAAACGGCAAGAACGCAGGTGAGGACGACCGCTGATGTAGCGGACCTCAGGCTCAGAGATGGATGAGGGCTTCATCCACCTCTGTGTTAATCTCGTGGTTATTATGCACCACCCACCGTCTCCCAACATCCTCTTCTTTACTAACCCCCTCCCCCCTCTTCCTCTGCCAGCTCAGTAGGGCAATCATCCACAGCCCTCTGGAGCAGGAACATCTTGGCGGTGGCAGGTAGAGGCTCGGAGACTGTCAGTAATGACGGGCTGAACCTCCCCAGAGCTGCTTGTTTCAGCAGTAATTACAACGGTGGTGGTGGTGGGGGGGGGGTGCACCATGACTGACTCTAAAAAGATTACCAATCCTTTTGCTTCAGATGTCATGTCAAGTTTTTTCTTTATTTTTCCTTTCTGTAAAGTAGACAAGGCAGTCAACTAAAAGAAGGGACTTAAAAGCTGAACGAAACGCGTGAAACAAAAAAGGCGAGAAAGCAGAGGCGACGGGCCGCGAGCAGAGAGGCTGAGCGCACTTAGAGGATCATCCCTCGCTCTGTGGAAACGGGCGACAACTGATGCTCCGCCTTCTCCGATCAGCTCTGGACGAAAGCGAAGGCGTGAGACGGGTAGGAGGTGTCCAAAGGGTCCGATCAAATGAGGAGGAGCAGGAGGAAGGAATTAAATGATGGGAGACGTCACAGAGGTTCATTGTGGCACTTTCTCTGTAATCTTCTAGATTATGACTTAGAAGTAGGGGTGAGTATTGGCAAGGACCTCGCAATACGATATGTATCATGATATTTGGGTCACGATACGATATCACGATGTATTGCAATATTCTATTCAGTTAATATCAAAATTAAAAGTAGAGATGAAAAATCAAGTTGCTGTATATGTTCATCAGATGATACAGCAATCCCTTGCCAATTCACGCTTTAAGTTCCGCTGTTTTAGTTATTCGCAGATTTTTCAGAAATATATAATATATATATATAAAAAAAAAAAATCATGAAAAATCGCGGAAACATCACAGGATGTTGTGCGCGTTCTCTCACAGTGAAGAAATGTGAGCCAGTCTGACCCCTTTAAGAAGGTAGCCTTATGGGTAATGGTGTGGCCTTATGGGTAATGTAGTGTGTGTGTTGTGGGACGGCAGAATGAAAACAGGGTTAGATGAAAAGTGTAGTGAGCATCAACAGCAGCCCAGCGTGTATAGATTTACATTCTCTGTTAACCGACAGGAGCCCAACAATACAACCTGTGTGATGTTACAAGTTCCTGCAGTGCCAGAATAAAGTTCCTGTTCCATGCAGAGAAAACCGGACTGTTTCTTTTGTTGTTGTTAGCGTGTTAGCTGCTAATTACGAGCCAAAAATAGCACAATACCAGTGGTTTGTTTACTACGGTTCAGAGACCAGAGGCTGTGAAGGAAACAGAAAGACCACAGTTGAGCCTTTGTCTTGTTTCGCTGCAGTGCTTCGCTACTTTTTTGGGGTTTTTAAACATATTTTAAACACATTATTAAGACTCGGGGGGCTCTGGCTTCAGTTCGCAGATTTTGATTTACGCGGGGGGGGCGCCAGTCCCCATTAAGCGCGAAAAATAAGGGATTACTGTATTGATCGATCAGAGGACAAATTGAGTCAAAACTATTTCCTTAAAAAAAAACCTATTTATTGTTTAATTTTAGTGTTTTTGCACATTTAAGTATTTTCCTAAAACAAAATCGATATTAGGAGCTGAAAAATCGATATTATATTGGGCGGCCGAAAATAGAGATATATTCCCAAATCGATTTTTTTTTCACACCCCTACTTAGAAGAGTACACAACACTGTTTTTGAGGGGGGCAAACATTTTCATAACAACCTAAAAACGAAGCCGAAGGAACAATCGAAGGAACAGTCCCTCAGACATCCTCGTGTTTGATTTCTGCAGACGATTTGTAATTTAAATAAAAGAAACAAATTCCCCGTTTGCGTATGCAAACCTGGCCAGTAAAGTTAATTCTGAGATAAGCTGCCGTGGGCCGCGATATCTCCATCAATCAGAGAGCAAATTGATATTTAAAAAGCAAGAGGAGATCAATTCAAGCATCTTAATTTGTCGGCAGCCAGAGTGGAGGACGAGTGCGACTGCACTTTAGGAACCGGGCCGGCAATTTACCTGCTTGGGTCACATCCCGCACTAATTAATAGACCAATTTACATCATTACTCCGGCGAGCAAATTTGTAAACATCAATTATGAGGAATGTGAGAGGCTCTCGTGTAAACCGCTTCACGCTCCCAGGCGGTCGCCGCCGTCGCATTTGCAATAAAAAAAAAAAAGCGTCGGCTTTCATCTCCAAAAATCCACCAAATCCCTTTCAGGCGAGAGAAGAAATAAGCGGTGGCCACGAATGTGAAAGCTGCCTCGGCGCTTTAATGGACATATGATGAAAAACATCTTTTTTTTAAAAAAGGTGAGAGCCGGGCCTCGGTGCCTCGCGGTCAATACGACTAATCAGACCGGTCTGCTCACATTACGCCGACAGCTCCTGGTCAATAAGCACAGCAAGCATCAACTGCTCCCATAAACCACTGGCTTTTACCGTCGATGGAGTCGCCCTGCGGGGGACGAGGCGGCGTGATTGAAAGCCCCGGACAGGGGCGGCTCAATTGACTGTTTGAGGGCTACAAGTAACAATTATTGCCGCTATCGATTCATTCGGCAATTATTACGCGCATCAATCATTTTAATGAGAAAATTACAGGAAACAAATGTCAGTGTAGCTTTTTCCACAACCTGAGGAACAGATTTGTTCCGAGGAACCGGCAGAATAAATAAATTAAAAGCACACACTCAAAAAATAATGAATAAATTAAGTGTTTGGTAATAGCTAGAAAAGGAATCAAAATCGTTACGGATTTTCTTTCAGTCTGCTTACTGATTTATGAGCACTTTGCATCCGCTCTGATCTCTGGAAGCTTCAGTAAAAGAAACTAATTAGTGTCTGATGACATAATCCATAATCTACCAGGTAACAGTTTGTCACAGTTTCCTGTTTTTTTTGTTTTCTATCGATCTAAGTTTAATTTGTAGTTTGTCAAGCAGAGATAAAAAAAATTAAAAAAAACATACTTTACATCATCTGTTGTACGGTGTGGAAAAAAATCGATTTGGCAATATATCGCAATTTTCAGCCGCCCAATATCGATTTTTCAGCTCGTAATATCAATTTTTTAGGAAAATTGTTTAATTTTCACATTTAAATTGTTTAAAATTTAAATGTGCAAAAACACTAATAATAAACAATAAATAGGTTATTTTAAAGCAAATAGTTTTGACTCATTAACTGGGTAGAATGTTGCAATATATCGTGACATTACGATAATATCTTATCGCGACCAGAGTATCATGATACATATTGTATTGCGAGGTCCTTGCCTAATACTCACCCCTAATCTGTTGCACGCATCATCCCTCCAGAAATCCGCTCCCAGCGGCTAATTTACCATATGAGGAAAAAGAAATAAATAAAAATAAAGCACCGTCTTGTAATAACTCAACTCCACCTCCTGAAATCCTTGAAAGTGAGTCGTGCCGATGACGCCACATTAACGGAATAAGATGACGCGAGACCCGTGGGTGGAGACTCGGAGCTGCTCATTGACGTCTCCAGCTCATTGGCCCCAGCTCATTGGCCCCGCCCCCTCATCACCTCTGACTACGACGCTGCTCGTGCAGAAGCGATCGGAGCGGTACGGATGATTGACAATGAAACAGTTATGAAGCCAGCGCTCACGTTGGGGCACGACAACTAGCTCATTAATAAATTATTGATCCTGGTTTCAGTTATGGAAAGATGGGATGACACAGAGACAATGATGATTTTTTTTTATATATGATGTGTGAATCCAGTCAGTCTGGACTGAACACTCTGCAAGCTTTTCAGAAACCAAGAAATCCTGCAGCTGCAGCTTTGAAAGTGAAATGTTTCACCTTTCTACAACGATAAAGGCTCTCTTTTTTTTTCCATCCTCTTCTTAGGAGTTTAATGTACAAAGAAAGGAAAAACAGAAACAACTAGAAGTACACCAATATTCATAAACTGTTCCTCTGGCCAGATGAAAAGGAAAAATTTAAAAGATTCCTATATAAACAGTGACGGTGCTGAGGAGCAACTGGGCTTGATCCATCGATGGTCAGCGGGAGGATGTCTGGATGAAGCCACGAGTATCGCCGCCGCTCGGGTCAACGCCCGCGGCGGTGTCGCTCTTCAGCTCAGCCGTTAACCGTCTCGAGGCTCCATCGAAGACCTGACTGGTTTCATGCTGGACCTGTTATTTGCTGCATAGTTTTCACTGAAACCAGCAGTGTGAACATTTAGAAGAAAAAAAAAAAAAACATCAATGGTGTCCTCTAGGTGGCAGCACCAGCTGGATCGGGTCGTTACCGGCGCATTTGGTTTTGAAAAAGTGAAACGATGCTGCATGCAGCAGCCTTTTCTATTCATCTCAACAGAACAATGCTTCTCTTCAAAAACAAGCTAATCTTTCTCAGAATCTAATTCACGACGGCGCCTTTCAAACGAACCCCTCGGCGAGGACCTCGAGGAGAGGCGGAGGGAGAACCGACCCCCCCGTCGGTCTGGTCTGCAGCAGATCAAATCGTCTCCCGCCTCCCGAAGTCGCCGTATCCCTGCAACTTTGAAGTCCAGCCAGCTTCTAAAACGCCTGCAATCTCCCTTCCATGACCAGGCGGAGGATTAGCCGAGCCCCGCCGGGCCGAGAGGGAAGAGGACCAAAGAGGGCTGGAGGAGGAGCGGTGGCGGCCGTTTTCCACGAGGGCTCGTGTACGAGCACGAGCAGTTTTTCCTCCGGCCAGAGCTGCGGGGGATTAACGAGCTGCGAAGGAAGCGGAGAACACATTTTTTTTTTTTCCCCCCCCTCAAGAGTTCTCCAGAAACCAATTAACAGTCGAGATCTCTGGGAGGCCGCTCCTTCCTCCTGCTTCAACGGGAAATCTTTGTTGTGTCACTCAACGACGCCTCGTTTCCGAGACAGTGGATATTTTTATACTCGCATCCATCTGAGAAAAGGGATCATTTATTGACACGGACGCTTCAACAACAAAAAAAAAAACGCAGCAATCCGATGCGCACGGAGCCGGAGAAAATAAGCAGCTAAGCTCCTAATCTGGTCATCAGGCTTCATGGGACCACTCATTGGGGGGGAGATGGGGTGTTTCTCTGCACTTCGGCCTCTACGTGCACCACAAGAGCACCGCTCTGAATAGAAGCTGTGCATTAACTGGATCAGGACCAAAGAACAACAAGAAAAGGAACAAAACAACATCCAGTCAAAGAGTCAATACAAATATTTGAAGTTTTTTTTTTTTTTGGCAACAAGGGCATTTTAATTTCCAGGCGGAGCAACTGGAGGTCCTCGAGTCGTCTCCAGCTCCGGCGTGATGCCCAGAACGTTACCAGCATCTCATTAAAAAGCACGACGCCGGAACCAAATCTGCAGCATCTAGAGATGCAGGACAGCAGCGCCATCAATAACGGTGATTTAGGTGAAAGAGAGGAAGGAGGAACAATAGGCCTCGAGTTAAAAGAAACGGCAGATCCATACGCTGCTGCCGCCGCCGCCCCCCCACCCCCGCCCCCACCCCCGCCCATCAGGGCTTTTCAAGTAATGGGGTCTTTTGTCTCATCTGTGACTGAGAGGAGCTTCAGGTCTTCGGCCTTCATCCCTTTGTTGTTGCAGAGTCCCTCATGGAAATGGAGGACGGGCGTGGGCGTGCGAGGAAGAGCTCGCCGACCGCACCGGCGCATCAGACTAGAGCGGTCTTAATAAAGCTTCCCCGTATCCGCCCCTGAGATCTCCTCACCCCAATTATACGCCTGACACCTCCAGCCTCCTCCGTCTCCTCTTATTTCACACAACGTGGCCCCTCCCCCTCCCCTCTCCGTGCACACACGGACACGTGCAGCCCGCCATCAAGTTCCCAGCTCTGATCATGGCTCAATCCCCCCCAACGGCTTGAACAATATCAAGGGTGGCGCTCGCTCCACTGTCCTGCTGCCTGGATTGCATCAGGACCGCGTCCAGCTACCGACCCGAGACGTCCGCCGCCGCCGCCGCTCTGGCAGGTGTGGCGCCAACTTGCGATACTTTTAAAAAGTCCCTAAAAATAAGAAAGATTGACCCTGCGACTTCTCACATCACCGTTTTGTTTTGTTGTTTTGTTCTTGTCCTTTACCAGCAGTATCATCTTTAACCCCGCTGGTCTCTCGTGACTCTAAAATCTAAAGGGGATGAATCCCGACTTCAGCCTGCGAGGAAGCAAAGTGGAGAAGCTCCATCAACTCCAGTCGCCTCACGAGTCTGAGGACAAGTCATTAAACCGCGCGTCGTTTAGTCTCTCCGATAAGTTGGCCGAAGTTGGAAAGATCGGATAAATGAACGACGCCTGTCAGCAGGTCGATACCGGTGACGTGGCGCCGTGGTTGAGCACGAACGTGCAGAAACCCTGATACGATCCCAGTCAACATTTACCAGGTAAACCATGATCTTCAGAGAGATGCGGCTCAACCGTGTGTCCACTAGGGGTGAGTATTGGCAAGGACCTCACAATACGATATGCATCATGATACTTGGGTCACAATGCGATATTATCACGGATATATTGAGAAGCAAAGGTTTTGGCTTTGGACCGCTGGTCTCCTGTAAATGATCCCCGTACGAATGTTTTGTTGAAATGTTACGCTGAAGACGATCTTTTTGGGCGCGTCGGCTAAAGAGAGATCGACCTTCGACCTTCTGCAGCTGTTGTTTAAACGCCTGAAAACACGTCTGATGATGTGACTTTATTCCAACCAGGCGGTTGCAGGTTCTCAGTCATGCAGGTCACAGAAATACCAACGAGCTTGGATAGAAGCTAAGTGGACTCTAGGGATGGAACGGTTACCGGTATTACGGTAAAGCGCAGGTAAAATTTTACGCGATAACGATTACCTTTTATGTTTGACTTCATCTCATTATCGTGGTCGATTATCTGGATATGTAATATCAGCCTCATTCAAGTCTGTGAGCGACTCACAACTGTGTCTTGGGTGAATATGTAGCTTGTAACATCGGCATCGTAACGTTAGCATGGCGGAAAGTGGTGATAGCATGCAGGACATTGAAAAATGGACCAGAACGATGTTCTTCTGATGCAGTTAAAATATCAATTTATTCATTAACTGATTCCAACAACCATAACGCCGGCAGTTAGCGCCACAGCGGTCAAAAACCTTTTGCCTTCCGGGTCCAAACACCTAACCAATAACAGGCAGCTACCTTTATACCTGACCCTCAGGTAACAACACAGCGACACCCACAGACACACAGAGTGAACTACAATTCAGAACAACATATTTGGCTCCTTTACAACTGTTTTCTTTATTTGCACATTTATACTTATTTAAGGTTCAGCTTAAAGTCCAAAGTTTATTTCATTTGAACTTGCACTATAATTTTTGTTCCTGATAATTGTTTGCATATTTTGACCTACTATGGTTGTTAAATTGTTTATTTAAATTTGCACCAGACAAATAAGCTTTGTTCCTGTTATTTAGTTTGTTAATTTAAAATAAAACCTCTTTCTGTGCCAGTTGTTTGCCTGTTTGATGTGAAAGTTTCATTTTGATAAAATTTTGGCTTCTGATGTTTTAGTATGACAAGAAAATCACAAGATTTTGTGAAATTATTAGAATGTATGTGTTTTAGACATTTGTACAGCAATTAAGAATACGGCGATAATATCGTAAAACCATGATAATTTGGTCACAATAATCGAGATGTCAAATTTTCCATATCGTTCCATCCCTAGTGGACTCATGCCGGCACAACGAGGCAAAGATAAAGATCTTAACTGACGCTGATATTCATCTACCTGCGTGAGTGTTTCAACAAGTTACACACATTAGAGATTTTTTTTTTTAAATCCATGCAACAGCAGGATTGATCCTCTTGCTAAATTGTTAAGTGCCACTTGTTTTTCAGACATTTTTACTCCTTTTGAGCCGCGGATCCCGTCAAGGTCGCGGCCGGCCTGCATCTGGCCAACCATCTGTCTCCGGCCCTCCCATGAGGAGCCCCGTCAACGCCGGCCCCCGGCCCCCGGCCCCCGTCCTCTGCTGTCCACCCTCGAGCTCCTCCACCAGGCGAAGAAGCTTCTCTGGAAGTTTCTGACTGGTTCCTGTTACTCTCTGCCCTCCCAGCAGCCCAGCAGCCCAGCAGCCCAGCAGCCCAGCGGCGAAGCTCAGAGCGCCTGAAGTTATTCACAGTCTGCACTTTAAAGCAAATATTCACGTCGAGGCCCCGGGGATGACCGTTACCGTTAATCTAACTCTGCTTTGCACCTTCAAAGAAGCACACATGAACCCCAAACATACTGGAAATCCATCTCCCCTCCCTCAACCCTTCTGCATCCAATGGAACGGGATAAAAATGACTTCAGGCCCTTTAAGACTAAAGCCGAAAAATAAATATCTGATACTGAACAGTGAGAACGGCTCTTTTCCCAACTTACTGCAGTAAGTTGAATGAAAAACTCCACGTGAAGGCGTGTTCAACTCCCTCAGACCGACTCTGACATGCAGCAGCTCCTGTATTTGCGTCAAGCATCCATTAATTACGCGGTTTCTCTCTCTGGAGGGCGGAGCTCTCCGTCCAAGCATCTGACTTTCAGCTTTTAATTACGCAGCATCCATTTTAGACAGAAATGGCATTTCTTACCTCACTATTAGGAAAATAAAACTAATTAATTAAAAAAAAATAAAAAGGCTGCTTAACACAGCAAGCCACCATGCAGGTAAGTTTACAGTCTGGGCGGGGAAAAAAAAAAGAACATGAGTCTTTCCATGTGTGACTAAGTCACAACACAGAAGAGTTTATAGTGAAAACATGACGGCAACATCAAAGCATCAAACACGGATCCAGAAAAGACTTCACACGGAAACGTGTTTACAGAACAACTCACTAAATGGAGCTTCAAAAAGAGGTTTAACAAGCAGGAGAAAAGAAAAAATAAAACTGAAAAACTGGACGACTTTACTGCGTCCGCGACGCTGAAACTGAATATTTTTATACTTACTGTTAGAATTAAGATCAGTAATCTTCTGTGTGCTGCATAAATGCCAATTTATCTTCTTAAACTTGCAAAGTTGAGAAAAAAAAAAAAGAAAAGCTGGCATGCAGTCATGAATGCAAAGTAAAAATTTCAGCTTGGATCTGACTTTACTTACAAACTGCAACAAATCATTGTAATTTAAAGTATCCGCAGCATTAACAATTTAAAACTAATTACACATTACAGAGAAAATGGAAGAACTGAGGGACTTCAAGCAACAAAACTGTCTTTGGCACACACACACACACACACACCCAAGGGTCCAACTGGCTCCGACAATCCACATCTGCAGCTTTAAAGTGGGAGGTGGGGGTGGGGGGTGGGGGTCCAGCTGTGGTCGAGAAAACCGTGAAGTGCGTAACGAGAGGAACTGCAACAAGCGAGATGAGAACGTGAAAATAAACATTTCCAGACTGCTGTGCAACACAGATGCACGTCTGCTGGACGGGGCCACGTGTCCACGTGGAAGATGCATCAGGCGGGGAGGGGGATGGGGGGGGGGGGGGGGGGGGATAATCTTGTCTTCTCCTTCTAGTTTGCTATATTAACTGTGTAAAAGAAATCACAAGGAATCATACATGCTATTTTATATACAATGATCCCTTATTTTTCACGGTTAATGGGGACCGGTGCCCCCCAGCGAAAATCAAAATCTGCGAACTGGAGTCCCCCCGAGCCTAATTAATGTGTTTAAAATATGTTTAAAAACCACAAAAAAGTAGGAAAACAAGACAAAGGCTCAACTGTGGTCTTTCTGTTACCTTCACAGCCTCTGGTCTCTGAACCGTAGTAAAGAAACCGCTGGTATTGTGCTATTTTTGGCTCATAATTAGCGGCTAACACGCTAACAACAACAAAAAAAAACAGTCCGGTTTTCTCTGCATGGAACGAGCACTTTATTCTGTCACTGCAGGAACTTGTAACATCACACAGGTTGTATTGTTGGGCTCCTGTCGGTTAACAGAGAATGTAAATCTATACACGCTGGGCTGCTGTTGATGCTCACTACACTTTTCATCTAACCCTGTTTTCATTCTGCCGTCCCACGACACATACACTACATTACCCATAAGGCCACATCATTACCCATGAAGCTACCTTCTTAAAGGGGCCAGGCTGACTTTTTTTTTTTTTTACATTTTTACATTATATTAGGGATGCACCGAAATGAAAATTCTTGGCCGAAACCGAAAACCGAAAATGAAGAAACCAAGGCCGAAAACCGAAACGCCGAAATAAATTATTATGCCAATTATTAGTACCATTGCATTCATGGCTATGACTGTGTACTAACCTCACTAAAATCAAGGCATTACCATTGCATAAATTAATATTGATGCTACAAAGAATAAATTAATTGCAAAATTATGAAAATATTTATTAGCACTGACATTACAACAATGCACAATATAAAACAAAATTCAAAATAAAATGTTTAACTTGACCCCACTCAGGTGTACATTAAATAATAATACAGGCCTATAACTGACTGGCCTGCTGAAAGATTGTAAAAATGTTCTCTCATAAAAACACAGTGCATTTAAGTCAAGTGCATTTAAAAAAAATTCTCTGTAGGACTACAACTAAAATATCTGCAGCTATAAGCTCATGGACGTGAGCTGCAACAACATTAAACAGCTCAGGTCAGGGGCGAAAATCCCATTTCATTGGGGGGGGAAAATAAACAGTAAAAATTTCAGAGAGTAATTCCTGGGGGGGGACATGAAAAAAAATGCTCTCTCTCTCTCTCTCTCCTGCTCCTTTGGAACTTGCCTTGCAGGGTTGAGCCCACAGCCTGTTGAATGTTAGAAAAAGTAATAATAGTAGTTGTAGCATTGTTGTGTATCAGTGCATATTCTACCTGTATACAGGTTTTTCAATGTTCAAACTGAAAAATCAACAATGGTATTAGGTGGTATTATTATATTGTAGTGTTGTATTTTTGACAAACAAAATACAACAACATATTACAACTACGCCATTAAATATGGCAACTTAAAAATGCAAAAATAAAATACAATTAAAAATCCCTTCCACATTTAAATGACACACTCTCTGACACACGGAGCTGCAGGTAGCCCCCGCCCGTTAGAAACAGCATGTGGACTAAACCACTTTGAGAATTGGGGGGTCGCAATGTTTCAACAATTAAAAAAAAAAGGCTTTTTACGTTTATAATTTGCAGCGCTTGTGTTGTACTTTTATTGAACATGACTATATTATTATTCAATTGTTTTTGTGTGCTTACAACGATTTTTTTGGGGGGACAACTTTGTGGAAGGGGGGGACACGTCCCCTGTGTCCCCCCTGGGATTTCCGACTGGCTCAGGTAAACACACGTCTGCTCGGTATGGAATAACGGGGCTCAATGTGCTCGATCAGCCTACGAAATCCCACATCCTCTACAACAGAGAACGGCTGATCATCTAAGGCAATGAATTCCATTATTTTTGTGTAATGCCCTTTGCCTTGGCACCATCACTGGAAAACTTTCTTGCCTTTGCAAATACGTCCGCCACAGACGGAGTGGGTGCGCTCAGAGGGATTTTCCTTTTCTGTGCCGCCGCCTTCTCATATTCAGAATGGCGATAGGGATGTTTGGATTTCAGGTGATAAATCAAACCCGACGTGGAGAAACTCGTTGCAGATTCACCCCCTCTTGAAATTTCAGCGTTACATGTTTTACAAATCGCTATCCGTGGGTCTTTCTCAGATATATTGAAATACGTCCACACCACAGACATGTTGGCCCCAGACAAGCGCGTGCTGGCCGCGGTTTTTGTTCGTCATCACAACATCCTGTTTCGGCCGCGTTGTTTCGGTGATAAAAGTCTTTCGGCCGAAAACCGAAAATGCACTTTTGGGCCATTTTCGGCCGAAAATTTTCGGTGGCCGAATTTTTGGTGCATCCCTACATTATATATTTCTGAAAAAAATCTGCGAATAATTAAAACCGCGGAACTCAAAGCGCGAATTGGCGAGGGATCACTGTATATAGAAAATTTAAAAATGAAAAGTAGTGGAGCATATTCATGAAGCTCTCTGGAGACGCTCTGAAATGTAATAACCTGCACAGACCAGTTCTGACAAACGACGATGATGGAGGTTCTGACCCGGCACGTTTTGCGCAGCAGCCTCCTCTGAGTTAGTGAGCTCCAGCTGTCAGGCACATGCTGATGGAGGTTCAGGCGAGGTGAAAGGCATCGCCGGCTTGTTTTTCCTCAACTGGGACCTGTGCGTCCGCGTCGTCGCCGTTTTCCTCGTTTCAGCGGCTGAGAACGAAAGCCTCAACAGTTGTAGCGACTTACAGTCCAGGCTGGAAAACAAAAAATGAATTCCTCCGCCGGCACAACAAAGCGTCCAGACTGCAGTATCTCTGAAGTACTTAGAGGCCTGAGACTGCAAATTGCCCATAAATGCATATAGAGGGATTTAAGCGTTTGTGCTTTATAGCCCAGATAAGTAGGATGTGAAGGACGGCGGACCATCTGGTCCAATCGCACCAACGGCTCTCCAAAAGATGCAGAGACGGGGACGGACGGGTCCATGGGAAACTGAAGTCAAAATGGAGGGATTTACAATAAAAAAATGCGATTTATTCAGAGTATGTTGAGAGTTGAGAGTATGTTGAGGGCTGTCGCGATACACTAATATCGCGATACAATACACGATAATCAGCTCACGATACGATATATATCGATATTCATCTTACAATACATTTACATCATTTTCCGAAAGATTTTAAAGGGACAAAGTGATTTTGGTGACATCTTGTGAGTGTTCCAGTGATTTTGTTTGAATTAATTGAACTGAAAGCATCAATTACACATTATATGGCTGACAGGCAGCTTGCAAATGTTGGACAAAATGAACAAAAGATTTGTTGAGAAAAATAGTTTCATTTATTTAAACAGTGCAAATTGTTGCTTGCAAGCTTTTAAAGGTGGGGCACGGGGGTTTTGGAAGAAACTTAGAATATCGATACTCGATCAAATATCGATATATATCGCAGAATCGATGAAATCACTCAGCTCTAGTTGAGAGGATGGAAAGAAGAATGGTGGGAGAAACATAAAAGACAAAACTGCCAACGCAGTGCAGCTCAGGCTCAGAATCAAGTACTGATGAAATGTGTAAACAGCATCTTTTTTTTTTTTTTTTTTTTTTGCACAATGAACAATTACCAAACCACAGCCTGGAACCACAACTGAGGAAACAATCAAATCACTGCTCGTCCTCTGCGGCGCTGGACCGGATGTTTCCTTTACTTTGTTCGCTCGCATGGACCACCTCAAGCCTTTCACCTTCGCAATCTCCCTGAATCGACTGTGGACGCGTCGCTACTTGAGAAATGATCCCTCCATCGACTGGCAGAGAACTCGAGACGAGTCGTCGGAGGGAGACCCGCCAGCCGTGAGCTCAGAGGGACGGAGGAACGGCGAGTCCCACGTCAAGTGGGACTTTTGGTGACCGTTTGGATCAAATAAAAGCTGCAACTTGGCGGGAGTTTAGACGGCAAATAGAGAGCAGGAGGAATAAACACAGACGGACAGACAGAGGGATGAGAAGCACTTAGGCGGCATTATGTTCCTGCAGAAACAAGGGACGGCTTCTCATTCACTGATCCAACTGGCTGATCAACGGGCAGAGCCTCAAACTGGCATCGCGTCTCTGCCGCTGAAATTAGTCAAAAAGAGAAAACTGCCGTCCCACGCAGCAGACAGTTTTGTATAAACATACATTTTGTACAAACGTAGCGCTAATGGTGTTGCAAAATCTGTGAATTTCCCTCAACTTGGAAATAATTTCTAGATTCCTGCTCAGAAAAGAAGCCCAGTGACTGCGTCCTTTCAACAAAGACATTTCATCTGCAGTAACTAGACATGCCACGATTCACTCGACCCGCGCTACAATTCGAACCGCGATTCACTCGACCCGCGTTACAATTCGAATCACGATTCACTCGAATCACGATTCACTCGACTCGCGATACAATTCGAACCGTGATTAAGACTCACGATACAATTTTGAATCATGTACAACACAATCAATTTATAGGCAAATGACAGATTTTTTATTTGTATTATTATTAAAAAAATACAGTAGATTACAACTAGTAGCAAATGAAAAGAAATTGTATCAGTTCTCTTTTTTTTTTACAATCCTTTTTTTGTCTTATCCTCTTTATACCTACATAGCAAATGACTGGAAAGTGGAGACTTATCAACTCTCAAATCTGTCAAACCCTGTTTTTTTCTTTACAATAGTCCTACTGCCCTCTTTTCAATAAATCATACAGTACCAACATTTTTTTCCTTTAGCACATAACTAAGCCAACTCTACTTTAAGCCTAAACTAAGACTTTATACAAACATAACAAAACTGGTCTTTTCTTACACTCTTTCCAAATCAATACTGCATCAGAGACTGCTATTTTTTTTTTTTTATTCCTGAAGTAGATAAGCCAGGCACAAACTAAGGTATATTTATTTTTGTCTGAACAAAAATTGGAGTTTGACCCCTGCCATGACTCACGCTTTTCTTTGCTCTCGGCTGCACCGTTTGTTTTTAATCTGCATCAGGACACTGCGGACCTGCCTTCCTTAGCTGGAGCGGTGCTACGTTCAACAAGAATGTAGTTTAATTCGACTGCGCCCTCTGGTGGCCTGGAGGCCACATCACGTTTCATGGCTCAATTAAATCAAATTTAATTTGTATTTTTGTTTTAAAAATCTATTTAAAATCGATTTTTGCAAAAATCTTGGCATGCCTAACAGTAACCCATTTAAGTTTAATTAAAGCGGTTTTATGCAGTAGCTTTCTATCCAGCAAGTCAGATTTACGAAACAAAGCCTATAACTATTGATTTGTCCAGTATTGGCCTTTAATGATTCCAACACCCATGTGCACCATTGGAGCACGAAGTGTAATATTTCTAAAAAGTTCACGGAAAGCTTCCTGGAAATGTTTCCGACCCTTCGCAGCGTCCCAGTTCCAACCCTCCTCGGGCTCCCGTATCAAATGTAAATTCTGTGACGCGTTTCTGCTCCATCTGGAGGATCTTTATTTTCATCATAATTTCATTTAAAATCATGTTTTTATTTTCCTGCTGTATTATTGGATTTCAAGAGGAAATGCACAGCATAAATCCAGTTTACCTGGTTTGGGTTTGGGATAAAAAGTAACTAACTTTTGTTACACAAAAGATTAAAAAAAAAAAAAAAAAGAAAAGAAATGGAGAAGGAAGTTGGTCTAAAATCTGCATCGGTGTTCATGAAAGTCATTATGTTTCCGATGGGACGGGACGCCGTGGAGGCGTCACCTTTAAACTGCACTAATTTAATAATGAATATAATTGTCAATAGCCAGCACGGTCACACATGTGAACGACTGATAAATCTCACCCCGGGGGGTGGGGGTAGGGGTGGGGGGTGGGGGGGGGCGTCTACCATCTCCCACTAAGTGATAAACAGACAACACTCGTGGCCTTTCGCCGCTCAGCTGCCTGTTAGCTGAAACATGCGGTCTGGTGTCTCGTTTCAGGGGAAGAAGAAAAACACATGCGCACGATCCTGAACAGAACCAGCTGAGTGCCGAGCAGATTCACTTACTCCACGTCTCCACGGGAGGTAGGAGGCTTTACCACCCCCCCCACCCCCCGATACTGACTTAGGAAAAATTTATCAGCATTCGGGTCACGGCGCAGCCTTTAAACGAGACCTCTGACCCCCCGTGCAGGGTTGATTCGTCCTGCCGCCCTCACACGCTCCGTGTTCAGACACCGAATGTTTCCGTGTCGGTGGGAGGAGCCTGATGGGGGGGGGGGGGGTGACCTGACCTGCATCCGACCCCGTCTCCGAAGCTCTGACTGAGCCTCTCTCCTCCTCCGCATCACTGAGCTTTTTTTTTTTTTGCGTTTACCCGCTCAGATTTCACTTCTTATCCAAACAGTTGGGAACCCTTCTTCCTGTCGTGGCAACTGCATTGGGGGAGGAGGGGGGGGGGGTGAATTAGCATAGTCTAATTACACCGGGGAACGATCCGGGCTCCAAGGAGCGAGACGTAACCTGTAATTTGCCATTGTGCTCTACGATACTGCAGATAAACGTCTGAATTCGGGCTGTTAGTTTAACTGATGGCACATTCGGTGTGATAATAACCGCCGTCCTCCATACATTGAGTTTGATGAGCAGTCCTGCGATGGCTCTGCACCCCCACCCCCCCCCCCCCCCACCCCCCCCACACCTTCTGTGGGGTATTATCATGCTAATCTAAAAGAGATGACAAGAGGAGGAAAAAAAGAAATACATTCCAGCAAATTAGGATATAAAGTGGGAAGCGCTGGGGGGGGGGGGGTCTCTGGAGCTGCGAGGAGACAAAGGAGAGTATTGTCGCCCGGCTCGGCCCGAGCAAAGCCGGGTGACAAATGGACACGGACGCTGGTTAATTAGAGGAGCACAGCCTAATTAAAACGATCTTCCCGGTGAACGGATGAACCTCTGCTTCCCGCTCATGTCGGGGACGGACCGTTCAGCCGCTCTCCGCTTTCACACATTTCATTTTCCACATCACAGCAGCTCTGGCCGAAGGCTCGCAGGAACGCCGTCGCCGTGTTTCGTTCCCACCGGGCGGTCGATGAAATCTGCACAAGAGACGTGATGAGATTCGGCGTCATGTTTCTCAAAAAGCCGTTCGACACCTAGACATTCTACGAGTTTGATTTGATCGTTCGGTCACGCAACGAGCTGGTCGTAAGTGAGACATCAGCTGCTTCTTCAACGTTTCAGCGTTACGACGAGCCGGCGCTACCCAACCATTAAGGAGATGGCGAGTTTATCCGTCTTGGCTTTTGTTTTACTTATGAGCTATTGATCCGGGATTCAGTTATAATCTCTGAACGTTGTTCGCGGCTGTGGGGAGCTTTGTGCTTCCCATAAATAATAGAAAGTCTGCCCTATATATATATATATATACACATATATATATATATACACACATATATATATATACACACATATATATATACACACATATATATATATACACACATATATATATAGATATATATATATATACCCACATATATATATATATATATATATATATATATATATATATATATATATATATATATATATATATATATATATATATATATATATATATATATATATATATATATATATATATATATATATATATATACACACATATACATGTTTAGTTGACGCACATGAATTAAGCCGTGTGTTCTCCGGTCTTTTGATTGACAGCAAGCAGCCTCCGCAAGGACGACGCTACAGTCTGCGTTGCCAGGACGATCCCACAGGTTTCCTGTATATGTTCATCAGATGATATTGATCATTCAGAGGACAAGTTGAGTCAAAACTATTTGCTTCAAAACAACCTATTTATTGTTTATGATTAGTGTTTATGCACATTTAAGTGAATGAATGAATTTTCCTAAAAAAAAAAAATCAATATTAGGAGCTGAAAAATCAATATTATATTGGGCAGCCGAAAATCACGATATATCGCCAAAATCGATTTTTTTTTTTTCACACCCCTACCGTGGAGCAGGAAAATGTTTAATTTAAATGAGCGCCAGCTCCACAAAGCAAGCCTTTAAGCTTCCAGAGACGTACGTCTCCGCCGGATACCCGCCCCGTACCGGGTGGGCGGGCGGCTGAGCGATATCGAATCTGACTGCAGCACTAGTAAGGAGGAGCGACTGGAGCGGGAAGGTGGCGACCTGATAAAGAGAGAGAACGATGGATGGTGGAAGAAAGTGTTATTTCACCACCTAATTTACTGAAGACCCCGCAAATGTTAAAGCTGTGCAGCGGTGGGTCGTCTTCGTGCCCGGGCCTCGACCCCGGACGTCCTCCTGGCGCCGGTAGCTGCAGGCCAACACTAATGCAGACCTTGTTTTTGCTGGAGGGCTGCTGTCAACCTCAGACACGCCGCCGAGTGTGAAAACGTGTTTTTCCCTGCACTCGTTCCCGTCACATCCTCCTGCCATCTAGTTGTGACATTAAAGCAACCATGTGGTTTGTTTACCCCCAGACAGTTTTCATGCCGCCAGTCACCAGAAACTGACCCCCAGGCAGGAGGCGACGGAGGCAGGGAGGAGGTGCTGGCGGGGGGGGCGGGGGGGGGGGGGGGGGGGGGGGGGGGGGGGGGGGGGGGGGGGGTGGGAGGGGGGGGGGGGAGGAGGAGCTTGACTTGTTTTTTTGTCTTCTCCTCTGTGGAATTAAGTTTACAGCCTCGGAGTAAATTAATGAACATGTTTCACGGCCTGAAGCGCTCATCCGCATCATTGCGTGACACGCGCACGGACAAATACTTGGAGGATGACTCCTCGCAGATCCCAGTTCAGCTTTGTGGAAAAACTACTTGACCCTTTTCATCTCTGGCGGTTCTAAATTAAGCAGCTGAACTCCTCCTCAATGATCCCTGTCTGCTTCCTGAATATCAGAACACGGCATTGAAACAAGAAAAACATTAATTTCTACTGTCACTTCAAAAACAAGAAGCATGATGGGAACGGTTGACTTCGGTGCTCAAACTGTTAGTTAAAATTATCAATCAGTCTGCAAAAAAAATCTAATTTTGATGGACATCTACGTTGATCAGGAACCAGAGCGGAGTCGTTTTAACTCCCCGGGTCTGTTGGATCGTGCAGATTGAATCTTCTCTTTCTCCGTGTGCTCCGTGAGCACGGCGTTTGCCCCCACCCACCCCGCTGCTAACGGTTCCCGAACACGCGCCACAGCGACGGCGACGATGGGAGGACGTCTAGACCTGAAGCGACTCATCCCTGGGGCTGATCTGATCCGTGCTTGGAGTGTAGATGCTAATGCTGCTCATGTTGGAATAAATAAAAACTAGGGGTGCACGATAACTATCGGGCTGATAACAGGAAATTATGACGTCATTCCGATAAGTCCGATATCACGACGAATAGCCCCGATCACACATATATTTTTGTCAACACGGCAGTGCCTCGCTCCCTCTGAGCCTTGAATGACCGGCATCACAACAAACATGGCGGCGTGGAACTTCGCTAAAGTTTCAGAAGAAGATAGTTTGGTGGTTATTTGTGACGAATGCTCCTAGAGAATCCTACGAGGAAGGAAGCAAAAACACAAGCGTCAATACGTCAAACCCGACCAGCCAGCTACAGTATAACAATCGCTTCTACAGAGTTTTGAAATCGCGCTAACGTGAGCTAATGCTAAAATGCACAGGCTAGCAGCTAGTCTCCCCTCTCCTCTCCCTCATCTCTCATCTAAAGCTTCCATGAGATAAAAAAAAATACTGGACCTCATTTACTTTAATTAAAGGTATTAATATAAATGGAACCACAAGCCAAAAACTTTTTAAATGTTAATCTTTTTCAGTTAGTAATTCTGATGCATGTATTTCCATCAGTTCCAGGAGGCTTTATTTTTTTATATCAGTCAGTAATGAACCTTATTTAAGTTGAATTGAGATTTTAAATAGGTTTGTTTGGTAGCTTTACAAAAATGAGGCTTGTCAATCGTATTTTCATGTAAAAAAAAAATGGAGTTTGGAGGTCAGTTGGAGTCGACGCTGAAGCTCTAACGTCAGCAGAAGCATCGATGTTTGCTGCTTTGCTGTCATTCTCACTATAGAAAGCTGAAAATGACAGTTTGGTGCGCTGGTCTCGAAGAAGAAGAAGAAGAAGAAGAAGAGGAGCAATAGAAGGATGTAATCTTGGATCACAGTACCTTTAGGTCTTTACTGACGTGACAGCTGGACCACAAACACTTAAGCCCTCAACAGATCAGTAGATTTAAAGAAAAAAAGAAGGCTGAACACACAGCAACAGAATCCTTTTTTTTTTAATCATAGATTTGTCCATTTTCTTTTCCCGTCAGTGTAAAGATGTAACGATGACCCAGACAGCTTTGTAGGAGTTCACATGTTACAGCAGGAGCTGGACGTTATTGGTCCCAGTCAGCTGGTTTAAAGACTTTTCTTCTTCCAATAAATACAAGTTCAGGTTTCTTCTTCAGTGCTTCATGCTGCACCGACGGAGAACCAGCTTTTCCCTGTTCTCACATGCGCGCGAACACATGCACACGTACGCACACACACACGGCTCCAGGTGTGAGTCAACACGAAGCTAATAAAGCACACGCTCATTACTGGACTGGAGGAGTTCAGGGTTCTGGAGGGAAGGAGGAGGAGGTGGTGTGTTTTACTCACCCTGGACCGATGCCCAGTGGAGATTCATATGACATTATCACCCCCCCCCCCACCACCCCCCACCCCCCCCCACCCCCCCCCCCCCCACCCCCCCCACAACCTCCCCAAAGACAGTGTTAAAAATAGTCCCAATTCAGTGGAAACCAGCCTGGAGCTCTGAGAAATGGATGTAAATGAGTGAGCTGAGCGGAGGCGGGCCCACTTCTCCCTCACCCGCCGCTCGGGCCAAAAACATTCGCCGCACATATGGAGACCGCCGAGGCGCGCGCAAATAATCGCGTGAGAGATTAGGTGCCGTTTTGGGGCCAGAAAAGCTCACGCAGGTAAAAAACGCTTCATGCACGCGAGAAGGCCCATTATGGATTTAACACGTTCCAGGTTTCCAGCAGGAATGTAAGCGGGGTCGTCGTCGGTGCAGAGAACCAGCGGCGGCGGCGGCGGCTTTCTACGAAAGCACGGTGGCAACAAGGACCGGGCCGGTCTGCGTCCAGTAGTGCTGGGCGGTATGACCAAACATTTATATCACGGTTTTTTTTTTTTTGAAGGCACAACTGGGTGTTAACCACATTTCCTAATCATTTAGAGAGGAAATGCTGCAGTAAATTGTCTTAGAATGACCTATTTTACTGTCACGAGGAGTGAATATTGTAGAAAAACATTCATATCTACACTAGTATTAATACAGGTTTGCATGGCCTCACAAAATGATACTATTTACAAAGAGGTGGCACTCGTTATTCTGATTAACTGAAGGAATCTGAATCCATGATAGTTGCAGTTAAAATACAGAACCCTTTTAATTTTCAAATTTTGCAAACAACTTGACAACATTTTGTAAAACATCAACACTAACTACACAATGTAAACAGCGTTCTAAAGTTGTAGGCTACAACTTTAGCTCGGCAACATTTGCAGATTATTGTAGTTTGTTGGACGTCGTCTTTTTTAAATCCAAAGAACTTCCACACGACAGACACGGCTCCTCGTTTAGGAAGAAGTTTCTCAGTCTCATGTTGCCGTTCTGGAGCTTCCACTTCGGGACTTTCGCTGTCCCGAACTAGTAGCGTGTTGCGCCTCCAGTGCAACTGCAAAACAGTCCCCTGTCAAACAATGTTCTGCGGCACTTACTTTCCGCGTGGCGTTCCCAACGTTGTGTACGCTACAGTACATACTCACCGGTATTACGGTATATGAAAAATTCATATCATGAGAAAAATAAACACCAGTATTCGGTATGAACCGGTATACCGACCAGCACTAGCGTCCAGTCCGAGTTTCCTTAACCAGTCAAGTGAACTTTTTTCCCCCTTAAACCTGCAAATTCCAGAGTCCAACTCCTGACATCCGCTGGAAAAAAAAGAAGTGTGAAGAGGCACTTTTCAAAAGGCAAATTTAAACAGCTCTGCCGGTTTCAGACGGTCTGGAAATGAT
The DNA here is from genome assembly GCA_018398805.1 of Hirundichthys speculiger. Lineage (NCBI taxonomy): Eukaryota > Metazoa > Chordata > Actinopteri > Beloniformes > Exocoetidae > Hirundichthys > Hirundichthys speculiger. The sequence goes on from JAGFBZ010001678.1 coordinate 1,656,029, forward strand.
ATGCAGCCATGACCGGCGGTGAAAGCACACACGCTGTTTCCCGCCGCTGGGTCGGAGGGCCGGGGCGCATTTCAATTTCAAAAAGACACGCGGTAACTAAGGGGAGAAGCATCCTCAGCAGACGCTCAAATGAGCACAGACGGATGAAAACCTGCCACCGAGGCACGGCGGGGACGAGACACTGCAGGGACGAGACACGGCTGGGACGAGACACTGCAGGGACGAGACACTGCAGGGACGAGACACTGCAGGGACGAGGCACGGCTGGGGAAATCAAGGGGCATTGATGGGGGAAGAAAACAAAAAAGAAAAAAGTAAGATTTTAATTTCCTGCTTCACTTCATTTCAGGCCATAAAAACTTTCATTAAGAAAAAAACCAAACCAAAACCCTGTACTGAGTAACAATGACAGAAGATTATGACGATAACTTCTGCAGTAACTACAACTGAGCTCTCCTCCCTCATGTGGCTTCAGTCATGATGTGACAAGCCAGACGAGAGAAACCTGGGAAATAAAAAAAATACATTTAAATGAGATGTGGAGTCTTGTTCTCCCACCGCGGCAGAGCCTCGTCATCCACGCTGGCTGACATCGCCCCAGATTCTGCTCTGAAGCTTCGGCGGCGGCGCCGCTCCAACATTGACGCTCAAAGCTTCACGTGGCCCCGCCGGCCACGGCGATCACGCGGGAAGCGATGCAACAGCACGTGCTCGTCAGAAGAACCGTCGGTGAGCGCTCGGGCTCCAATGGATGATCGTGGTCCCCCGAGGCGGCCGACATCTTCCAGGACGGGTTTGTAGAGGTCTTCACGAACCCGAATCGACCCGTGAAAATTTGACCCGAAACCAACCCAACCCGAGCTATTATCATGAGTTTGGGAGTCTGAACCCGAATGGACCCGCAATATTTGGACCCAGAACCGACCCAACCCGAGTCTTAAGTCTCCGACCACGAACCGAACCGAGTTACCCGAATAGAACCGAGACAATCCAGCCCATAGTTGCTCATGTTAAAGTTGTCTAGCGTTGAATAAAACTTGATTTTCTTACCTAAAGTTGTCTTCTTCTACCGGTTCAGTTGCTACATAGGCTACGTGATGGAAACAACAATAAATCCACGTCGTTATTTTCTTTGTGGATACAGATGCTATTGGTAGCAGCTGCTAACGCTAATAGCCTACACCGGTCAGGACGTGTCCTAAATATGTTCTCTCATTCAACGTTGTCATGTTGGCGATCCATTGTGCTTTACAGCTGCCGGGCAAACCGCTAATAACACGCTACGGTAACACGATTGATTCATGACAAACACGCCACGTTAATTAATAATTAATTAAACTGCCCCGAGTCCTGACATTAGCTGCCACCGCCAATATCTTTAACTCTCTCGAGTAAACGCGGACCCAGCCTGTCAGAGAACACCGACCAGACTCGAGAGTAACTGTACCGATTCCGACCCAAACCCGGAGTCACGTCTTTTGAATGGACCCGAGACCCGATTTGGGTCGGGTTGGAACCTCGGGTTGTTCCAAAGACCTCTAGTCGGAGGACATCTTTCCTGCAGCGTTAGGGCTGCAGCGATACACTAATCTCGCGATACGATACGATACACGATATTCGGCTCACGATACGATATATATCTATATTTATTTTAAGATACATCTACATAATTTTCTGTAAGATTCTAAAGGGACAAAAAGATTTTGGTGACATCTTGTGAGTGTTCCAATGACTTTGTTTGAATTTATTAAACTGAAAGCATCAATTACACATTATATGTCTGACAGGCAGCTTGCAAATGCTGGACAAAATGAATAAAAGATGTGTTGAGAAAAATAGTTTCATTTATTTAAACAGTGCAAATTGTTACTTGCAAGCTTTTAAAGGTGGGACACGGGGGTTTTGGAAGAAGCTTAGAATATCGATACCGAATATCGAAAATCGATACTCTCTGGGGAAATAAAATAGCAATATACATCAAAGAATCGCTAAAATTGCTCAGCTCTATGCAGCATGTTAAAGGAAAGTTCTCCACGCTACTAGATGAATGACTGTTTTGTCTTGCTTTAAAGAAATTATTTTCTCCTCCAATAAGCCAAACTTCTCCAGTCTTTTTTTTTTTTGTAATTGCACCATCATCAGCTTCAACACCTGCAGCTCTTGAACTTCCCGCAGCCTGATCTTGGAGCAACGTTCCTCCCTGAGAAGACTGGCGACCGCCTCAGGTGTCCTCCACCTGTGAACAATCTTTCTCGCTGCCTTAAAAATAAAAACCAGAAACAAATCGCTTCTCTGAGATCACGAACCAGCGAACGTCTCCCGTCATCAACTTATTTCTTCCACACGTTGCTCCTGCGTCTCAGCAGCAGGTTTCGTCTTTTCCTTTTTTTAAATGAATAATGCATCATGTTCTGTTCATTTGAGAGCGATGAGATCTATTTTCAATCAAATGCTGATATGGAAAACAACAAAAAGACGACTCTTTCTCATGGTTGCGACTGCGTCGGCTCCGTTTCCTCCTGGTTTCATCATTCCATCTGTCGGCAGATTTCAACATGTGTGATGACGCACCGACGACACGAAACTACCTTTAATGTTCCTCTCGAGCGCAGACGCGCCGATCCGAATCGCGGCGGCGGCTAAAAAAAGGGGGGAAAACAAAAAAAAGTCACTTCCATAAAACGTTCACTCTGAAAGCGAGGGAACGGCTCTGGTTGTCTTGTAGGGCTTTCCGGGGAAATAACTCCTGGCACAAAGATGGATGGTTACATTTCCTCCAGAAGAAACAGACCGTTGGTTTGGAGGAAATGGCAGAGTAACTGGGCTGTTAGGACAAGCTGTGATTGCTACTGCGGCTGAGCGGGCGAAGAAAATAACTCTGCTAACAGAAACAAAGAAAGAAAAAAAACTTCGTAAAATTGGAAAACCGGGAGAAAAGATCATTACTGGGCTGCCCACACGGTTTGACCGAGAGCCAATCTCTGTGAAATGAAGCACAGACAAAAAAAAAAAAAAAGAGCGCCCAAATATGAGGATGGAAATGAAGGAAGAAATAAAAGAAATTATGATGCTGTAAAAGCAAAATGAAAAGAACATATCTGTAGGGACATAAATAAAACCTCATTCTGCTACAGAACAAAGTGTTTCAAACCGACGTGAAAGAGGATGTTGGAGAACATAAAAAGACAAAGTAAAACAATGCTTTATGGCGCAGGTGTTAAAGTAAAGGTGTCTGGACTTAAAACTGACTGGAGGAGGAGGAGACACCTGAGACACCTGACACACCTGAGAACTGGTGCTGGACCTGAACTGGTGCTTGACCTGATCTGGTGCTGGACCTGATCTGGTGCTGGACCTGATCTGGTGCTGGACCTGATCTGGTGCTGGACTTGGAGCACTGCTTTAAAACTGACTGGAGGAGGAGGAGACACCTGACACACCCGAGAACTGGTGCTGGACCTGAACTGGTGCTTGACCTGATCTGGTGCTGGACCTGATCTGGTGCTGGACTTGGAGCACTGCTTTAAAACTGACTGGAGGAGGAGGAGACACCTGACACACCCGAGAACTGGTGCTGGACCTGAACTGGTGCTTGACCTGATCTGGTGCTGGACCTGATCTGGTGCTGGACCTGATCTGGTGCTGGACCTGATCTGGTGCTGGACCTGGAGCACTGCTTTAAAACTGACTGGAGGAGGAGGAGACACCTGAGACACCTGAGAACTGGTGCTGGACCGGATCTGGTGCTGGCTCTGATCTGGTGCTGGTTCTGATCTGGTGCTGGCTCTGATCTGGTGCTGGACCTGATCTGGTGCTGGACCTGATCTGGTGCTGGCTCTGATCTGGTGCTGGTTCTGATCTGGTGCTGGCTCTGATCTGGTGCTGGACCTGATCTGGTGCTGGACCTGATCTGGTGCTGGTTCTGATCTGGTGCTGGCTCTGATCTGCTGCTGGACCTGATCTGGTGCTGGACCTGATCTGGTGCTGGCTCTGATCTGGTGCTGGCTCTGATCTGCTGCTGGACCTGATCTGGTGCTGGACCTGATCTGGTGCTGGCTCTGATCTGCTGCTGGACCAGAACCTCAGAGTTCCTTGAGCATATATGCATCACAGTTGGATTTCTAACTGTCCGGTTACGACGGTGGAGTTGTTGGGGTTTATTTGTATTCTGGACTTTAACTGAGGGAAAACGCGACTAAACTGCATCTAAATGCATCAAAGGATGCGTTCGAGAGCCCGACCCGACAAGACGTTCGACAGCACTGCATGAATGAAGACTTGAGGGGCAGAAAATAAGAAAAAGATCTTCTCAGGTGAAGATAACGGCCTGCAAAGTTAACATCTGGTTCAAGCATCTCTAATTCCTCTTTTTGAATCAAACGCAGACGATAATCCCTCCGAAGATGAAAAAAACAGCTGAAAGCCACAGAGCTGCAGCCACGTTTGCTCCGACAGATCCGCGGAACGTTCACGGACGACCGTGACGTTTAGTTGCACCTTCCAGGCTGGCGGCTGGATTGAACTCGGGTCCGTTTCTGCACACGGACCACATGACCGAACGCAACGACTTTAACACATTTCTGATGTTTTTCCTGTTTGACCGTTTCATTTCTCAGAGGTTTGTGGGTACGGTTCTGCTTTCTGGACATTTCTCCCACTTTCCTGTGGTTTTAATATCATTCGTATCAATATTAGAAATGCACTGGGTCAGCTATAATTAAACATATTGTGATATAAACGTCCAGCTGTCGTCAGCGTATTCTGTGATCTGCCACTGGTTTCTTAGCTTCGCTCCGTGTCAGATTTAGTGAAGCCGAAGTCCCATATTTTGCTCCTCGTAGCAGCAGCAGTTCTCTTACAACAACTCGACTTGTTGTCTGGACGCTTCCATCATTCCTGAAAACAGCTGGCAGGAACGATGGTGACCAGACTTCTCAGGGTTCAGGGTTCACAATACAAGTGAACCCTGAACGACCCGGGGTCGCGCCCACTGAAAGGATTCATTTACGGAACCAGCCAGCGTCGGTAAAACCTTCTCTGGGGTTGCAAAGGGCCGGAACGTTTCTGGCAAATTTCCCGTGGACGGTTAAACTGTGAACGTTTGGAAACATGCCAGTTTAAAATCAAATGGTGTGTGATTGCTCTGGAAAAGGTTAGAAAAATAAACCAAAAAAGAAAAACCCCATTAAAACCATGTAAGAACTTCGCAATACGATATGTATCATAATACTTGGGTCACGATACGATATTATCACGATATATTGCGATATTCTGTCCAGTTAATTTCAAAATTAAAAGTAGAGATGAAAAATCAAGTTGCTGTATATGTTCATCAGATGATATTGATCATTCAGAGGACAAATTGAGTCAAAACTATTTGCTTCAAAATAACCTTATATTGGGTAGGGATGCGCGCGATTAGTCGTCTAAATGATTAAACGTCCGCCCACTTACTAGTCGGCACCAGATAAAACCAATTTGTGTTTTATTCATGTACAAGGCCGCTTAACTGTCATACAGCCTCCCGCCACTAGTTGGGGCTACAGAGCCGTCAGACAGCAGCCCCCTCTCCTCTCTCTCAATGCTCGAGTAGGCTGGAGTTTTAAAACGGCACGGTGGGAAGATAGTCTCGCAAAACCAGCGCGGTTTGGCGGTACTTTAATCTAGAAAATGAAAACAAGGTAGTATGTAGACTGTGTCAGAAACAACTGGCATACAATCACTCGACTGGAGCAATGCGCAACCACATTCCACTCAAGCATTTGGATGTTAATCTGCACGAGACGACGGCTGCTGATGCTAGCGGTGCTAGCCACACTCAGGCATTGTTTACCCGGAGACGGTGTTCTCCCGTCCAGTCTGAGAGAATAACGCAGCTCATCACGATTACACACATTTTTTGGGACAATGTTTCAAATTCTGTTTCAATGTTTCAATAAACTGTGCTAAATTTTCACTGTTTTCTGAGTGTTTTCCTTTTTTTTAGACTAGTTGACTAGTCTTAATTAAAATTTTCGTTTAGTCGACAGGGAAATTAGTCGCCAGGAACATCCCTAATATTGGGCGGCCGAAAATGGCGATATATCGCCAAATTGATTTTTTTTTCACACCCCTACTTTTAACTAAGATTATAGCTATATTTATAATATAAGGGTATTTATGACACCAAACATGCAGTAGTGTTCAGCTTTGACAATTCCTGGGATTCTGCAAATATTGTCTGAATAAAATAACGCCCAAATAGGAAAACCGAATGTTGTGTATAGAGCTGTAGCGATACACTAATCTCACAATACGATAAGACGCAAGATACTCGGCTCACGATACGATATATATCGATATTCATCTTACGATACATTTACATCATTTTCCAAAAGATTTTAAAGGGACAAAGTGATTTTGGTGACATCTTGTGACTTTGTTTGAATTTATTGAACACGGGGGTTTTGGAAGAAGCTTAGAATATCGATACCCGCAGCTGAAAAATGAATACTCTCTGGGGAAAATAAAATATCGATATATATCGCAGAATTGATAAAAATCGCTCAGCTCTAGTTGTGTAGCATCAAGACTCTTCTTCACCTTCGCTAAGAATGACGGGCGGCGGGGAAGACGGCTAAAACCAAAGAGGTCATCAGTCATAAGCTGGTTTGTGCACTGAGAAGTTAATTGCAGATATTAAACACTTTTTAAATCAAACGCAGAGTTTAAACAGAGAAGCTGTGTTCCTTTCTACACGGTCGTTGAGGAGTTCGTTCACGCCACTGACGGTGAGGACCCGCGTACTTCATCGTCAGATAATAATCCTTTAAAGCGATGAAGATCCAGCCACGTGCGAGGCCGTGCTGGCCACTGGACCGCACCAAATACGCCTCAGATTCGTCTAACATCCTGTACCACAGGTAAATATTCTAACTACAGAAGTGTGACTCAGACTGCAGCATCTTTGGCACAAAACTTTAATGGATGTGTTGCATGAACTGACATGAAATGGAGGTGGAGGTGGGAGGTGGGGGGTGGGGGGGTTAAAAGCATATGCCATCTGAAGTTTTAACACTTAGAGGTTCTTTCATGGGAAACTGAACCCTCTCTGACCTGAAAACTGCTGATTTTGCTCCGTTCTCCCTGCTGGACGCCGTCCACCGTTCTTCAGGAGAGCACGCCACCAGAGAGCCGCCGCCGCCGCGGTGGGCTGGCAAGCAAGGACCCAAATCCGTGTTCGACAAGGGGTTAACGTTTCTGAGGAGCAGCTCGGCGAAGCCACAGGAAGACAGCCAGTCTGGACGAGCCGGGCCGAGCGGCTGTCACCGGTCCAGCTCTGCGGTCTCCTGCCTCTTTCCTCCTCTCGCCTGCAGCCTTTCGCTGAACTCTAAGGTTTACCTCCCAAAATTTACACGCTCATCAGCTCGGCTGTAATTTCCAGCGCTGGACTAACCACGCTGGGACCGCAGGAGGGATGTGACTGCACGCCTGTTTTTGGAATCAAACGTAATTGCCGGTTCTGCCGGGGACTCGGTTTGGGCGAGCGCGAAGGGAAGGCCGCCACGTTCACCTTAAACTTCCAGCCGGCTGCACCGATCGCGGCGAAATGTACGCGACGAAATTGGCGCCGTCCATTATGTCTGCGGCACGGGCGGTGTATGAGTGAACTTTAAAAAAAATAAAAAATAAATCATGCACGGTATAATACCTGAGGGATTCAGAGCACTGAATCTGAAAATCTTCCTTCCACACAGAGCAAAGCTGCTGCTGCTGCTCAGGTAGGAGTGCAGCTGAAAACTAACGGGGGGGCGGGGTGGGGGCGGGGGCAGGTCTGCTCGCTGCGTTTAACCTGTGCATCTGTGCAGAGCTCCGTGCAACACGTTAATGGGATCTCTCACCGCCGTGGCCACGCGGGGCCCGGCCCCGAGGGCGCGCCCAGGCCCGAGGGCGCACCCAGGTGGTCTCGGCAGACAGCCCGCCCCCGGCCTGTGCTGCGTCGGTGCAGGATTATGGATGGCTGGGAGTCTGCGGGGTTGACAGGTAATAATTCACTCCCCGGGGGTCTCACACCCTTCACTGGTTACCGTGAATACCCCCCCCCCACCACCCCCACCGCCACGGTTGCCACGTGTACCAGCCATTATCAAAATGAAATATGAGGTGCCACGGGCCGGTGCCGCTCTCAGGTGCGGGGGCCGAACAGAGTCCCGTATGCCGCCGCAGATGAGGACGGGGAGATTAACTGTTGCTTCCTGGAGCGTGGTGCCGCCCGCACCCCCGCTCCTCAGACATCTGCGGCCGGACTTGTGCTCGAGATCTGGAACGTTTCAGACAAATCGTTGCTCTTCACGGCGGCACAACAACGACCCGGAGTATATCATCAAACGCCATCAAGCTCACGGTGGCGGAGAAATGAGCACGAAAGCGGCGACTCAGCAACTTCAAGTGCGACTGGGCTTTTAATTTAAAGTGTCTTCGCTGAATTTCAACCCCCTCCCCCCCCCCCTTTCTGGACAACTCGAGCTTCAAAATAAGAGCGTGTGTACGGGCTTTATATATACAGTGATCCATTATTTTTTTTTCGCCGTTAATGGGGACCGGCGCCCCCCAGCGAGAATCAAAATCCGCTAACTGGTGCCGGAGCCCCCCGAGCCTAAATAATGTGTTTAAAATATGTTTAAGAAAATCGCAAAAAAGTAGCGAGACACTGCAGTGAAAAAAGACAAAGGCTCAACTGTCATCTTTCTGTTACCTTCACAGCCTCTGCACTGTAAAAAAGAAAACGACGATCTTTTCAGCAGAGCAGGTATTCTGATTTGTTTAAACATGAAAATAAAAATAGCCATTCTTAATTTTAAAATGCACATTAGACTGATCATGTGCACCTCATTGTGTCTAAATTTGTAATTGTAAATAAACTAAATTTGTAATTTGTTGTTGGGACAACAAAGTTGAACAAAGTTTCCCAAAATGCACAGCAAAAGCAAGTCCAAATGCTTCCTTGCTTCTAACTGACAACAACTCAGCGTCGATGGAGAGAGTATTTATTTCTAATGAAGACCTTCAACCAAGCTTGTGAAAGTCAGTATTTTGCCTGCAAATCGACATGCATTACATTAAATAATAGCGAGTGACATGATTATAAACTTTTGTTTCTTTGCCAAATGTACTACAGTAAATTCGCTACTTGGTAATTTGACTTGTACCTAAATTAACAATGCTAGTTAAACTAGCTAAGTTACCAGCCTGCATGCTCAAGATTTGCGTCTGTCGCGTTTTTTACTCGCGTATGTTATTTAAATCTATGCAGTGGCTGGAACAGACTTTTATTATTAAAATGCATTTATTTATTTATTAATTCCAGTAGTTAAATATAATCGTTGGGTTGATTTGCTTTTGGTAGTCCTGTGAATCACACTATTCAGCTAATAAACAAGTTTATATTGGCCCAATGAAGAATTAATAATAGTGACTATTCACAGAACAATATAAATTTAACTGGTACAACGATGAAATGTGAGTTAGGACGATGACATTGCAAATCATTGAGACAATTCAAAACTTTTACTGCAAAAGGTTGCCTTGAAATTTTGAGTTTTCTCAACTATTCATTTTTAACAGTGTGGTCTCTGAACCATAGTAAACAAACCGCTCTTTCATCTAACCTTGTTTTCATTCTGCCGTCGCATGACACACACACTACATTACCCATAAGGCCATCCTTCTTAAAGGGGCCAGGCTGGCTCACAACATTTCGTTGCTGCGAGAGAACGCGCACAACATCCTGTGATGTTTCCGCAATTTTTTTCTTGATTTTTTTTAATATTATATATTTCTGAAAAAATCCGCCAATAACTGAAACCGCGGAACTTAAAGCGCGAATTGGTGAGGGATCACTGTATATAGCCGTGTTCAGATATTGAGCACTTTATCTTGTTGATGAAAAGGGAAATGTGGATGCTGAATGTCCCCCCCCCCCCCCCCCCCCCCCCAAGGGCCACAGCCCTCAGCCTCTGGTTAGGAACCCATTTCAACCATCATTACCCTGAGGACCATTAGGAGGATGCCATCTGCACACACGGGGGGCCCCTTCCGTCGGGGGGGGGCTTGTCATTTCAAGCCAAAAACCAAAAACGGCAAAAATAAAATGGAAATCGGAAATAAAATTACACACTGGGCTAAATGCTCCATTAACCGCGCTAACAGAGCGACGGACCTGTCGAGGCCATGAGAGCGACAGCGGGACGAAAAAGAGCAATTTTCGGCTGCGATGACAAATGAACGCACCGCTGATGGTTTTGCTCTGCCTCGCATTTACGCACGGACTTCAGCCGTCAGCGCAATGACACCTCACTAATGGGGAACGGGTGAAACAAACAGAACTGGTGGCAGCGTTGCCAGGTGGGAAATGTAGGATTACCGTACCAGAGACTCAAAATTATCGTATTTTGATGGACATTATCGTACATCTGTCATAACCAAAATAACAAGCTCAATGATGTGCTATAGTCAAATTTAATCACGCTAGTGTTAAATTGCGTACGACAGGCACTCACAGCTTCATGACGTAAGTACAGAATTATGGAGCCCCGTTTGGGTCATAATTCAATGAATAAATGAGTCTATTATTATGAAATACAGGTGTTTATTATTATGAAATACGTATCCATTATTGTGAAATATTTCCCATTATTACGAAATACATGTTTATTATTATGAAACATTTCCCATTATTATTCAAAAAAAAGTAATTATTATTAAATATATTTTATTATTTTTTAATCTTAGTCTAATGCATAATAGTTTATTTCAGAATGGCTTTTTTATCTAAGAATGAGTTTTTACATAATGGCTTCCTTTTTCATAAGAATGAGTTTTTACATAATAATGACATTTTGCCAGTGGGCGGGACCAGTGGTTGTCCTGCATGCTCATTGGCTGATCCTTCTCCATTCTACACTCTGACATCGACTAGTTTTGGTCGTGAGGTCCCGTTAGCAGCGGGCCGTGGCGTCATCAAGGTGCGCTCCTAGTCCGATTGTAGCTATGGCAGCTTGGACTGAGCTACGGGAAACCTTGACGTTTCTTAGTCGATGTCAACTTTTAACCGTAAACTGAGGTGCATTCTGCCACCTACTGGAGTACTGGAGTATATACATTACACCTCTCGCCCACTATCGATATTCACTGTTCTGTTGCTTATGCCTGAATGAAAGAACAGCCAATCACATAAATGGCTCCACCTTCTCTGCTGTGATTGACACATTCTTATGAAAAACAAAGCCATTATTATGTAAAAGCTCATTCTTATGAAAAAAGAATCCATTATCATAATAATGGGAAATATTTAATAATAATAAACATGCATTTCATAATAATAGACTAATTTATTCATTGAATTATGACCCAAACGGGGCCATACAGAATGGGTTAACAGGACCACATCAGCCCCAATTTACAGTTGCGTTAGACTAATGTGTCCCCCAAAAACAAATGAGAGGTGGGAACTAAGAGCCAAACTATGAGGCCTGGGGGCGATTTTGGAGAGAATTTTTTTTTTCCTTTGGTTTTTCTCTTCTGCTTAAAGTCTGTTTAAATCTCACTCGCTCGACTTCCTGATCTGGTTCTGACTGTGAGCGTCTCATGGGGCGGGCGCAACTGACCGTTCAACCTATCAACAGATGCCTTCAGGGTTCACAAAAACAACAACAACAACAAAAAACTATACTCTCCAGCAAACAGGCAATAATTTGAAAAAGTCAAATTATGGTACATTTGGCCTTTTTTTTTTTTTTATTATTGATCGTACATCGTACGGAGGGCCAAATTACCGTACGAATACGATAATTATCGTACACCTGGCAATGCTGACTGGTTGAGTGGGGATGAGGGGGGGGGGTGCAAATACGCGCGCTCTGGTCACAGTGCGGGAGGCAGCGCGCGGACGCGCCCGGCGGGTCAGAAGCAGGAGCGTCTCCTCATCGACCCCCCCCCCCCCCCCCGCTGCGCGTCAGACCGAATTACCTGGAAACCCTCCGCAGCATCCTCCGAGCAGGAAAGAGTGCCAAGTCACTGTACAGCTGCGGTAAGAAACCATTAGTCGCCCCCTCCCCTCCCCTCCCCCTCCTCCTCCTCCATCCAGTGATATCACTGCAGCAGCAGGGACAAAAAGCAAAACCAAAGAAAGTCACAAGATCTGACCGCGCGCAGCCTCCACTTAAAGCATCTGACTGCTGCGCGCGGAGTGCGTGACGTTTCTGCGCTCGAGAGCCAAAACAAGAAGCGCATTCTGAATCAGCAAATGTTCCTGCTCAACTGGGGCAAAGTTGAACAGGCATTTTCCAGATTCCCTGCAAAAAAAACAACAAAACAACAACTGCTGTGAGGTTGTGGTTGGATAAGAGAAAACAATGACAGTTAGGCGAGAGGGCACGCGGGGCATTAGTTAGTCTGCAGGAGGCCAACAATTGAAAAAAGACTGTGTGTGTTTGTGCGTCGGCGAGATTTATTTACTGTTGAAATGTTCTGAGGCTCAACTGAAACTGAACACCCGCTGAGGGAGATGAGGGAGCTAATGCACAACAGGCTGAGACAAATCACAGAGCCGGATTTCTGCAGAGGAGCCGCTCCGAGCATCAGTTTCAGCATAAATAACCACCAGCGGCTCTCCAAAAAAAAGACACCACACAGGTTTCAAATCTCCGCACACGGCTGCGGGATCAATGCTGCTGAAACTCTGCGTGCGGGAGCACAAACCTGTTAGAACAATGAGCTCATCTTTTTTTTCTTTTTTCTGCCTCAGAGTTTGGCGTCAAGACAAAACTGCATATGAAGTAAAAGCACGATTTAGGAGGCTGAGCGCGAGCCAGGAGGGAGCATTAACGTGACACAACTGTCACGCAAATGCTGTTTTATACCGCACTTTCTGCGTTTTCCAGTGTCAGCTGCTTGGTAAATGAGTGCACATTTCTTTTAACCATTATTTACTAGAGATGCATAAATGCATATTTGATAAATAAGTTTGCAGGGTCTGGTGGAAAATAAACCAGTGCGTAAATTCAATCGCGGCTCCGGGGCTCGTTCGCGTTAAGTTGCGGGGACTCGCAGCAATAACTGCGTCTCCACATAATTAAGCTTTAACTGCTGACTAAATGTATATTTGGAAACGAAGACTAAAGAGGGAAAAAAAAACCTTAATCTGGCACAACCTTTTACATCTGACTGGGAAAACAGCCGTGGAAACGGAAAACCAGCTCCTTCTCTGCAGCCAAAATGCAACTTGGCGAGAGTTGGGGAACAATTAAAGCTCATTAAACGTGTCATCTGTGTTTTTTTTTTTCTTTCACGCGCTGAAGCGGTCTCTCCTCTGTGACAAAGTTCCAGCATCTGGTCCGTAAATGAGCAAAGTGAGCGCGGCTGCGACAGAGCAGCGCAGTCCGCAACCAGCAACCAGCAAAGCGACTCGGTTCTTACCTTATTGTTTTCCTCGCTACTTCCACTGTGAAGAGGAGAAGAAGAAGAAGACGAGAAGAAAACACGTCGTAGTCTCTCTGCTGGGGGTTAAACGTAGCGCGGGCGAGTCGGTGGAGACGTTCAGAGTGGAGTTGGTGGCATGAAGCCGCTTGTTTTCGCCCAACAGTTAATATTCCCAGAGCGCCAGCGCGGAGAAAAGGCGCCCCTCACTGCCGTGGCAGGACTGGAGCCAGTCCCACAGACAATCACAACACTTGGACAGCCGCTGAGGCCACGCCCCCTCACCGTAAACTGACAGGGCGTTCCGACCAATCGCGCGGAGAACGCTGGAAGGAGCTCGCTTCCGATTGGCTCGCGGGTCCAGCGGGACCGACCCAACGCGGCTCACTTTTCTCCCAGATGTTAAATGCCTGAACAATGTCGCCCCTGCAAACGGAGCGGGCCAATCAGAGCGCAGGACGGGGATTTAAACACGAACACGGTTCGACATTATGGGAGAAATATGATTTATTTGAACGACTATAAAACTGCGTCAGCCACATTATTATTACATCTCTCATAGATATTTCTATCTATCTATCTATCTATCTATCTATCTATCTATCTATCTATCTATCTATCTATCTATCTATCTATATGTGTGTGTGTGTGTGTGTAATAATATAATTGCACTGGACTCTTTTTTTTTAACAACTACCTCCTCACACGCCTGTAAATACTGTCATAATCATGTAAATACTGTTCAAATCTGTGTAAATCTTATAATCACATCTCTGCACATAATACATATTTATTCATCCAAATCTGACCTGTACTTTACAACAATAGTTATTTATCATTTTGCACGATGTACATGTGTATATATGTGTGTATACTGTACACTGTATTTATTTCACTGCAAAAGCACTTCTGGTTAGATGCAAATTGTATTTCGTTGCCCTGTACTTTGATATGTGTAATGACAATAAAGTTGGATCTTATATATATATATATATATATATATATATATATATATATATATATATATATATATATATATATATATATATATATATATATATATATATATATATATATATATATATATACAGTCATGGAAAAAATTATTAGACCACCCTTGTTTTATTCAGTTTCTTGTTCATTTTGATGCCTGGTACAACTAAAGGTACATTTGTTTAGACAAACATAACGAATAACCACAAAGATTGCTCATAAGAGTTTTATTTAAGAGCTGATATCTTACCATTTTCCATGGTTTTCTTGATTATAACCTAAATCACTTAAGTTTTTACATCAATAGCTATGGCGTTGTACTGCCAAAAACACTGCTTTTATGCATTCAGTGTTTTCTTTTCTGTCTGTTTTAGTCACATGATGACGTTTAGTGGTACCAGGTATTAAAATGAACAAGAAAGTGAAGAAAAAATGGTGGTCTAATAATTTTTTCCATGACTGTATATATATATATATATATATATATATATATATATATATATATATATATATATATATATATATCATATATATTATATATATATATATATATATATATATATATATACTATATATTCATATATACAGGGCCGTACACCAAATTCTGGGCCCCTACAAGTAGGTCCTGGTGGGCCCCCAACCCCCCCCCCCATCACCACACCAACACCAACTGATCACCTGTCCACCTGCTTGCTGTTATATTGCTGCAATATTATCCGACTTTATATTCCCTTATTTTAATAACAAGACCATTTGAAAGGGTAGTCTATTATCTGATCTTGCTTTAGGGCTGTTTATGGTCCGTTTTAGCATGATAGCGAGCTTACAGCAGTTGACAATGGGATTTCATCTTGTGTGTTTAAAGTTTAACGTTTGTTACAATTGTACTACACCACTTTCTTTGAGAAGAAGTCTGTAAGCAGCTGACTCCCCTCATTTTGTTTTCTTCTCTCTCTTTCTTTCTCTCTTTACGTTTCTGAGAGCCAGATTTATATTTCTTGGGAGGTTGCGACATTATCTCTCCATCCACATACGCTAATAGTAATCAAGCTGCGCCTCACGGTGAGAAACAACTGTTTTTGGACTTAACGATTTTTGCGCATATTCCAAGGGGTGTTCACCACAGAGTAGTCCGTCACAACAGACTTAAGGTTTTGGATTACAACAATATGCCATTTAATATAGAGCCCACCAAGTTTGCATTACGATCAGTATCTGTCATGAAATTTAGTTTTGGTATTAACTAATATATTCAATATATAATTTTTTTCCCCCTTAGCTTCCCGTGGGCCCCCCTCTGCCATGGGCCCCCCCAAGGCTGTGTAACTTTTACCCCCTGTCCGACGGCCCTGTATATATATAATATATATATATATATATATATATATATATATATATATATATATATATATATATATATATATATATATATATAGATATATATATATTATATATATATATATATATATATATATATATATATATATATATATATATATATATATAGTAGCAGATTTGTGGTTTTGTCATTACTTATCATTCGTCTGTGATTATTTTCACATTTTTGGCCAAAGTATATCAAAAGAGTACAAAATCAGTGGTGCCTTTGTAAATCTAATAAACTCATTTTATGTGCATTAGAACAAAGTACAAACATATCACAAGTTAAAACAAATGAGACATTTTACCATTTTGAACGTGGCGGCAGGAAGACGTCACAAACTAAGTGGGGACGTGGTGAAAATGACCAAGTAAGTGCTTCTGAAAATAAACCCGGACCATCTTTGGTAACAGGTCAGTGACGAGAGTGGGTTTACGTGATTTTGCCTTATGTCCTTTAATGTCAATGGTTTGGTGTCTTGCGACCAAAGATGACCCAATCTAATTTCCTGACAGAATCCTATGACTCCCGCTACTCACAAGCCAGTTAAAATGCAACTTGAAATAACATATTAATTAACTCCACAACAACCCACTCCCTAACCATGACTGGAACCACATTTCTCTCTTCCAGCTCTTCTTTTTCTTCTTCTTCTTTACAACAGTGCAGTTCATTTTCACGCGTCTCGTTTGCTGTCAGTGCACAGTGACGACGCATCTGTCCGAATCTCCGCATCAGTGTCAGCCTTCCATTCAAGAGGACCCACCGTCGTACGATCTGCACATACCGTTCTTGAGATCCTGACCAAGATGAAGCAAATGCAAATCGTACAGTGTGAGATGTAATAATCTTATACGACTGCAGAAATCCTGCAGCGTGGACGAGCCCGTAGATATAAAAAGTATGCAGTAAAGACTATAAGAATAAATGTGAAGAATATGAGGGTAAAAGACCTGCACGGGACAAAGCTGAAAATCAATACTGGATGCCTGTGATCTTCAGAGCCTCAGGCAGCACTGCTTTGAAAACAGGTATGTTTCTGCAGTGGAAACTGTTGCATGAGGTCATAAATGTTTCCAGAAATTGCTGTCTAGGAACACAGTTTGCTCTGCCGTCCCTGGATGGAAGCTAAAGCTGCCGTCGGCTCTGGGCCAAAATTAATCTCAAACAGACAAAGTCGAAAAACCGTCCTGTGATCAGATGAACGAAAGCTGAAATTCTTCTTTGGCCACCGTAGAAGAGGACGACTATCGGGTTTGTTATCAGCACGTAGCTCAAAGATCTGCATCTTTGATCGGAACGGGGAGCATTAACGCCTGTGGAAGGTAGAGGAAATGTCACCGTTCAAAAGTGCCATACAGGTTTGGGAGCAACATACGCTCCTATCCAGACATTTGTTGCTTCACAAAGACCATGGCTATAACTGAATGTAGCATCTCTTATGAAAAGCGTGGCTTCATGCACAGCAAATTGAAAAGAGTCATATTTCTGGTGTTGGTGAAATCTAAGCAAAAGCAAGTTAATTCCACTCTGAATAGAGTCAAATCCCTTATATGTAACTGTAAGTTTACAAATAGTTGGAGTCAAAACAAAGTGTCCTCAGATCAAATCTGTAAGTGTCATTGTACTAACATCAACTCTGAACTATTTAACTCTTAACTCCAAACGTGGATGTGACACTTCAGGTGTAAATCAGACCCCGCCCCCACCGTGCTACACAGCGACAGGAGCTAAATACCGACTGAGGAGCCTCTTGTTCAGCTGTGCTACAGGCTGTGCGTTTCACCGTGGTTTTATGTCAACATTGTTCGATAAGTAAAATAAGCTAACTTTAGGTTCGCGTTAGGTTTTGATATTTATATTACCCCTCTGGCACCTGGTCTGTCTTCAATGGCGAGACACTCACGGTAAAGTTATGTCGCCACATTAGCCGCGCTAAGTAGTGATGATTTTAGTTCTTCATTTGGTTCGCTAAAACTTGTAATTTGATGGTAAAGACTGTATCTGCTATGGTAAAAAAAGTTTTTAATTTTTGTTGTGTTGTTAACTCAGCTAAGCAAGCTAACACTGAATAAGCAGTGTATCAGTTGTGGGCTGTTAGCATTATGTTAGTGTTAACATTAAGTTAGCTAATGACAAATTGTGTCCGATAAAGTGTTTTAAATCTTAATTTGTGGTGCATGTTTGAAATAAATGAGTTTCAACGAAACATGATGGCATTATTTTTAGCAAACCTTATTTTTGAGGGTTTTTTTTTTAGTAATTCAGAAGAGCTAATTTTACACCTTACAGTGTTAAAATGACTGTAACACTTGTACAGTTAACCAACAATCCCGAAAGAGAGTTAATGTCTAACACTACATAAAAGTGTTGAGATAAAGTAACAGTAGTTAATGTTAAGAAGTGTTTAAATTTTAACTCCAGAAAGAGTCAATAATTACACTAAGTTAATGTTAAGGTACTAACTCTCCAAAAAGAGTTAAATTAACTCTTTGTGGTGTGGACCCATATAGACACTTCAAAAGTGTTGAAATCAAATCTGAGAGTGTTAATTTGCGTTTGCTGATTTTGCTGTGTGGTTTAAGAGCCGCGGGGCCGACTGTGGTCCAGACCCTTCACCAGTTTAAATACATTTGATGCATATTAACTTGAAAGATACAACAAAAAAGATGCTCTTCACTTCACGCTCTTCTGTCACTTCACTTCCCAAAAACAGTGGGCCTATTGTTGATGGGGGGGGGTTCACAGTTGTAAATGTCATCTTCTTAAACCCACACAAAGGTCTTTTCCTGTTAAAATATCAGTTTCAAGAAGCGTTATCTTGCTCCCGTGGTCTCCCGTCACTGCGGTAGATGGTATTCAAAGACGTCACACATCTGGGTCATCTGGGTACTTTGACCCAACGTTGCCATCGGGTGCATCAAGCTTCCCAGTGTTCTGCGTTTCAATTCTGGAGCAGTCTTGTGTTCGCAAGTTACGAACATTAGTTATCAGAGATGAACAGAAATCATCAGTTGATGACGCCCTTCAGACTGTATCAGAAGGCTCAATGGCCAATAGAAATCTGGTGATGCAAGAAAATAGCAGCAGTGTGTCGTAACCTGACATTTTCCTGACGGAAGTGGCTAAACCCTGGAGGAACCGAAGACCTTCAGGTTGCAGGAAAGGTTTGTCGAAATTAATTTCACAATCTGAGCAAGCCGACTGCTTCTAAATTCCCCCCAAAAACATTTCCTCAAACGTTAAACCTTGGCCTTGGTGTTTAATCGAGTCCAGGGTGACTGTCGTCCACAGAATCAGGAGAAATACGTGATGCTCGTCCATGGTAGTCACGGTCATATTACTCATTTCTGTCTTTAGCGTTCAGCGATGGGATGCTTTTACTTTCAAATGTTGGCCACCTCTTTTGATTTAAATGCAACTTTTTTTATGAATGAAACACCGTTTTACCTAGATTAAGTAGGTCAGGCTGGTTAGTGATGCCTGTCTTTGGTGATCTTTCTCATTTTGATTTGAAGAAACGTTGAATTGAGGCACAGAAATGACTGGTCTCACCTTCGACGAAATGGGTTGAATAATCCATAGGAACCAAGTCTTTGGGGTCGATTTGCACCGGTCACGTTTCTCGCTGCCGAGTTCTTCGCTCTGTCATGTAGTCTGGTTTTAGGGATCCGACCTGCTCTTGCAACCATGAACAACGCACACACGTGGCATGTTAGTGGCATTAATGACGATTGTAGCTTCAAAAACCTCGGTTTAGAGCAGAATGTGAGTAACACTCCCTACATGCTGCGTGTTAGTGTTTACGAAGGAATCGCTTGACGCACAAAACGGCGGGAAGGCTTGCTGTGACATCATGTGGAGATAAAGTGTCCACATGATGTCATGTCATGTGGACTCTTTATGTCAGGCAAAACCCAGCCAGAGTAGCCCGGTCGTCTCTTGAGAAAACTGCGTATCGCTTCATGGTACTATGTCACGTGTCAGCAGTGTTATGGGCAAGTCCAAAAGATCCACAATTAGACTCCCAGGCAAGAACCAGATACAGACCAGATTTAACATTAAAGACGAGGACAGCGGGCAGGCAGGTGGCAGACAGATCATCTGGACTCCAAGCGGGACTGGTAGACACGACAGCGAGGGCGGGACACAGGTCAAGGTTCAGGCACAAATGAACCAGTCAAGACAAACCTGAACCAGTTGGCCGCGGGTTCTTACCCGTCAGGCGACGGCACAATCTGGTGACTAACGACCGAGTGGATCAGGTATTTATGGAAGGGTTCGTTTCAGGAACAGCAACAGGTCCGAGAGCTGCCTCAATCAGAGGACACGCCCCCCCCCCATCCAGGGAGACTGGCAACCGCGGATAATGACAAGACACAGAAGGGCAGGGACACAGTTACAGTGGACCAGCAGAGGTGGACAAAGCAGAGGTGACCGAGAGACTCAGACAGAATACAGAAAAGAAATACAGGAAGTGACGAACAAGTGGCTCAAAAAGGTGAATCTGCTAAGAATCAGAAAAATTCCTTCTGTGGGGCATTAACATTTTTAACCCTAACCTAACCTAACCCCAACCCCATCCTCCCCCCCAATCCCCTGGCCTTTATATTTTTTATTCCTAACCCTAACCTTTTTTTTTTATACTTTTTATACCCAACCCCAACCCCCTCCTCACCCCCC
Source organism: Hirundichthys speculiger (assembly GCA_018398805.1). NCBI lineage: Eukaryota > Metazoa > Chordata > Actinopteri > Beloniformes > Exocoetidae > Hirundichthys > Hirundichthys speculiger. The sequence continues at coordinate 1,676,541 of JAGFBZ010001678.1, forward strand.
ACCCCTTGACCTTTTTTTGACCCTTTTATACTTAACCTCAAACCCTTCATCAACCCCATCCTTGGTACCTTATTAGTCCTCACCCCAACCCCTGGCCTTTACCACAAAAACCTAACCCTAACCTCATTTCCTCAGGTAGTTCTTATCCTCAACTTAAAAGTTTAACACGTTTCCTCTGTTCTATTGTGAATAAATTATGGGTTCATGAGATTTACTAAGTTATTTAAACTTTAAACAGTGTTCCCTGATAGGATGTTGGATTTGAATGCCAGATCTTTCTTGACTGACTGTGTGTGAAATGTCAGAAAACACCAAACATTTCTCATCCTACATTCTTAAAGACCTCAATAACCTCTGTGGAATACATGTCTAACTCTCTGAAACCCATTTATATTAAATTGACAATGACATAAAATAGAAAGCAGCTGCAAATCCTCTCATTTTAGAGAACAGACCCAAAACAACGTCTGTTTTTAAATGATAAATGACTTGCGAGCAGTTTCGTCTCTGGCCAGTTGTCTCATACTGCAAACCCGTGCGTCCTCTGAATCCCTAACAGCTCGTCCAACAAGAGGAAATCAAAATGCTACTTGCCTGTACTCTAAACGTCCTCCAAAAAGCAAGGATGGACTGTACTGGCTGCGGTTTATAGGTTGCTGATGAAGATAAGTAATGCATTGCCAGAAACGCTAATACGACACCTGTGCGGAGACGGCAGCACAGGGACATTGGGTCTGACTGCATCTGTATTTGACAATAATCTAATAGATGGCCGTGACCTCCCTGACTCCTTCATCCCAAGCCTTCATCTACTGCATTTCAATTCCAGTCAGTCTTTTTTGGTCAGAATACTCAGAGTTATCCACAGAACAACAGTTCGAGCCGCCTCTGTAATGATTATGATGCGTGTACCGCTACGATGGTAGCCAGACAAATGAGGAGGCCTCCTGTCAGGTCATGCTTGTTCGCTGCATTTCTTTTTGGCCTCAAGCAGCAGAAAATAAAAAAAAAACCCAACTCTCGTGTTCTGACTTAACTAAGTCAACACCAGTGTATCTACTCCTGGTCCTTTCTTCTGCAGGGTGATGCTGTCCTATTGTGCTGATCTGTTTTCAAGTGAAGGGGAGGGGCTGTGGTTAAAACTGTGAAACATTAGGGAGTTAAACTTTAGAGGGGATGGATATATTTATTTTCTTGTTATGAGTTTTAAAAAAAAAAACAGTGATGCCACTCTCATATCTGAACAGTAATGTGAAGTCCCAGATTAGTTAGATCAACATATTTAGCACAAAATACTGGAAAAATTATTAATTATTAATTATAAGAAATAAACCTCCATCAGGCCTGTAAGTCTGTAATGAATATGTTGTAGCTCGTGCCATGATTGATCTCGAATGTCAATTTAGGAATTATTTTGTAGCTGTTATATAATAAGAGGCAGATTGCCTTCGTGTCGTGACTCTCGGTAAACAAAAGAGAACGAACTCCTCGCCCCCTCCCCTTGTATCTCACAAAAGCACACTTCGAAGGGAAACAACGGCGGTGTTGAGAAATTTGCTGACAATAATTGCTTTGAAAAGGGCAGCGCTGCCGTTGGCTGTCATCATCGTTCACCGCGGTGCTTCCATCGAGCGGAGAATTGATCCACGATGAGCACTAATAACACGAAATGTGCAAATAACATCGAAATGCATTATTAACTTGCCAGCGAATCAGAGACTCCTTTTGGTAAAGCAGATGCATGTTTAAAGGAACTTTTTTCCCCCCCTTTTGCATAGTTTTGTTTTAATTGACACCACCGTTTTTATTTTGACTGTTAACACTCATGACCTTACTGAGAAAGACATTTATGTGAGTTTGTCAAGCTGGATTCCAAGATAGGCGACTTGAGATAAGCAAAAAAATAAAATAAAAAAATTAAAATCTTACGGGCACGCTCAACCTTTGGCAGCTTTCTGTTTAAAAACCAAACACTTAGTTTTGTAAGTATTTAAGACTAAGTGGAGACTGGAAAATCATGTTGGACGCTGTTGAAAATGGCCTGTAAAGTGTCAGTCATCATGGAGGAACTCGATGTGTAAATGATGGGGTCATCAGCGTAAAGATGTGCATGAAGGTCACCAGCAGCAAATGTAATGTTATGAGTGTAAATTTTGAATAGTGTGGGGCCCAGTATGCTCCCTTGTGGAACACCATTACTGAAAGAAGATCCTCTGCCCTCACTGGCTGAATATGTCAGAAGTGGTATTGCTTTGAACAAAAGCAAAGGACAGTACAGCTGAGTTCTAAGGACAAAGCTGAAACACTATCTGAAATGAAAAGAGAAACTTCAGATGACGATTTATTTTGTTTTTTATTTTGAATTTGGAGTTCTGCAATGGATAAACAATTTGCACCCACTGCCTTTTGCCCAAAGGGAGCTGGGAGAGGCCTCAGCAGAAACCCGTGACCCTGTGTCTATGGAGCCCCGTTTGGGTCATAATTCAATGAATAAATGAGTCTATTATTATGAAATACAGGCGTTTACTATTATGAAATACGTATCCATTATTATGAAATGTTTCCCATTATTATGAAATACTTGTTTATTATTATGAAATATTTCCCATTATTATAAAAAAAAAGTAATTATTATGAAATATATTTTTATTATTATTTAATCTTAGTTTATTGCATAATAGTTTATTTCAGAATAGCTTTTTTTTTATCTAAGAATGAGTTTTTACATAATTGTTTCCTTTTTCATAAGAATAAGACTTTTACATAATAATGACATTTTGCCAGTGGGCGGGACCAGTGGTTGACCTGCACGCTCATTGGCTGATCCTTCTCCATTCTACGCTCTGACATCGACTAGTTTTGGCTGTGAGGTCCCGTTAGCAGTGGGCCGTGGCGTCATCAAGGTGCGCTCCTAGTCCGATTGTAGCTATGGCAGCTTGGACTGAGCTACGGGAAACCTTGACCAGGTTACCAGACAATACCGAAAATGATAACCTATCAGGTGATACTATTTTGACCCGATTTGACGATTCACTGTTCTGTTGCTTATGCCTGAATGAAAGAGCAGCCAATCACATAAAAGGCTCCGCCCTCTCTGCTGCGATTGCCACACAAATCATTCTTATGAAAAACAAAGCCATTATTATGTAAAAGCTCATTCTTATGAAAAATGAAACCATTATCATAATATTGGGAAATATTTCATAATAATACACATGCATTTCATAATAATGGGAAATATTTCATAATAATAAACGCCTGTATTTCATAATAATAGACTCATTTATTCATTGAATTATTACTCAAACGGTGCTCCATATGTGTCTGCAGGAATAACTGGGTATAGGTACTGGATGGATGGACAGGAGGATGGATTTTGGATGGACATGTGCGAGCAAACAGCTGGAAACATTTTGAAAAAGTCCTAAAAAAAAAAAAAAAACCACCCAACGAACATCTCACAACTAACCGGTTGGCCTGACTAGTTCAGCAAAAGCAGTTCAGAGTTTTTCAGAAATCACCATCGTGTGAAAGAGTGCATGGACAAACAAGGGGAGCATTATCACCCAGAGCACAACATGCACATCTATGAAGGCACCATTAATGCTGGGGGATATAAACAGATTTGTGGAGGAACATATGCAGGCATTTAGACGATGTCTTCTTCAGTCGGATGAAGCCAGACCACATTCTGCATGTATTACATCAGCGCGGCTCTGGAGCAAAACACGCAAGATGCTAAATTACTATAGGTTGCCTGCAGTCCAGAGCTGCAACCTATTGAATGCATTTGCCACTTTATCGATTGTTTATAAATGCCTCTGAAATAACATTTAGTTTCCATCTCTTTTTTATGTTAAATTCAGAAATGCTCAAATGAACAAAGCAGGGGGAAAAAAAACAAGTACAGGCTGATGTCAAATGCATCGTGAAATAAGAAACGCAACATATTTTAGGAGCCATCATCTTTAAACAGCACATAAATCAATAAACACTAAATAAATGTTTTTAAGACATTCCTGAAATAATGATTATTATCATTATAAAAAGCAGCCATGCATGCAGGCACTGGACAAACGCTTGCATCAGTGGTATCATAATACCTCTTTGCACAGGGCCGCTAAACCCGAATAGCTCATGCTTTAACAAATACAAGATGTTCCTGCACGCTGTGAACGTATTAACTGGTCCTGCAACCTATTTGGGTCAGGAGTGACAATCACCCTGCAGGAACATCGACAAATGCCTGCATTGAGGCCGTGCAAGCACAATGGCTGAATTCAGGCAGCCTGCTCTGGATTCTGCACAAACAACTCGGAGACTCTTCTCACCTTAAAACTCATTATGAGAAACATACAAAAGGCTATGTATTTAATGTTCGGTCCCGTGGGTCTCCGTGAGCAAGCGGCGGCAATGAAAGCTGCGGAGGGAAGGGGAAGGCGCGCTGACGATGAACGCAGCATAATGATGACAGTTTTCCCACAAGGATTTAACGCCTCGTCCCTTTGCAGGGCCGCCTGCAGAGACACAGAGAACATCTGTGTTTACCGCTAATCTGGACGCGTCCCGAATCAATAATCGTTAGTACAGGCAGGTGTATTTATCATATTCGTGTTTGATGGTGACTGATGTTCTTTAAGAAAAAGGACTGGATGTGCTGAATGAAAAAAAGAAGAAACATCTCATCTCATTTATGTGTGTGGGTTAGACGCTGTTTACAGTTTCTCTCCTGCAACTTCAAAGTTATAAAGATGCTGCTAATGTGGTAGAAGAGAAAAAAAAATAATCAGCGACAACATTTCAAAAGATTTATGGAGTAATTACTCGTAAAAACCTGTCTGATCCTCATCAGGGGCGCAATCAGCAACAAACAAGAAGCAATAATGCTAATAACGCCTCAACGTTTGTACCGTTCACGTTTTTATTGAATGCGCTTTTTCGCTGTGCCTTGTTGATCAAATATGGAAGCGGTTGTGCTCGTGCCCTCTCCAACAGCAAGTAAAGTAAGGTGTCACAGCTTATCCATCCATCTAGTGCTGGGCGGTATGACCAAACATTTATATCACGTTATTTTTTTTTGAAGGCACAACTGGGTGTTAACCACATTTTCTAATCATTTAGAGAGGAGTTTCTGCAGTAAATTGTCTTAGAATGACCTATTTTACTGTCACGAGGAGTGAATATTGTAGAAAAACATTCATATCTACACTAGTATTAATACAGGTTTGCATGGCCTCACAAAATGATACTATTTACAAAGAGGTGGCACTCGTGATTCTAATTAAGTGAAGGAATCAGAATGATATGATGATAGTTGCAGTTAAAATACAAAACCCTTTTATTTTTCAAATTTTGCAAACAACTTGAAAAAACATTTTGTAAAAAATCAACATTAACTACACAATGTACGCAGCGTTCTAAAGTTGTAGCCACGGGAGGCAACACCAGCCTGGTGTAGCCTCCCGCGGCTACAACTTTAGCTCGGCAACATTTGCAGATTATTGTAGTTTGTTGGACGTCGTCTTTTAAATCCAAAGAACTTCCACATGACAGACACGGCTCCTCGTTCAGGAAGAAGTTCCTCAGTCTCATGTTGCCGTTCTGGAGCTTCCACTTCGGGACTTTCTCTGTTAGCAGCCATCACCGTTTAACCAGAAACTAGTAGCGTGTTGCGCCTCCAGTGCAACTGCAAAACAGTCCCCTGTCAAACAATGTTCTGCGGCACTTACGTTCCGCCGCGCGGCGTTCCCAACGTTGTGTACGCTACAGTACATACTCACCAGTATTACAGTATATGAAAAATTCATATCATAAGAAAAATAAACACCGGTATTCGGTATGAACCAGTATACCGCCCAGCACTACATCCATCTTTCTGTGTTCTCCTTCTTCTCGAGCAGAGATTCCTAGATCCCTCCGTCCCTGGATATCTCCTCCAGCTCTAAGGCTGGACATTTCCAAGCCCATGTAAGTTCTGAAGCTTGCCTCTGATGGGATATGCCCCAGACTCCTTTCTCTGAGGGGGGGGGGGGGGGGGGGGGGGGGGGGGGCAGGCAGACTTAAAGAGTCAGCTGAAGTTCACTCTTGGATGACTGAGCTCTCCACCAGATGTGAGTCCAGACGTCACTTGAGGAAAGCATATTTCAACAGCTCTGTACTGATGATCAAAGTTGGTTTTTTTTTGGTCCCTACCCACAGTTGATGACCACAGGTTGAAGTTGTAGATCATGCAGATCAACTGGGAAACTGAACTGAACTTTTCCTTTCAGCTCAGCTTCCTCTTCACCACGACTGATCAGAAGAGCATTTGTATTGCTGGCGATGCTGCTCCAACGCAGCGTTTTAATCTGCCTCTCTGTTCTGTCTTCACTCGTGATCGAGATCCTGAGACACTCCAGCTCCTCCACAGAGGCTCATCGTTTTCCATCTGAGGACCACGGCCTCAGGCTTGGAGGTGCTGGTTTGCATCCCAGCTGCTTCAGACCCTCAGTGAACGCTGCGCTTTACAAAGACCCAGAGCGTTACTCCCGAGCCAATATCATTAACTTAAAATATTGTATCGAATCCTAATCAAGGACAATGGCAGGTAAAAAACTCCCACAGAGGGAGAAAAAAAAAACTTTAAGCCAAACAGCAGCAAGAAAAAACTCCACTTTAAGAGGAAGAAACCTTAAGCAGGACCTGGACCATATGGGGGGACCTTCCTGATGAAGACCAGCTGGATAAAGAAAGAAAAGAGGAAAGACAGGACAGAGAGAGGATGGAGGACAGAGAGAGGATGTAGGACAGAGAGAGGATGGAGGACAGAGAGAGGAGAGCACACTAATGACTGAATGAAATGACTATATAAACAGATGCAGGTAGCAGCACTGAGGTGAGATGGTCAGAGGACTAGATCACCGGTCACCACGGCAACCGACACCCCGAACACATCTACACACACAGGTGGAGGTAAACGCTGGGATGGACAGAGGAGGGAACTGCAGGTCAGCATGAAACTCAGGAAACTCTAGCCTGCAAACATACAGAAAGAAAAGAGAAAAAAGGGGCAAAACAGCACAACAAACTACAGGAAAGAAAATGGAGCACAGTTACAGTAACAAGGTGCTCCTAATTAACTATGGAATGAGCTGGAGGAGGAGGAAGGAAAGAGGAAAGGGAAGGAAAGGGAGAAGAGCAGTGGAGACACCACTCACCAGATCATGTTGGCGTCACCCTGCAGCGTAGGCCTATAGCAGCATAGCTATGACGAACCTGTGATTAAGACGAGCTACTCTAGTCTGAGCTCCTACAACTATAGCTATAACTATTAGCCCCTACACACTATAGTTTAGACTAACTGTAGGCTTTACTGAACAGAAATGTTTTCAATTTAGTTTTTAAAAATGGAGGTGGTGTCAGCCTCCTGAACCCAAACTGGTAGTTGGTTCCTAATAAAGGAGCCTGGTAGCAGGCACTTGAGGAAACCAGCGGGACCCCAGTGTCTTCAAACAGCAGCTATACAGCCCTATCACCTGACTGGACCGGAAACCCTTCAGCTGGTGGTTGAACCGGGAAACTCTGCCGGACTGCTCTGGTTGCACGAGGTCTGCACGGCTCACAGCAAAGGGCCTGAAACCACAGCGCTCTCGGAGCGTCTCCCAGAGAACGCGACACGGGACGTGGTCCGAAGCCTTCTCTGAGTCTACAAAATGCTGGATGACCGGTCCAGGCATCCTCTAGTACAGGGGCGTCCAAAGTCAGTCCTGGAGGGCCGCTGTCCTGCAGGTTTTCCTCCTTCTTCACAGCCTGATACAAGTGACTGTGTCATTAACAGACTTGATGAGAAGATGATGACGGTCAGTAAATAGGATCAGGTGTGTTTAAGCAGGGAAACCTGCAGGACACCTCTGCTCTAATATCTGTGTGAGGATGAAGGGATGGAGGGCGTTCCAGCTGAGGAGGAGAGACATGCCACATCTCAGTGCCTCTCCCATTAAATTAAGGATGATTGGTTATTGACGAGGCCGGTTTGATCAACACAAAAGAGGGAATTAAACAGCTTCAAAGGGAAAACTGTCCATAATTCTCCTCTCAAGCAAAACCTCTTTTTAAAAACTTAGTCACTGTATACTTGATGTAAATTGTTTAATTATATCATGCATATATAAAATGAGGACTTGGAAAATGATCAAATGTAATTTTTACAAGCTTTATTCCAATATCTTCACTCCCAGAGAGCGTTTATATTTTTATATGGTCACATATGAAACTTATTCAGAACTGGGATTTTTTTTTTTGTTTATTACTTTTTTGTTTGTTTCCAGACTATCAGATGATGCTGAGTACATATTTCACCTGGACCGGGAGCGACAGTGATTCATCTCGGAATCAAATCCTGGATCTTTCCTGCACCGCCGCCGTCTCTCAACCAACCACAGCTGCTCAGCCGGCCCGCTGTCACACGAAACACCACAGTAATACATCATCGCAGCGACAGAGACGCCCAACAGTCACGGTAAACGGTGTGACGGTTTCTCATTTCGCGCGAATGCACCCGGCCGCTCTGATTACGATGCCACGGAGGCCTTTTCGTCGGCGGTCCACATCTTTTACATCTTAGTTCGTAGCTTTTCCTTGTGAAATGACAGTTTCGGTTTGTGTGACAGCCGCGCTTTGGGAGAAGGAAGATTTTCAAACAACACTTGAGGAAGTTATGGTTGCAGGGTGGATCGAGCTGCACGCTACACGTGTATTTGGTCAAGGTTTGGCATTTTCTCGCACTGCTGGCTGATGATTCCCACCATCTTGTCCAAACAAACAACGCTGGGCACGCTGTTAGCATAGCTGTGAAAACAATGATACCGTCACTGATCCTCGACACCCGCTTCTTCCTCTTCAGGGTCGCGGGTGAAGGTCTGCACACCTGACAAATATGTCGGATCAGTGGAGGAATATGTCATGAAACAGCAACATCTAAGATGTTGTTATCTTCAAACACATGGAAGCATTCCTCTTTGTTTTTGCAGCATTTCACTCAGTTTACATGATAGAATTTTAATGAGGAGCTGAAACAGACTCTTAGCAAATTAATTTGATTACGTCCGGGCAGAACTTAATTGGCTGGATTTAAGTCACGCCGTGACCCTGAAAGCAGAAACCCTCCTTACTCCCACCTTGAATCTTTGCTTCCTGCATTTTAAAGACATGCAGAACGAGCACCGCTTTGTTCACGTCATATGGATATAAATCGTTTCTATGATTGTCTCTTTTCAGATGTGATGGACTCCAGAGCCGAAACCCCTGAAACATGTTGCTCTTCAGACGACATCAGGTGCAGATTAAAGGCAACACATGCGAAGAGTGAAAAATAAATCATGCTAATGGCTCCTCTGTGCATCCCATCTAAATGCCAACTTTTATGCGTTTAGTGTTCGCAGATGAAAGTGGAAACATATCTAGCCATTCGGTTGCGTCTGAGATCTTAATCCAATACTGGGAATCGAAATCCCTCGGGTTCAAAGTTTAATCTGGATCAGAGTTAATCCACATGTGAAAATCGTATGTTCAGGATCAGGTAATCCTGGTTTTTAACCACTGGATTGGATCTCCCTAATCTAGATGCAGTTTTTTAAAGATGAGAGACGACCTAATGTGGATTACATGTGTAGAGAACAGATTTTGTGAAATCATCTCTGTGGTTTGAGTCCCTTTATTCGATCTATTTTGGACAATTTCCCTATTATTCACCAAAGAAAGTCCCAACAAAGAAAAAGTTTCCAGTGTTTTTATGTGACTTTTGAATGTCGGTAAAACGGTAAAACGTCTGTGACACGGTTCGGTGAAAATATTACTGGAATCAAGTACCGCGGCTTCCTTTTAAAAAGCCAACGCTGCGTTTTTAAAAGCACTCGTGAGCAGCTTGACTCCGTCCTGACCCTCTCTCCTCCACAGCGAGACTGTTCGTACAACTTCATACAACACAAATAGAAATGTGGACACAAATTATACCGGATAACCCCCAAAGCACGTCATTTCTGTATTCCAGCGCGTCCAGCACCGGCAGACGGCAAACTGAAACTCAAAGAACAATACAGTGGTACCTCTACTTACGAACGCCTCTACATACGAAATTTTCAGGTTACGAAACGCCTCCACGGGAAAATATTGCCTTTAGTTACAAAAGAAATTTCAGGATACGAAAGGCAAAAATACAGTAGCGCTGCTACTCGCAGCTCCCAGAGTTTACCGAACATAAACATAGCTGTCGGCTCTGTATCTCGGTTTGAAAGCGGTGCGTCCGAGCTGCTCTGACATTGGCTATCGCTTAGCATCTTCCTGGCATCCCATTGGCTAGGAGGGCCCCTTGTCTGTATGAGCGTAACCTAGCAACCGGGTAGACCAACAATTTTTACCTCCACCAAGGAGGTTATGTTTTTGTCAGTGTTTATCTGTCTGTCTGTGTTCAAGATAACTCAAAAAGTTATGGATGGATTTTGATGAAATTTTCAGGAGTTGTCAGAAATGTGAAAAGGAAGAACTGATTTTATTTTGGGTTTGATCCGGAAGAAATCCTGGATTCTGGATCACTTTCAAATTTTTGATAATTGTTGCGCTCGATGGAGGTCTGCTTTTCTAGTTCTAACATGTATTTCTTACAGGTTTTTATGTCATTTCATGTATTATAATTTATAAAAAAAAATAATGTTTGAATTTTGGGGGGTTTGGAACGGATTAGGACATTTACATGGAAAACGTGTCTCTACTTAAGAAACTTTCAGGTTACGAAACTACTTCCAGAACCAATTAATTTCGTAAGTAGATGTACCACTGTATAAATTTATGAATACATACATAAATACATACTTTTTGCCTATGAATGAATAAATAAATAAATAAGATACATAATTGGACATGAAATGAATAATAAAAATATGTCTCACATGCCCATTTCCCAATGTCAAGAGTTAACAACCTCAGTACGGGGTCAGCGTAAGGTCAACGTGACTGCCCAGTTAGCTTACGTTGTAATATCATTTAACCGCTGGAATTTTATTTCACAGATAGCAAAGAGAACTTTTTAGCAGCATCATGGATCGTTTTCTAAAAAGAAAAGCCCCACAGGAACGGAACATCACAGAGGAGTCGACTTCTTCATCAAGCCTTCATCCACCAGCTCTGAATCTGCAGCATAGGTACCAAAGCTAGCTGCTAGCGATAAGGCTAAAAAGAGGCAATACAAGGATGATGGATGGAAGCAAGCATATCACGGATGAAAAGAAGCTTTCCTGCTGAGGCCTACTCTGGTGCAGTTATCCTGTTCAGGTTAAACTAAATAAACGGGACGTATGCAGTTGGAGCGATGCAGTGTGGCTTTGGATTATATTTTACTCTGGGGTGTCCTGAGATTTTATTCACTTTTGAAAGGTGTCGTGACTGAAAAAAGGTTGATAAAGGCTGGTCTAGAGGAGCCAGGACCCGGTTGCAGAAGAAGCCTTTGGGGACTGGAAGGCAGCGACCGTTTACAGTTGGGACGAGCTGCCTCATCCTCAGACCCTTCGGACAAAATGTCTTCTCTTTAACGAAAGAATTAGAAAAATGGCTGCTCCCTCAGCCTTTATGGTGAGGGAGATGGAGTTTCATCCAAACTCTCCACCCCTTTTGTTTAATACCTCTAATTCTAAAGCGATCCAGCTTTTCCATCAGTTACACCAGTGGAAAGAAAATACTGTACGGTACACATCCCCAGAGGCTTCTTCTGTTTTTCAACGCCATCCGTTTTCATTCACAGCGTGGACCTTTTGGTTAACGAATTCCAGCGAGCCCCTTCGGCGCGACGACCTTTGCCTCCGACGGTGGATCACTATCATTACATGAAGCCAACGCGTAGAAGGTCAAGGGTTGTAAGCGAAGCCAGCCTCGGAGCCCCGCGGTGGCAGAATGACGAAGAGTCCTTGTGACAATCTAGGAAACGTAGCACTAAGAGGGGAGAAATTCAGAGGTCTCTGATGAGAAAATATGAGCAGCGGGAATGTGGTTCGGTGCTCGGAGGAGGAGGAGGGATGTGAACCGCTTCTGGAGAAAATCACTTTTCGGTCAACAGATGAAGCAAAGTGCAGCACCTTTGTTGTGGCTGGAACAGGGAGGTCACGCCGCTGTTTGAGAACACATCCTGTGTGAATTGATTGAGCTTCAGGAACCAACAGCCTGGTTTACAGCAAAGACGGACAGATGCAACGTGAAGACCAATCCTACATTCACATTTGGGTTTTTTTTTGGCACTAGTGGCCTTTACTCACAGTGAAGGAAGACATACAACCTCTGCGTCAGATAGAGAATAGAGGCCCGTCATGTGTTCACTTATGAACGAGGACCACGCTGCAGAAAGCCACATGACCTAAAGCAATCAAACACCAATTCTAATGGATCCAAAGTCACTGAGTTATAATTTTACGTACGTGCAAATAGCGTGTTCAGGTGTTTTTGTTAAGACCAGCTAATGAATGTGTTTTATTCTGCCAGTATTACTCTTATTTTGAGTGTTTTTACTCCTGTAATTCAACCTTGAACACTTTAGTTTAAGGGGACTCTCACTGTGAGGACTCAGGCGTCACTGACCCTCCTCCCTGACAGGAACTCTGACGAGCTCTCGTACCAGGAGAGATGATCTACCTGTGTTTGCTGATATTTGCTGATTTTCTTTTTCTCTATGTGATGTTTTTTTTTTTTGCAATGGTTTGTTGATGGGGTAGCATTGTGGCTTGGTGGTCAGCACTGTTGTCTTACAACAACGGGGTTCCTGGTTCGAAACCTCAGCAGGTCTTTCTATGTGGAGTTTGCATTTTCTCCTTGTGCTTCCATGGGTTTTGTACTCCGGCCTTCCTCCCACAGTAAAAGACATGCATGTCAGGTTAACTGGTGGTTCTAAATTGCCCGTAGGAGTGATTGTGAGTGTTCAACATTGTTCGTCTACATGTGGCCCTGCGATGGACTGGAGATCTGTCCAGGATGTAGACCTGCCTTTCGCCCAAAGAGAGCTGGGATTGACTCCAGCAGATCCCCGTGACCCTGCAGAGGATTAAGTGGGTATAGATAATGGATGGATGGATGGATGGATGGATGGGTTTGTTGATACGGTGTCATGGCTCAGCGGAGAAAGACTCTTAAGTTTGACTTCACACAAAGGGTTTATTCAAAAAGCGGTCCAGGAACAGTTAGCATAGATCAGAGGTTGGTTTTCAGGAAAAGGTTTCCGGAGGACAGGGACATCCACCAGGGGCAGGTTCTCACAGGCAGGATCCAGGACGGGCAAGCGGAAGGAAGCAGTACTGGAGAAGAGAGTTAGGGTGAATTCCAATTCCTCCCTTAATCCTCAATCGCAACCCTCAGTCTCAAAAATGCACGCTCCCGCTAAGTGCAAGTGCTGTCCCGATTCTTAGAAAGTCAAGTGGATGGACGAGTTTGAGGGCTGTATCACCCTCAAAATTGAGATTCTCCGGCACCACCCTTGGAAGTAAGGGCTACCCAGAAGGCACTGGGTAATTTAGCCAAGACATCTTCGAAAAGGATGGTGACAAAAAAGCTAGCTACAAATTTAAGTATCTTCGTATATCTTAAAGATATAAATGTTACGAAACCATCTTATTGTCTTTGTTTGAGATTTTCTTTCATGGATTAACATCGTTGTTGCGTAACATTTATTCTTTTACTTTACGATGTTTGCTGCCGGACCAGTGGTCCCGGCCGGGGGTCCCGACTGGGACCGACCGGGACTGGGACGGGACCGGGCCAGGTCGGTGGTCCCGGTAGGCTTCAAGTTACTTGTATACCTTGTTGTGCAGCGACGGAGGACTGAATAATGTATCCTCTATTGTGTTATTTGCTAATATTATTTAGAGAATATAAAGCGCTCTTTTCAATGTTATCCCTGTGTCATTTCAGGGAATACAGAGACAACACGGGCTCTGATACATTTCAGTCTGAAGACGTAACTGCACTCGAGGGGTGTCCCATTTTTAAGTCACAAGATAGTCCTTACACTTACTTTCGAGGGTTTAGATTGAGGGCCAAAAATTGAGGGTTAAGGGCGAGGGTTGAGATTGAGGGTTAAGAGAGGAATTGGAATTCACCCTTACGTTAGTAAAAGTCATAAAAGTTTGGCACAGTTCAGAACAAGAAGTCGGCTTAATACCACATGAGGAGCTTTAACAGACTGGCGCTGAGTGGCTGAATGAATCCTGTTTATGAAGGGTGTGGGTGATTGGAGATGGGTCTCAGCTGTGGAGGAGAGGGAGAGCAGGGCAAGCAAAAGACTGTAGGTAGCGAACGGAGACAGTGGAGGGCGCTAAAGGGACAGGAGGACCGCATGACATACGGAAGCCTCAAAAACACCAAATGCTCGGGAACAACGGCAGAAGACGACTGAGTTGGTTTTCTGAGGAGGGAAAACGACAACTCTGGACCAGCAGGTGGCGTGAGGAACACCAGAGTGAGAGGAGAACTCAGCTACGATGTTTTCGTAGCTGAGAGACGGGCGACAAACCGCGAAGCTGCAGAGGCTGCAGGAACCAGCCGCTCACCAAGAAAAGTGGCAAGTAATATGAAGAGGCGGGTCCAGCGTCCTGAGGAGGCTCGAGATAAAACATCGGCGACACAATCCAATCAGCCGAATCCTTATCCAGTAAAGCAGGGGTCTCCAAACTCCTGATACTGGAGAGCCGCTGTCCTGCATGTCTTAGATCAGGGGTGTCCAAAGTCAGTCCTCGAGGTTTTAGATGTTTCCCTCCTTCACACCCTGATAGAAGTGACTGTATCATGAACAGACATGTGTCGACCTCGATGACAAGATAATGACAGTCATTAATTAGGATCAGCTGTGTAAAAGCAGGGAAACACGCAAAACCTGCAGGACACCGGCCCTCGAGGACCGACTTTGGACATCCCTGTCTTAGATGTTTCCCTGACACAACACACCTGATACTAGTGGATGGATCACCAGCAGCTTGTCATCCTGGTCTGCAGATGACCGTTAACCACGGATTCATTTAAATCAGCTGTGCTGAAGCAGAGAAACATCTAAGACTTGCAGAACAGCGGCCCTCGAGGACTGGAGTTGGAGACCCCTGCAGTAAATCCAGCTTTATCCAGATCCCTATCCTTAAATAACCCTTTTTCTTTTTTTGCCTTGCAAATGAGCGAGGAGCAAGGCCCTGCTAACGTCAAGAGAAATGCGAGACAAAGGCTCAGGTTTGATTCGTTTCCAGTGTTTAGTGGAGTTTCCATCAACACTTTTTTTTGAAGCTGCACACAAGAACGAGTCGTTGTGACACAGCAAAGGTCTCACTCACGTAAACCGATCACACAACTGCTCCCAGGGAGCAAAAAACACGTCCAGAACTCAAGACATAAAAGAATAATCATCATAACAGTTGGAAAGAATTGCTCAGCACCCAGTTCAGTTTTTCCATATTTACTTGTTCGCTCACTTGTATTTCAGCTGAGTTTTTGTTCAGTAGAGGCTGTATATTTGCTGTATTGTTGTTTCCTCTCTTTTTTTTTTTAAATTGTGTCCTGGTGAGTTTTTAGCACTGACCGAGTTCACTTTGTTTTCCACATCGCTGATGTTTTTGTATAAATCTTTCCAGGATCATAATAATAATAATAAATCCCCCCACCAGAATAGAAAGTTTGCTTCACTGCAGAGATCATTGTGTTAAAACTCTACACCTACAGCTACGGGCTGACATCAAGCTTCCCGTTCTTAGACATCGAAACAGTTATCTAGTGTCAAGAAGTTGTGTAGCTGTTGAAAAACAGCTTCTTCTATAATCTTGCTAACAGTCAGGTTTTGGGTCACATCACGGCACTGAGACATCTTAAGTAAAGGTCTTTAATGACGTCCCTCTGAACACAGAAAGTGGAAACATTTAAGTCCCGGTACTACCGGATCTCAGTGCTGCATTTGACACGGTCGACATTAACATTTAACCACACCGGCTGAAAAGCTGGGTAGGACTTACTGGCACTGCAATAAATTGGTTTAAGTCTTATCCAAAAGTCAGGGACTACCTCGTGTCTGTCGGTAAATTTAAATCTGAGCAAACTAAAATAACCTGTGGAGTTCCCCAAGGCTCCATTTTGGGGCCTCTGTTGTTCAACATCTACATGCTCCCACTCACTCAAATTATGAAAAACAACAAAATATGTTGCCACAAAAAAAGCATATTTCTTATATTATTCTTTAACCACTTGGCGCATGAAAGATCTGAGTAAGACTTTGAATAAACTTAAATAACAAGACTTGGCTGTGACTGGAATTCAGTGGATTTATTATCCATTTGCACGCAAAAGGAGTCATACCTTACACCTTAGCAATCGATGCAGAATGACCCCAAGCATTCAGTGCACAATGGTTTTGACAGCGGATAGTATCTATATATATATATATATATATATATATATATATATATATATATATATATATATATATATATATATATATAGTACATATATAGTACATGTTGTCTCCTCGTAAAGCTGTGACCCATGAAACAAGTGTTCGTGCAGACTTGTCTCCGTCGTACATAATATGCTGTAGATGGCCTTTCCAATGCCTTCCTCACCCTTCTGCACTTCATGAAGCGTTACAAAGCGCCGCCTGGAAGACACACTGAACATTACGAGCAAACCATAATCTCCCAAACAGCCACCTCGTGCGGTCGCCCCGACTCTGTCGACGACCCTTTGGCAGAGCTTCAATTTCACGAGACTGTAAAAGGGGAGCATTTCTGTGAAGAGATCGCAATCTTTACCGCTGGAAAAAGCAATACACCAAATGGGAAAAGTGACAACATGAAAGGAGATGAAGCGGGGGATGAGATGGGGAAACGAGCGGCGGATTTTTTTTTGAAGGCGGGCCTTTTCTCGACGGCACTTCAGAGAGCCGTCGTCTTGGCAGTCAAAGGGGCTAATTTACAGAAGAGGGGATTATCTGAGGAGATTTACCAAGGCTGCCCTCCCAAATAGCATCATTACACTTCTGAGAACAAACAAAAAAAAAGAAACAAGCAGGGTACTGAAGTGGTGATGGTGGAGGAGGAGCAGCTATCTCTCTTCACATCCTCTTCTTTTATATCGTTGTAATGTTGGACTGCTTGATGGTTTAATGGATCTCAGGGATTATTTTACTGAGGTAACTGCTCCCAGGAAAACAGTTGCTTGGAGAGGATCTTCATCATGAACTCACAAACACGAGTCCCAATCCAGGAGGGCGACTTTTACCATCCGAGTCTCGTCGCACCGTTCAGGATTCGAAACGGTGACATTTTTCAGCAAAATCAATTAAACGCAACGACGGCGAGGATTTTTGCTCACGGAGCAAACACTTAATCTGTGCAAACGCTCCATCCACAGTTGAACTTCTGTGAACTTTAACGAGCGAATTTGAATCGCCGGCCAGCAGTAAGTGGAAGTGCTGCAGCGAGGGCTTCGTTTTAAAGGGAAAAAAGGCAGCTATCCAAGCTCTTTCTTTCTTTTTTTTTTTTGTTATGTTGATTCATTCCCTGTTGGCGAAAGAACTGTTCCACCGCTGGGTTATAGCTCACCGACACAAAAGCCAAACTAAGTTAATGAGCGAAGGTGTTTCCAACATTACGATTAGAAAGAAAAATAAGAGAGTTACAGCACAATTGTAAATCAAACATTTATACACTGCATTTACAAGAGTCTTTATTTTTTCTTTTATTTGAAAGGTTTTCTGTTTCAGAAAAGAAACCGGCATCTTATTTTACTGCGTAGCGAGGCGTGGGACCGCGTCACGAGGACAGGGTTACTGTATTAGCATTTAATAACCAGGGCCGGGGTTTTCATGATGTCATTGCCTCGTTTGCATCTGCAGCATCCGCCAGATGCTCCGAGCGCACGGAAAAGCGAGTCAGGGACGGTGCGACGCAGCCGCTGCTCTTCTGGATGTTTAAAAAACCGACGAGAAGTCAAAAAAGAGCAACACGCATCTATCCGGTACCCAGATCAAATTTAATTCAAGGAAACACAGCTGGAGAGGGCATCACTTCAGATTCAACATGGAGATTCGCTTTTCCTGCTGACACAAAGGGACTGATGCCACCTTCAACAAACTCACCCTGAGCTGCAAGCTTTTTCAAAAAGTGTCCTGTCTGAACCTCTCAATCAGTAATCCCTCCTCCCACCTAACATCACGGTGTCATCTGCGAACATGATCCCGATCTGATCCATCATCCTGTCAATCACTGCCAGTCAGCCAATCCCCTATGTAATGAAATATCACAATATCATATCAAAAACCATTTTGGGATGAAATTAAAGCCTTTTTATGTCTCTGCATGATTCTCATTCCTACACTGCCCGGCCAAAAAAAAAGTCGCCACCTGGATTTAACTAAGCTAACAGGTCTGAGCCTCCTATTGGATAATTACTGCATGGGCGATTATCTTTCAGCTGGCAGCAAGTTATTTAACCCCAACTGGTGCAATGAGTTGCTTCTCATTTCCTAAACAACTATGTCAAAGACACATCCCGTGGTCATGGAAAAGACGTTAGTCTGTTAGAGAAGGGTCAAATCATTAGCATGCATCAAGCAGAGAAAACATCTAAGGAGATTGCAGAAACTACCAAAATTGGGTTAAGAACCGTAAGTGTAATGACGATTACAAAGGGTGCTCTATTTCAACGTCATTGTCAGCTGTTTAACCATGTCCTCACAGTTGAAAGTTTTGATTTGAATGCGACACGCTGCTCGCCTTGCCGTCACTGCATTATTAAAAACTGGAAAGATAGTGGGGACCCATCGTCTTCGAGGAGGAAATGTAGCCGGAAAAAATGTTTTCAATGATTGTGATCGGCGATCACTTAACGTTTGGTGAGATCAAAAAAACAACAGTAGAACTCAGGGCTGTTTAATAGTGAAAGAAAGAGCATTTCCACATGCACAATGCAAAGGGAACTCCAGGGATTGGGACTGAACAGCTGTGTAGCCTTAAGAAAACCACTAATCAGTGAGGCTAACTGGAAAAAAAGGCGTCAGTCTGCTAGGGAGCATAAAGATTGGACTCTGGATCAATGGAAGAAGGTCAGGTGGTCTGATGAGTCCAGATGTACCCTGTTCCAGAGTGATGGGAGCATCAGGGTAAGAAGAGAGGCAGATGAAGTGATGCTCCCATCATGCCTAGTGCCTACTGTACCAGCCTGTGGGGGCAGTGTTCTGATCTGGGGTTGCTGCAGTTGGTCAGGTCCAGGTTCAGCAACAGTATGAGCTCAAAGAATGAGGTCAGCTGACTACCTGAATATACTGAACGACCAGGTTATTACATCAATGGATTTGTTCTTCTCTGATGGCACGGCCATATTCCAATATGACAAGGCCAGGTTTCAATTTGTGAAAGACTGGTTCAGGGAGCATGAGACATCATTTTCACACATGAATTGGCCACCACAGAGTCCAGACCTGAACCCCATTGAGAATCTTTGGGATGTGCTGGAGAAGGCTTTGAGCAGCGGTCAGACTCTACCATCATCAATGAAGATCTTGGTGAAACATTAATGCAACACTGGATGGAAATAAATCTGGTGACATTGCAGAAGCTAACTGAAACAATGACACAGCTGTCTTTAGGTTGGTCTTCTATTATGTCCACAGCTACATTTTCACCAGTACAGATTATGTTTTTCCCCATCTTGTGACTTATTCATGACTTTGGGGACCTCCAGTCATCTAAAAATGACCACAACATCTCCATCTTTGCACAGAATAAACTTAACTGGAATTGACTGCCTTTCATCCCCAGATGCTTCGTCAAGCGTTTTTTTGTCAAAGTCTGCTTTGAAACAGATCACGGCTCCACGGCTTGTTGGTGCACAAATGTCTCTACGTCCACTGTGATTCCAGTGACAGCAGGACGCGTTCGGAAAGAAACAGAAAACATGACAATAAAATCATGGCTTGACCGTGACGCGTGCGCTTGAGCTGCAACGGTGACGGTAAAGAGAAGCATAATTGTAGCTGGAGTTTTCATCGTCGTTAGGACTCTGTGCTGTCAGACTGTCCTTCTCTCGCATTTTCATGTCGGGATAAAATGCTGATGCATTTATTGAATCTTCTCACATAATACCATCATTATATCCACTGTAGTCATGATGATTCCACCAGGAAAGAGACAGAAAATATCAAAGGTGACAAAAAGACTATTGACATCCAATCACTGAATCAGTGACATGTGCACTTTGGGTGGATTTAAAATGATCACATGTGCGCTGTGTTAGCTAAAGGATGGTTAGTAATTTGCGGGAGTATTTTTTACTTTACAGATTGCAGGTAAAGCACATTCACACTTGGATTATCATCGCAGGCATCTTCTGTATTTATCGCAAAGCCAAAGCAAGCCTACTGAGGTTGAGTCAGACCAGTTGCTTTCCCATCGTCACTTTAAAAGGGCCTGTTGAGGCGATTTCTGGGATTTCTCAATGCATTTTTAAGGTGATCAAGCAGGTTCAGTGGAGCTAGAGGCAGCATCAAGGTAGAAGGAGGGTTTTACGGTTCATTTTGTTTGGTCACAGATACCTCAGATTCAGTTTTGGATTGTCTCCGCTAATTGAAGGGAACGTTTACTCACCTGCTCCCTGCGTGCTGCACGTGCCCAGCGATGGGTACGGTGTTGCTCTCGGACTCGCTGAGCCTGATTTCAGATGTTTTAGCCGCTGATTATTTCTCAAGACTCACCGTTGACCATCAGTACGCTGAGTTATCTGCTACTTTAGCACGCCCGATGAGCGGCGCACTGATCCCGATGCAGCTGCAGACTTTTAAATGGGTTGTGGTGCCAGTGTGGCTCCCGCCAAACATTGGTAACTTACTTTTTCATGCTTCAACCTGAGGGTGAGAAAGTTAACTTGCGCCACACCAAGCTGTTGAAATTCTCCACTGGTTTTAGCAAGCAGGCAGGAATTTTATTGGCAGTTTTTGGTACGGTGACGGTATGCCAGAAGCTCCTTCCTGAAATGCCTCCACTGTTAAAATAGAGAACCTGTAGAGAACGGTTCCGTGTTTCAATTCCATGGAATTGTTTGGCAGTTTATCCAGCGATTCTCTTATCGATTCCCACCAGCACAAATCATGTAATTTATGCAAGTTACGCACAGTCAGTTCCAAAAAGCACTTACGTGATTAAGTTACGTCGGTTTAGCACGCGCATTGCAGTTGTAAACAACAATGGCGCCCACCAGGTTCAAACGCTCCAAAGTTTGGCTTCACTTCACCAAAGAAAGATGGCAACAAGGCAACTAGCAGTCATTGTAAAGTGGAGATAACAGCGTCGGGAGGGAACACGGCTAACATGCAGAAACATTTGCGCACACAACATGCGATAATGTTAAACGAGCTTAGATCACCTCAGCAGTTACTATGGAAGGCAACTCTGGTAAGTAGCTATCCCAGTGCCCAATGTGCTTCTTTGTAAAACTCGCTATAACATTAATGCTATGCTATTAAACGAATTTCTTCTGCATTACATTTAGAACAGTGCTTCTCAATTATTTTCTGCTGCGCCCCGGCTAGGAAGAAGAAAACATTGATGCTAATAAAACTGTTTGCTCTCTTTTTTCCTCAAATTAGAATCGATAAGAGAATCGATAAAGAATCGAATCGTTAAACAGTATCTATAATGGAATCGGAATCGGAAAAATCTTATCAATTTCCATCCCTAGTCACTAACCACTCGTAAGTACTTCATACAACCTCGCTCATAAAGGTCCGCAGCTCTAATGACAATAGATTTAGGTGTCTGAAAAGGAAAATTTCGAGCACTGCTTTAATCAAGTATAAACTACTGAGACATCACTGCAGAAATGTAACAGCCAGATAATGTCTTTTCTAGTTACGTGACTGAATAGATAATGATCAACGATGTTCCATCGAGGAACAGTGTGTTAAAGCTTAAATTGACATTATCTGTTCTTCTTTCGCCATTATAGTGCGAGTGCAGCACGAACACAAAGTCAAATCTGCAGAGCTGCAGGGCTGGTGTTTCTTTTCACCACAGTGAGTCACTTCATTGTTTGCAAATATTACAAAATGTGCTTCATGCAGGTTTAAACGTTCCCTTTATTTATTTGTTTGTCTCTTTTCTTTTGTCCATGCATCTCTTCAAAAGAAGAAACTGGCATTTTTTTTTAATGGTCGAATACTTGGCTGTTGGACGTTGTTCCACAACGGCTTTTCACTTTGCTGCCATTTCAATCTCATGCTCCCTCTGTTGTCTCCATCTCACCAACTGACCCTCATAAATAAAAACCCACGATAAAACGGTTACCGTTTGTCTATGCACGCAGCTCAGAGGGCAAACTCTTCATTACGGCCCCGCCGCTGTTGTGTACGAGAACGATATATATCCTGTTACTATAGCATCGCCCGAGCTGAAATGAGCTCCGAGCGGCGGAGTCACGCGGAGGGCAACAGTCAAGAGAACGGAGTGGGAGGGAGTCAATGAGGAGGAGGCAGCTCTTTCTGTTGATAATTTGCTGTGTGAAATCACAGATATCTGCTGGCTGGTCTAATTAACACATTCAAAACCATCTCAAGCATCTGCTGCAGCTGAGAGGGAGCTCGCATCTCCGTCAGACTTCCACGCTCCTCAGCTCCCAGTGACGACGTGAAATAAAGAAGTACACAAATTATTATCTTTTAATCACATTTCATCTGTTCTGTGCACACACGGCTACTCTCGCTGACTTTTGTGTCTCAAGGAAAAGGAAACTAATGGCTTGCCGAGGATTTTTCCGCTTCTGCGGAGGCGTTTTTGATCAAAAAAGGATGATTATTTTGATCATGTCTATTATGTGGATGTCGGTTTTCAATCAGGACCCGACTGTTCCCGCTCATAAATCCCATTTCGCGTGCATTTCCGAGTTGAGCTCCGATCTGCTGCTTAAGATGATCTATTTCAAATGTCCAATACAGAGCAGAGATGAAAATAAATAGCGTCTGATTGTCCTTGTTATTTCAATTTATAAGCACATTTTAGCATTCAGCGCTTTCCTTTTCATTTGGTTTTCAAATCAAAATTGTAATGCTAATGTGGTTACTGGTGCGCTTCATGCCACCTTTGCTAATAACATTATATAACTGATGATTATTGAAAGGCACATCCTTGTTCCTAGCTTTTTAAACTCTTTTTAAGTTCAGACTACAAGAACTGGAAACAGAAAACAGCTGTGAAGATGCAAAATCAGGAAAATATAAGTTTCCATCCTTCTCCACAAAATTAACGGCAATGTTGAAATATTTATGGGTAAATGTGAAATAAAAATCAGCTTTTAAACACACGTAACTGACAGAGCTGCTGGGCCCAGGGAAGTTTCATTGATCACAGCCAACATGGTTCTCACATCTCTGCTGATTACGAGCCGACCGCTAACGGAGGCTAGCAATATGCCTGGTTTCTTTTCTCTTTTTTTTATTTTTACATTGAAAAGACACACTTCAGGTCAAGCGAAATGAATGTGTGGTTCTGAAGCAGTTCCACAGATGTGCTGAAGGCGACCTTTGTAAAGAGCATCATTAGTGTTAGGTTCAGGGAAATGTACATGACTCGCGGTCTGTGTTGCTTTACGGGCTTTTTTTTTTTTTTTTTTTCACCAGGCAGCAAAGGTTTTCCTGCAGGGGAGACTCTGTCCTGTAAGACACGCAGCTTCGCTTCCTGCCTTTGATTAGCTGAAAGTTGTTTTAACTCCTGACCTTGACGGTTTCACGCCACTGGTGCTTCCAGATTTAAGGCTGTTATCTTTTACCGGTGCTTTGTTTCATGAGAGGCTCTTTTTAAGAGTCAGGCTACTGGTGTTTGCTTAAATAAAGACAACCAATTAAACTTTTCAATTCAATTTTCAATTCAGTTTTACTTGTATAGCGTCTGTTACGATGTTAATTGTCTCTAGGCGCTTTACAGAGACCCAGATCATGACCCCCCAGAGCAAATATCATTAACTAAAAATTAGGGCTGGGCAACGATTAAAAAATTTAATCGCGATTAATTGCATTATTTCCCCGATTAATCACGATTAATCGCATTGTATACGCAAGATCAAATAATGAATTCAAAAGTAGTGTAAAATTCACTTTTATTTAAATGTTCTGCTGCCATATGAACTAAAGTGTCATAACATTTGTTGTTCAAACACTTTTAACATCAGCACTTGTCAGTGACACATATTTAGTGTAAATCTCATCTTAAAAAATGCAAAATAAAATAAAGCTTATGTCCACAGCCAGGGCATTAATGTCATCCTGTTTTTATAAAAAATAAAAAAAAAAGTCTACAAACAAAATCCAACAAAATGATTGTGGCTCAGCACAATCAGAACATTAAAACAGGTAATTTCTGAGGTAACAGCAGAAACTTTTAACGGGGAGTTCAACTTGTCAGTTGTTACAAATAACCTTGTTTCTGTTGAATCCTCCGTCTGGGAGAACTTTAAAATAAAAATGTCCATGTTAAAGTTCAGTAACTTTACCAATCCATGTATCATTCATTCTTTCCATTTTCAACTGTCAATCAAAAGAAAAAAGTTAAAAAGTGACATTTTATTACGTTTTTCGTTTTTTAATCTTACACAGAAACCCCCCCCCAAAAAAACAAAACTTTTTTTTTTATATTTCAATTTTAGACTTAAATAAAAAATAAAAAACGGGCCACAGCACTGAATTTGTTTTATAATAGAGGACTGGACTTTCTGTTGTCATTACACATCTGTGCCACTAGATGGAGTCGCACTGCAGTAACCAGCTAGAGAACAGCAGGACAGTGAACACATGGAGCAGATCTGATGGAACATGGAGGAATGACGCCAAAGTTTTGTTGCAGTCCAGAATATTTTTTTCAGACAGAATTGTTAATATTGCTACCTGAGTTGCTACCAGAACTGTAAAGTTCAGGGATTTTTACCGTTCTCCATGTCTGTTTTAGCTTTTCATGTTTACCTGCCAATTGTCTTCCTGTTCCGCAGCAGCCAGTAACAGACTTTTCAAAACAAAAGCATGTGAGCAACATGCGTTAACACGCGATAAAATAAATGTCGGCGTTAATAAATTAATGAGTAAACACGATAATGACACGTTAACTTGCCCAGCCCTAATAATAATATAATATTGAATCCTAATCAAGGATAATGGCCAAACAGTGCCAAGGAAAAACTCTACTTGAAGAGGAAGAAACCTTGAGCAGGACCTGGATCATATGGGGGGACCTTCCTGATGAAGACCAGCCGGGTAAAGAAAGAAAAAGAGAGGAGAGACAGGACAGAGAGAGGATGGAGGACAGAGAGAGGATGGAGGACAGAGAGAGGAGAGCACACAAATGACTGAATGAAATGATTATATAAACAGATGCAGGTAGCAGCACTGAGGTGAGATGGTCAGAGGACTAGATCACCGGTCACCACGGCAGCCATCACCCCGAACACACCTGCACACACAGGTGGAGGTAAACGCTGGGATGGACAGAGGAGGGAACTGCAAGTCAGCATGAAACTCAGGAAACTCTGAACAAACATACAGAAAGAAAAGAGGAAAAAGGAGGAAAACAGAACAACAAACTACAGGAAAGAAAAGAAAATGGAGCACAGTTTTAACATACTTTTAAAGAGATTGTGCACTTTTGACTGGTAGCACTGGACTGGCCGGGGTATATCTTCTGTGCCTCCACTTCTTCATTGTTCTTGTGAAGTGTTGAGGTGTGTGGATGTTGATGTTCTTGGCTCTTTAAGCTAGGACCACTGCCAAGCGACGATACAGCAAGCTAACCTCCCTTTAGGGGACGAATGAAGTCAACTGGGTCCGACTGCCAACTGACAGCAAATGACTGAGGTCACTGGAGCGTTCCTTCAGCTCATGGGAGGATGGATGGATGGATGGATGGATGGATGGATGGATGGATGGATGGATGGATGGATGCATGGATGGATGGATGGATGGATGGATGGATGGATGCATGGATAGATGGATGGATGGATGAAAGGATGGATGTATGGATGGGAGGATGGATGGATTAGATGGATGGATATGAGGATGGATTGATGGATGGATGGATGCATGGATGGATAGGAGGATGGATTGATGGATGGAAGGATGCATGGATGGATAGGAGGATGGATTGATGGATGGAAGGATGCATGGAGAGATGGATGGATGGAAGAAAGGATGGATGGATGGATGGAAGGATGTATGGATGGATGGATGAATGCATGGATGGATAGATGGATGGATGGATGGATGAAAGGATGGATGAATTGATGGATTGATGAACGGATTGATGGATGGAACGATGCATGGATTGATGGATGGAAGGATGCATAGATAGATGGATCAATGGAAGAAAGGATGGATGGATGGATGGAAGGATGCATGGATAGATGGATGAAAGGATGCATGGATGGATGAAAGGATGGATGGATGGAAGGATGCATGGATGGGTGGATGGATAGATGGATGGATGGATGGATGGATGGGAGGATGGACGCATGGATGGATGGATGGATGGATGGATGGATGGATGGATGGATGGAAGGATGGATGGATGGATGGATGGATGGATGGATGGATGGATGGATGATGGATGGATGGATGGATGGAAGGATGGATGGATGGATGGGAGGATGGATGAAAGGATGGATGGATTGATGGATTGATGGATGGATGCATGGATAGATGGATCAATGGAAGAAAGGATGGATGATCTTCCTCAGACAGTGGACGTTTGTCTGGAATCTTGAAGTCATTTTTTTTTTTTTTAAGGGTGTAATTCACACGTGTCAGTCACTTAAGACTTGATTCAGACTCGTCCTCAACAGACCACAAGCACTGACGATGGTACTTGCAGGGCAAATAACAGAGCTGCAGAGTGTCGGTAGATGACGAGTCAAAGATGCTGGATTTATTCCATCTGATTTTGCGTGATGCTTCAAAACTCGTCTAGATAAGTGTCTCGTTTGATTACTCGAAGAATTATTGTTAGCACCAGACTTGGTGCTGCTGTGATACGAGATATCCCACAACTGGAAACCAAACAAAACAAATCCATTACAGACAGCTAATGGGAAGCATCACAGCACCTCCACCACCCATCTATATAGCAGTTATACAAACATGTGAGTGCATATCTACAGCTATATATCTTGTCTTTCAGCTAATAACCCTAAACCCCTCTCAATGCTTTATTTAACATAAAGTATGTCCGTGCTTGTGGTGTCGTGCATCCTTCCAGTCATAAGTTCAACAGCAGTAATTCCTGTCACATGTTTAACCCACTCCATAACCTCCGGACTAAACGGCCTCTTCCATTGATGTAAAATAATTCCAACTGCAACAATGAAACCTTTCACAGGGAGGTTAATTTCATTAGACCAGTGTCCACTTACAAAGTTTAGAAAAGATGAATAACCATTTGTTGGGCACGCTTGCCCGCACTGAAGTCTGTGAGGGTTCACTGATTAGGTTACGTCTTACTGCGGACACCGAGGACGGCTGTCTTATTTGAACAGACTTTATTGCATCACGCCATCGTGTGTTTCGCGCCCACATCCATGGTGATTCACGGTGAGCGCCACGAGTCACAACCTCTGAGAGTCGGCAGGCGCCTGATTGAAATGCAGAGTGAATGTTTTCTTGCCTACGAGGAAGGGTTACGGTGGATCTACTACATCATCTGTCTCTGTGTTTTAGAGGTATCTCTGCTTATAGGAGAACAGTGTATCAACATGATTCCAGCCAGGCATAAAGTGTAATGTCGTTCAAATAGTTCCGTAGAATTATCTTATCTTATTATCTTATTCAACCTCATGGTGTCTAACTAACTCTTTAGGTTTTGGATTGTCACTATGGTCAGCAATGTATTTCTGCTAAATCTAATTGTTGAAATCATTTGTCTGAGTGTGGTAGACTGCTTGACTATTTATCCATCCATCCATCCTCCCATTATTCCATCCATCCATCCATGCATCCTTCCATCCATCCATTCATCCATGCATCCTTCCATCATCCATCCATCCATCCATCCATCCATCCATCCATCCATCCATCCATCATCCATCCATCCATCCATCCTTCCATCCATCCATTCATCCATGCATCCTTCCATTCATCCATCCTTCCATTCATCCATCCTTTCATCCATCCATGCATCCTTTCATCCATCTATCCATCTATCCATGCATCCTTCCATCCATCCATCCATCCTTTCTTCCATTGATCTATCTATTAATGCATCCTTCCATCATCAATCATTTCATCCATCCATCCTCCCATCCATCCATCCTTTCATCCATCTATCATCTATCCATGCATCCTCCCATCCATCCATCCATCCATCTATCCATGCATCCATCCATCCATCCATCCATCCATCCATCCATCCATCCTTTCTTCCATACATCTATCTATCCATGCATCGTTCCATCCATCAATCCTTTCATCCATCCATCCATTCATTCATTCATCCATCCATCCTTTCATCCATCCTTCTATCTGTCCATCCATCCATGCATCCATCCAACCATCCACCCATCCATCCATCCATCCATCAATCCTTTCATCCATCCATCCTTTCATCCATCCTCCCATTCATCCATCCATCCATCCATCCATCCATCCATCCATCCATCCATCCATCTCTCCATGCATCCTTCCATCCATCAATCCATCCATCCATCCTTTCATCCATCTTCTCATCCATCCACCCATCCATCAATCCATTCATCCATCCATCCATTCATCCATCCATCCTGTCATCCATCCTCCCATCCATCCATTCATCCATGCATCCATCCAACCATCCATCCATCCTTTCTTCCATCTATCCATCCATCCATCCATCCATCCATCCATGCATCCTTCCATCCTTTCTTCCATCCATCCATCTCTCCATGCATCCTTCCATCCATCAATCCATCAAGATCACAAGTTGTTGGGTGGACATCCTTTAGAGAGCAGAACTCATGGTTCCATCAATTACAGGAAGTCGTCCAGGTCCTGAAGGAGCAAAGCAGCCCCAGACCGCCACGCTACCACGTCTGACCATCAGTATGATGTTCTTTCTTTGAAATGCTGAGTGAGTTTTACGCCAGATGTTATAGGACGCACACTTATGGGACGCACACTTTTGTCTCGTCAGTCCACAGCATATTTTTTCCACCAACATGTCTTTGGCCAATGTGAGACGGGTCTTTCTGTTTGCTTGGCAGCGGTTTTGTCCTTGGAGCTCTCCCATACATGCCACATTTTCCCAGCGTCTTTCTTGTTGCTGAATCATGAACTGAAGCCAGAGCTTTAGATGTTCTGGGTTCTTCTGTGACCTCCTGGATGAGTCATTGACACTGTTTTGGACTAATGTTGGTGAGGCTGGCTGCTCCCGGGAAGGGTCGCCACTGTTCCATGGCGCCAGGTAGGTTTGGATAACTTTTTATATAAAAAGCTGCAGTAAAAACTTTTTTGGAGTTTTCCTGTTCTCTCCATGTCTGTGTGGATTTTCTCCAGGTTCTCCAGTTTCCTCTCACAGACCAGAAACATGCATGTTTGTCCAGGTGGTGATTCTAGATTGACCATATGAGCATGTGAGGTCATTTGTCTATATATGGCTAACAAGTCCGACCTGTCATGGCCCTGAAAAGGAAAAGCAGATATAGAGAATGGATGGATGGGTATAGACCAGTGGTTCTCAAACATTTAATACTGCAAGTGTCGTTAGTAATACTCCTCCTTAAACCAAGTTTGCTGTTAACACCCCTCTAATGTAGATATCAGAATGAAATAAAAATGAACAACAGAAATACCAGCATGGTACTGAATATGATTCACTTGCATACCTAATGAGAGGGGTCTGCCTGTCTCTCTGCAACTGTCCTTTGATGCAAAGTACTTCAGAACACACAGCACATTGTGGCTTTGGTTCTTCCTCGGTTCCGCTTCAAAAGAACCCGAGCTCAAGAGATGTCGGGTCATATTTTCGTGCAGCTTTGCGGAGCTTTCTGTTTGAAGAGGGTCAGCGTTACATCTTTCGCTAGCACTTGAAGTACTCGGTTCTGCTTCCACATTGCTCGAAACCATTATTCTCTCCATCCTGATCTGCAACTTCTCTCCTCCACTTAGCCACGCCTTTAAACTCATTTTGAAGTAGTAACATTACATTTATTTACCCTTCGCATTTAGGTTTCCCCTGCTTGCACCAACAATTTGAAGTGATCCCATATTTGCGACAAATATTTTTTATAAGACACAATTTTAATTATCTCAAGCTACACGTTTCATTCGAAACGTTGTATTTATAATGCATTGTATGTTTCCGATTTTTTTTTCTTTATGTGAATATCAGTGCGTTTACATGCCCAGTGCATTTAATTCCTCTTTAATTCAGAATTAAAATTAAATTATTCTGATTTTAAGTCCGAATAAAATAATTCCGCTGTCATGTATACACTCATTCCGCTTTCAATTAATTCCGGTCTTTCTGCGCATGCTCGTTCTCTTTCCCGTCTGTCGCGATGACGCTTATATTCCACGCTGGGCTTGTTTTCGAAAGAAAATCATCAACATGATGTTTTCGTGCTGCTGCTTCAAAAATTAAATCAAAGCAAATCCAAAAAGGATGCTAATAATGTAGTCCTCCATGTTGTTGCTAATCGAGTAAGTTTGTTTCCTTCCAGTAGACGTAAATACGTAAAGATGTCCGCCCCCCCCATCCAATCAGAACCCTTCCCAACCCCCAGACCTTAAGCCGAATTGGATAAAGCCGATCAAATGTGTTTTCCATGTAAACCTCAATTCGGAATCACTATTTCCATGTAAACTCGAAGGAAAATAGTTGAATTTGGAATTATTTAATTCGGAATAATTAATTCCGAATTAAAAAACATAATGTATCCGTGGCCAATATGGAAAAAAATGTAGAAAGTCATGAAGTTCCCCCGCAAACCACCAGAGGGCGCTCGTGTGCAACTAGTGGTTAGCGCACCACTAGACAATGATTGGACGATTTTTTAAATTATTGATATACCTCAAGTGGCCACCAGGCAAAACCAGCCAGGATGCAAAAAGTCATACAGTAGCTCACTTTTTTAATCCATCACTGATATGCTCACAAATAGCAAAGCTTTTTAGATCATACTTGTTGGATCTGTGTGCTCATTAGATGTCGTGTATGAAAGCATTTGGAAAGGAATAATAAACTGCAGAGGCATAAACCTCATTAATGGAAAATCACAGTGAGGAGCGTCCACGTGTGCTGCCCACATGATTTAACTGACAGGTGATGTTAGGAAGAAAGCTGGGCAGAGACACCGCAGCTTGAGAAATGAATCAGGAAAAAAAAAAGAAAAGAAAGAAAAGTAAAAACAGGATGTCACGGATTACCTCTTCATAAAGGATTCTCATTTCCAGCACATCCATTCTCATCAGTGCGAGGGCTGCTGATGTCACGGTGCCAAAGACTGTCTGCACAAATAAAGGTAAAAAAATAAACATAAAAAGACCAGAGCGGTTGAGGACACGCAATATGTTTGAGCCACATCATCAGTCAGCCGCCGCCGCTGCTCTTCCTGTGGTGGCGTTTTGTTTATCTGTAGTTTTTCTTTTTTCTTTCTTTCCCCAACAACAGCCTGAAGACAGAGTCGAGCTGTCGTGATGTGTCAGTGTTCCTGTCACATCAAGGTGCTTCTGGGGAGGGTGTGTGTGTGTGTGTGTGTGTGTTGGTAGGGGGGAGGGGGGGGGGGGGAGGGGGCTGGGCAGTCACATGTAGTACCGCATTAATTGGTGTCACTTCGCCAAGGGTGGGGGAGGACTGCATTACGACCATCTTTCCTTCTTTCCGACGGTCTAATTAGTTATTCTGAGTCGCACACACACAGAGTGTTAACACATGTTTGCCAGTTAGGCGTGTGCGTCCATGTGTGTGTGCGTGTGCGTGTCTCTCTGTTGGGGCCTCATAAACGGCTCTGCAGAGCCATGAAGGACGGAGGGCTTTAGGGGGGGTGAGGATGGGGGCCGAATATTCCCTGACGGGTGATGGGTCATCAACGCCTTCACTGCTGGTAATCAGCACGTGTTTTCCTGCCCCCCCGCCACGCCACCACCGCTGTTCTCCGGCATGCTACTGGGTCCTAAAGGCACCTGGACTTGTTGCTAATTAGTGACAACTGTTGACATATTGCATAAACCCCAATTAAAGAGAGAGCTTGTTTAAGAACCAGTGATACGGGTGTCTCTTAAAACGCATTAGATGTCACACTGAAGGGGTAATTAGCATTGATGGGAAGATTTTGAAGCAAATAAAAATATACTTTCATATCCACGTATATTTGTTACGTTATGTCCACGTTAGTCCATTTTGTTTTAAAATGCCATTTTACAATTGAACTGATCATCATCCACATCAGTGTTTCCACTCAGAAAAGATCTTCATCCATCTTTCACCACCTGAGCGCAGACCATTCATGCTTACTTATTCTCATGGCGTGTGGAGTCCCTCAAGGCTCAGGTCTCAGACCGCTGTTATTCAGCTTCTGCATGCATCATTCATAACTGCAGTGGTCCTGACCGCAGCTATGCAGATGACACTCACATTTACTTCCACTTTCACAATTGGCAACAAGCTGGAAGGAATAAAAGGTGCTACCCAGCTGGAGTCCAGGAGTATCATGACAAAAACCCAGGTCAGTGGTCTTGGAGTTTGAATATACTCAGACCTGAGCTCCAGCAGCTCAAACAGATATCAGAGAAATTCACAGATCTGATTTCCAGAGCAGAATCAGAGGCGTATCATGTCATTCATCTCCAGCAGACTTGACTAATATAACGCTCCTCTGCCTGGTCTTCTCAAAAAGACAATAAGAAAGCTTCGGATCATTTAGTACGGTGCTGCCAGAGTTCTAGCAAGAACCATGTTACTCCTGTTCTGAGATCCTTCTGTCTGAAAAATAGACTTTAAATTGTTGTTGTTAGCGTACAAACTGATAAATAATATGGAGCCAAAGTTTCTGATCATCTAGATCCATCATGCAGAATATAAACTGAGTAGAGCTCTGAGATGTTTACGGAGCAGTCAGCTGGTGGAACCTCCAGTTAGGACCAAACAGGGTGAAAATGCATTTATCTACTACGCTGCACACAGATGGAATAAACTTCCTCTTGATATTAAATCTGTCCCAACTCTAGACACATTTAAAGTTGAAACGAAAACTAATTTGCCTGTGTTTAATTTAATTTAAATGTAATTTTATGTTGCACCGATCACTGCACCAAGATTTGTTATTACTTATCTAAGATTTATGTTGTCTAAATCTATTTTTTTTGGGGAGGTTATATTATTGATTTTTATTTACTAAATTTGTTTTTTGTTTTTTCCATCTCAATGCCTTTGTAAGGCACTTTGAGCTGCGTCTGTGAATGAAATGTGCTGTATAAACTTACTAAAAGCTGCACCGAAAATAACCCCTGATTGCTCTTATAATGACTTCCCTGTGCACGTTGCAGCATCATTAAATGTAGACTTTGCCTGCAGACCAGCTGATATCAAGGACAAGGAAAGTCTGCAGCACTGTTGCTGTTTACACCATCATTGAGGTGCATGTGTGTGTTGTCCTTCGCTGATGGTCATATAACATCCATCCATCCATCCATCCATCCATCCATCTCTATAGTCCTATTTAAGGTGATGGGGATCTCTCTTCAGGCAGTGGTTGCACCCTGGACACGTCCACTTACAAGCATCTCAGAAGTTTATCATCTTAAACAGGTTTATCGACGGGAGTCTTCATTGATGACTTTGCTCAGATTCTTCTTATTCGCTGTTATTGGGCCCTCTGTTGTGATTGTATTGATGTAAAGAGTTTTACATCGGTCGTATCACAAAACTCTGGCTTTCCAGTGGTTTATGAACCTGTTTATTCGCCGCCTTTCAGATCTTTCCATTGTCATATCAAAATGCCACCTGCCAGCAGCTGATTGTGCATTTAAGTAATTTTTTTTTTCCAGAAGAGCATTTAGTCCAACTCTGATGGGTGCGTCACTTGAAGCCGTTGCTTTCTGATCACCTTTTACTTTGATTTTTTCCCTTAGCGTTGATCACTCCTGATTAGAGCTGAAACAAATTCACAGTTCAGCTCAGCTCCATCTGCAACGGTAAAATCCTGTTTTTACATTTGGGGGGGCGGTGAGTGGAATTTAATCATGCGTGACATTAAATGAAAAAAATGGAAATTGATGAAAAATAAAATATCACATGTGATAGTAAATATACTGGGATGCTGATTACTGGAGTGTGAGGTAGTTTTGAAGCCTGCACTGCAAATTATTTGGTTCTTACCAAGAAAAAAAAACATTTAGAAGCGTTAGATATTTTTTCTTGTTTTAATAATTACTTTCCTATTTTAAGTCTTCATTTTATCAGTATAATCTTATATCAAGTAAAACTTTTTCTTTTTTGTCTCAAATAGGCAGGGAATCCTAAAATGAGCCAATTAACACTTAAAATAAGATGTATTACATTTTTTTCCTCCTCCTTATCTCCTCTCCTCATCAAAATAAATCTTGTTTTAAGATTCAGTAACAAATTATACCTTTCTTTAATCTAGAAACAAGTGTTCCTACAATCTTAATTTAAGAAATCTTACCAAGTGAAATTATCTTGCTGCATGAACAGATTTTTTCACTTGTTTTGAGTTCCTTGTAGTTGTAGTGATTTTATCTTGTTTGAAGACCCCCTTTTTTTTGCAGTGTAATAGATCAGACCCACATCTGGACAGATGTAGGGCCTGAAAATGATCCATAGATCCTTTCCATCCAAGGGGCGGCACTAACGGTTGCTTCTCAAACAGCCTCTGCATGCAGCTGGTCTCAGTCTCAGTCTACTGTGCTCAAAAGCACAGAAACCAGTGGGAATCTCTTAAGGTCAAAGCCTTATAACAGTTCCATCCAAAACATATTTATGGTGCAACGTAAAGCAAATGAAATCCAACAATTGCTGCCACTTTTGTTGCAATGTTGCAGCTCTGTAGTAGAGGTCTAAGGAACAACCCGACAACCTGAAAACCCGAGGTTCCGACCCGACCCAAATCTGGTCTTGGGTCCATTCAGAAGACGTGACTCCGGGTACGGGTCACAATCGGTACAGTTAGCCTCGGGTCTGGTCGGTGCTCTCTGACAGGCTGGGTCTGCGTTTACCAGAGAGAGGTAAAGTTATTGGTGGTGGTAGCTGTCACTCAGCCCCCCTGTCCCCGCCCCCTTCCATCCAATAGGCTGTGAAATGTCAGGTGACAGGTCAGGTTAAGCATAAGTAAACAAACAAACAAACAGTAGTTTGGTTTAGCCTATGTCAGTTAAATGATTATCCATTAACGTGGTGTTTGTCATGGACGGACCTGCCAGTGGGGCAGTGGTTCAGGGAACAGCACCTGGTGATGCTGAACCGGCTGAATCATTTAATCAGTTGTTAATCAGTTTTAATGTTTCTAGTTTATTTCAATAATAACCTTTTGTGCAGAGACAGAAATAAGAATGACCCATTCCTGAGCTTCGTGGATTATTCTCTATTGTTGATCTTCTTTAGGGGCCTCTTTGTTGTGCACACGACAAACTCTGTGTGTAGATGTGAATGAATAGTTATTAAAATTAACTGAAATGAAACCCGGACACAAATCACTCTGAAGACCTTTAAACATGTTAATATGTCAGAATATACCATATTTCATTATTACTCCCCCCCAGGACTCCTGCACCTTCTTCCTATCAACTCTGAAAGTCTTCGCAGCAAAATGCTCGCTATTTTTCCCAGCAGTCATTGTGAACGACTGCCTCTGGGATGACATTCACAATTACCACGTGCCTCTAACTGACCCAATACGATGACGTTGTAGAGTAACGTTACCCATCTACAGCCCATCTACAGGCTGAAGCCAACCATGAAAAATAACTCGTAAACGTAATTAATTTTGCGTATTAAGAAGCAGTGAAACAAAACAAAAATGGCTGAACAATCAAGTGAAACCACTTTTAGAGTTTAATCTGCAAGGATGTGCAAACAATGTGAGGACCATATTTGGACCTTTGGAGCGTAAAAACAGACGCCCCCTGGTGGAGTTTATCAGAATAGACACTGTAGAGCTCACGCAGCACAAACAGCAAACCCAGCTAACATTTTACATTTCCACACACCAAGCTAATCCTAAAAACACTTCCCTCTGATCAAAGTTATTAAAATGCTGCACTGCAAAAAGCGACGCTATTGTATCAGTGTGTTCGTAAACAGATCCAAAATCCACTGGACTACCTCAGATTTGCTGTGCTACTTATTCCTTAGATCAAAATCTAAATTTAAGGCTGGAGGAAAAAAAAAAAATCGAAGAAAATCCCAATGAGGAATTGGATTTGTTCATCCAACTTTCAAAACAAAAGTTGCTGAATCAGGGATGCTGACAAACCATTTTTATTTTATTTATTATTGGTCTTGATATTACCTTTGTTTTTTTTTACATTATTAACTTGGATTTTGTTTCCTTTTTGGAAGAACTGTGCCTGTAACGTTCAGCTGATCTGCAGCGCTCCTCCAGAGTGGAAGCTTCTGTCAGCCCCTGAAGAAAAACAGATACCGAGGCCAGAAGATAAGATCTTTAATAACGCCGTCGATATTTGACTCCAGACTTTGTAGCGTATAATAAAGAGCATTGCTAGTCAATAAACAAATGCTAAGAAAAAAAACAAAACAAAAAAAGCTCTCAGACCGGTTCAAACTCCTGAGCCACAGCAGTCAGATCCAGTAAAACATTTAATGACTGCTCTTTAAAAGCCGAAAGATTTATTTGCTGCAAATTGTGAGATGTGATCTGCTTGAAACGCTGCCCCTGAGCCGCCCGGGGTGAGACGGGCTCTTCTGGCTCGTTTTGCAACGAGACTCGCAGTTTAACTGCCCCCCAGTGATGCAGGGTGAGGGAGCGGCGGAGGCCGGCGGGCAGCGGGAGGTCAGCCCAATGAGAGCTCCGAGACTGGCTGGTAAACATCCCTGGGGAGAGCTGGGAGAGGGCGCTTACCCAGCCTTGACCTGGAGCCCGCCGGGCGCAGCGCTGCAGATGAGGCCGGGGCCCAACACTCCCACCAACCCCCTCGCTCCGACTAAAATACCATCCTGGTGCGTTATTCTCATGCCCTTAAGGGCCCGGCGCCTGCGCACCGACATCCGTGCTCCCTCTAAGACATCTGGCTGTGGACCAGGTGGGCGGATGAGTTAACGCCTCCCTTCGGGGGACCTCGCTTCACCTCTGATCGCAGCTGAATTTGAACGTGTGAACTGTTTTTTTTAAAGAGACACCTCTTTGCTGCATCAACTTGGAAGGTGAGCGGCGTCATTCGCCGTATAACAAAAAATGAGAAAGATGCAAAGCTGATCTCCCAGTGTGCCGTTTCTGCAACTGTTAACCAGGGTTAACCGGGGTTAACCGGGGTTTTCCGGGGCGCTTGCACAGCCGAGTGACGCAAGCAGTTGAGACGAAAGCGTTGTGACAAACACATGACGAGGACGCTGGAAAACATCGTCTAGACGTCCTTTGAAACTCCGGGGCAGCGTGAATAAGAGCCTTTGTTTAGACATGAGAGAGAAACTGTTTTTTTTTTCGCAGCAAACAAGATGCCTGCGTTGTGATAAAACTGTCAAGCTGAAACGATCCAGAGGTGGAGGTCATCAAGATGAGGGCCAGGTTTTTTTGTTTTTCTGTGTTTTTGTCCTCAATATTTATTTACAGGAAGAGACACAAAATGTCATTGAAGAGTCTGCAAGCATGTTTAATAAAAAATAACGCAGTTTAGGATTAAACAGTTTGTTTGATGAGGGTGTTGGACTGGTGGTCTCTCTTTTGTTTGTTGGATGTTTTTTTCGTCATACGCGAACCAGACACCAGCTATAAATCTTTTTACGTTACATTTCTTTGAGCTGTTTTGGCAACATTTATATTTGCAAACATAGCCGCGGGAACATGTTCTCAGCAGGGGGTTCTGCGTGCTGAGAGTCTGAGACAGCTGTATATATAAACACGTGGACAAAATTGTTGGTACCCTTGTTGGTACCCCTCAGTTATTAAGCGCAGGAAAAACCCACAATTTCTCACTGAAATCACTTGAAACTTACAAAAGTAACAATAAAATAAAAAAATTTATTGAAAATCAAATAATCAAAATCAGCCATCACTTTTGAATTGTTGATTAACATAATTATTTAAAAAAACAAACTAATGAAATAGGGCTGGACAAAAATGATGGTACCTCTATGAAAGATTGAAAACTATTTGACCAGAGTGACATGATTAACTCAGGTGTGTCCTTTAATTGACATCACAGGTGTTTCCAAACTCATAATCAGTCAGTCTGCCTATTTAAAGGGAGACAAGTAGTTACTCTGCTGTTTGGTGAAAAGGTGTGTATCACACTGAACATGGACAACAGAAAGCGAAGGAGAGAATTGTCCCAGGACATCCGAAAAAAAAATTATAGACAAACATCTTAAAGGTAAAGGCTATAAGACCATCTCTAAACAGCTTGAAGTTCCCGTGACAACAGTGGCTCGTATTATTCAGAAGTTCAAGACCCACTCACAGGGAGGTTGACAGTAGCCAACCTCCCTGGACGTGGCCGCAAGAGGAAAATTGATGACAAATTGAAGAGACGGATCGTTCGAATTGTATCCAAAGAGCCCAGAACAACCTCCAAAGAAATGAAAGGTGAACTCCAAGGCCAAGGTACATCAATGTCAGATCGCAACATTCGTCGTTGTTTGAGCCAAAGTGGACTTCATGGGAGACGACACCACTGCTGAAAAAAATCATAAAAAAAGCGAGACTGGAATTTGCAAAAATGCATGTTGACAAGCCACAAAGCTTCTGGGAGAATGTCCTTTGGATAGATGGGACCAAACTGGAGCTTTTTGGTAAGGCACATCAACTCTATGTTCATAGACTCAAAAACCAAGCATACGAAGAAAAGAACACTGTCCCTACGGTGAAACATGGAGGAGGCTCAGTAATGTTTTGGGGCTGCTTTGCTGCATCTGGCACAGGGTGTCTTGAATGTGTGCAAGGTAAAATGAAATCTGAAGACTATCAAGGCATTCTGGAGAGAAATGTGCTGCCTAGTGTCAGAAAGCTTGGTCTCAGTCGCAGGTCATGGTCTTCCAACAGGACAACGATCCAAAACACACAGCCAAAAACACCCAAGAATGGCTGAGAGAAAAGCGTTGGACTATTCTAAAGTGGCCTTCCATGAGCCCAGATCTGAATCCCATTGAACATCTGTGGAAGGAGCTGAAACATGCCATTTGGAGAAGACACCCATCAAACCTGAGACAACTGGAGCAGTTTGCTCATGAGGAGTGGGCCAAAATACCTGTTGACAGCTGCAGAGCGCTCATTGACAAATACAGAAATCGTTTAATTGCAGTGATTGCCTCAAAAGGTTGTGCAAGAAAACCATTAAGTTATGGATGCCATCATTTTTGTCCAGGCCTGTTTCATTAGTTTGTTTTTTTAAATAATTATGTTAATCAACAATTCAAAAGTGATGGCTGATTTTGATTATTTAATTTTCAATAAATTTTTATTTATTGTTACTTTTGTAAGTTTCAAGTGATTTCAGTGAGAATTGTGGGTTTTTCCTTCTTTAACTGAGGGGTACCAACAATTTTGTCCACGTGTGTGTATATATGTACAGTATATATATAAAGCGTGTGTGTGAGCCGTATCAACTATAAAGTATATAACACCATTTGTCGTGGGTAGACGAGACGAGACGATGGATATCAGTAACGCGGTGGTGCAGCTGATGTGTTGAAAATACTGCAGAACGAATCATTAAGTGAGCAGTTTTGACTGTCAGGGGTGAAAGAGTTTTTTGACACTATTGCACAGAGAGACACGAGGACGAGCGGCAGTTAAACTCGTAGTAGTTAAACCTGCACTGGCCCAGGTACCAAATACATGACCCGCCACTGAATAATACTGTGATAAACATTAAACCAGACCACGAGAATTTATAGTAAACTTTAAACATTTTTTTTCTACCACATTTTTTCTCCCTTGTTTTCAATGGTTTACTTTGTAGATTTCGAAAGCAGCCGCTACCCGCTACCCGCGATCGCAAGATACCAAGTTTGTGGAAAGCGCAACCTGCATGTCGTCCAAATGACATAAATGTGTGTCCCGCTACTTGCTACCCGCTGTCCTAAACCCACGATCGCAAGAGACATTGCCACACCTACAATGTGAGTAAAGGAGTCGGCATAGCGGATAGCTGCTTTAGGGAAGCGGAAGATTGCATTAGCGGTTAGTGGAGGTTCCTAAACCAGCAATTTGTGGGTAGCGGCTAGCGAGAGGTGTACGATCGGGGCCGTGGTGTTAATTGAGTATGATGTAGGCAGGTGATGTCATTTGGGCCTTCTCTTCTCTTTCATCACCACCACAGTGTGAGCAAAGCAAAGACTGCGATCGTCTCAGCCCCTTTACGCTAATCTTGTCATTCCAGTTTGCGGTTCTTCTTTTTTTTTTCTTTGTTGTCTTCTTCTTCTCTGATCTTCTCCTTACTGGCAGCTGGCATACAGCAGTTGTTGCGCAGTACCGCCACCAAGTGGCACAGAGTTTTATTCTGCTGATTCAGTAGATCCTACTGGGCCCGACGCTTCAATGGGGACAACGGCTTTTAGGACCGAGGAGGAGGTCGGGCTTGCTACAGTTCCAGTCTCCAGATCTGTGCTCATGGAAACCTGTGTTCAATCATACTTTTCATTTGCTTTAACTAGTTATTTCACCAGGATTAGTGAAAGCATCTCAAATTTCAAATTCTTAGTAACAGTGAGGTCCAGAAGGATTTGAGTCATACCCCAGTGCAATGGATTTGAGACGGAGCAATCAAGATGTGATCAAAGTTTTAATTTAAGAGGTTTAAAAAAAATAATAAAGCAATTTACCCTTTTAGGAACTAAACCATTTTCAGTAAAATACCTCCATTTTCAAGGGCTCAGAAGTACTTTCACAGGTGACTGGAATTAGACAGCTGTGGTCCATTCCCTCATTTCTTCAACACAAATGAAGCAGATAAAACATCTGGAGTCGATGACAAGTATTGATTTGGCAGTTGTTTGACTGAAGCCACAGCTATGAGGAGAACACTTCGATCACATATTGATCATTTTACTTCAAATCCATTGTTGTGGTGTTCAAAGGCAAAATAATAACTCTGCCGCTGTGCATATAGTTTGTAGATTTCGGAAGCAGCCGTCAGTTCGTGCAGCAGCGACTCCGTTTAGCTCTTTTAACCGACTGCATTTAAGGCTGATGCTAAAGGCTAACATCTGTTTTTAGTCTACAGAGAGTCAGAGTGAAAGGGGGCTGCACCGGTGGACCGATAGCAGTTCTTCTAACCTTTTGTCTTAAAGATTCTAGTGACAGATTGCCGTTTTCTCCTTCTTTCATCATGGACACTGCAGTTCCAGCCTCTTTGCACCAAAGCTTGCACATTTTAATGCAAGAAAAGGCTCATGGTTTATCTTAAAACACGCCTGTTCACAAAGATTTGACTGCGCATTGAAATGCCTCGCCCGGTGCATCATAAAAAACATAAAAGCTTGGTGAGGGGAGATAGGGCCCCTGCTGGAGTGAAAGGAAAGCTTGATACAACGGCTATATTTGATTTGCTGGAGACGCGGCCTTTGATGAAAACACTGGAAAAGGAGTTGGAGGTGTCTGAGTTAAAGATGCTGAGATTTAGGCCGGAAGGGATGAGGATGGACAGGACTGGAAATGAGTATATCGGAGGGAGTGAGCTCATATGTGTGGGAGAGATGAGGGGTGTTTAAGATGGAGCTGCCAGGCAGGAAGAAAAGAAGATTTATGGGCGGCGTATGGATGAGACGGCCGCTGGCGCGACAAACGAAGATGCGGGCGATAGGAAGGCGACGAAAACAGATTAGGCAGCGGTGTCGATTCCTAATAGAAGTGGATGACTGGACGACAGGAGGAACAATTCACATTGATGCGCTGATGCAGAGTGACCAGCTTTTGATGACATTTCTGCTCTTCCTCTTGTTGGGAGCCTCTGTACGGCGAAGACGGTTAGCTAAAGACGCGACGGGTGGTTCACACTACGTTCTCGAAAAGTCTTTTCTCAGGTGAGGCCATATTAGATGGAAGAGGAGAAAATGCTCAACTTGGATTCATCAAGTGGAAAGAAACCTGTCATGAGCCAAACTTTCTTTTTGTCAGTTAGGTATCCAACAAAAAGTTTTATTTGTCAAATCTCAGAACAATGAAATAGAAGTTATGAGTTTCCTCAAACATTTTGAGTCGCCCACCACTAGCTCCTAATCCGTGTCTTGCTGATGGATGAAGTCACATACGCCATCACAGTAATGTCCGTGGTAGGGATGGAACGTCTACTGGTATTACGGTAAAGGGCGATTAAATTTTACGCGCTAACGATTACTGTTTATGTTTGACTTCATCTCATTATCGCGGTCGATTACCTGGATATGTAATATCAGCCTCATTCAGGTCTGCGAGCGACTCGCGACGGTGTCTTGCGTGAATATGTAGCTTGTAACATCGGCATCGTAACGTTGGCATGGCGGAGAGTGGTGATAGCACGCAGGAAATTTACCAACCCACTAAAATGACTGTCTTTCAGTAGAGGCTTCCTTCTGGGTCTCCTACTATAGAGCCCTCTTTCATTGAGCTGGCGATGGATGCTACGCATTGAAATAATTGTACATTGTGTCTGAAGGTCAGCTTGAATCTGTTTAGCAGTTGTCCGAGGTTCTTCTGCCACCATTCGAACAATCCTTCGCTGCATTCTTTCGTCTATAATTCTTTTGCGGCCACTTCTTGGAAGGTTACCTATCGTACCATGAGCCTTAAACTTCTTTAGAACATTTCCCACAGTGGATACAGGAACATGAAGGTCTCTGGAGATGGACTTGTAGCCTTGAGATTGTCTGTGCTTTGCTACAATCTTTTCTTTGACTTCCTCAGACAATTATCTGCTTTTCTTTTGTCCATGCTCAGTCTGGTCATGCAGTGACTCACAACAGCAGAATGAGGGGGTTGCTCCTTTTAAACTGCTTGGATGACTGATTACTAGATTGCTGTCACCTGTAAATTCACCATAGGTGAGTTCAAGGTGAATTACCTGCTTGAAATTCATTTATTCTTTGTAAATCTAAAAGGGTGTCAAAACTTTTGTCACAGCATTTTCTGTGTAATCAATTATTTAAAATTTAATATTAAGTTCTGATTAAAAAACAAAGTTCCTGTACTATTATTGGTTTAATAAAGAATTTGAGATGCCAAATACTTTTGTCAATTTCATCTTATTTTGCAGACATTTGGAGTTGTTGGGTCTTTATGTGCAAGGGTGCTAAAACTTTCAGCCATGACGGTAGGACTAATATTTATGGTGTAAATCGCTATATGGGGGAATTGTTGCGATTGGCCGAGGTCTGCGCTCTCCGAGTGCTTTTCTAAATAAAATTGTTTTTAGTCTGTAAAGATTTAAAGTGCATCAATACCACCATAGTTACAGTGAAGCCAAGTGCTACATCATCCATCCATTATCTATCTCATCTGTTAATTCTCTGCAGGGTCACGGGGATCTGCTGGAGTCCTTTCAGCTCTCTTCAGGTGAAAGACAGGGGTCCACCTGGACAGGTCACCAGTCCATCACAAGGCCACATGTAGATGTACAGCCATGAACCCTCACAATCACTCCTACAGGCAATTTAGAGCCGCCAATTAACTCAACATGCAGGTCTTTGGACTGATGGAGGAAGCTGGAGAACCTGGAGGAAACCCACACAAGCACCAGCAGAACATGGAAACTCCACACAGAAAGACCTGCTGAGGTTTGAACCAGGAAACTTTTTGCTGTGAGGCAACAGTGCTGACCAGCGCTACATCAGCATCGTCGATTTCCTCATCTTAACTTTCTGGTGACTTTTGTTTGTCTCATTATCTCCGTCTCTCTCCTCCTTTCATTTCATCCCCGTTAAATATTTTTCCGTGGCGTCTCTTGAGGGTTTGTTCTCTTCATATCTCCTGCTCTGTGCTGTGTGCGCACATGTCCGTACAAAAAAAACCCCAACACAATATAGCTAATACAGTAATCCCTCACACTTCGCGGTCTCAGTACATCACAGAGGTTTCAAAAATATTCATCGAAAAAAAAATTTCGGAAAAAAATGGAAAAAAATTAAAACGAAGCGCACGAGGCTGAAGCAAAACACATTACATTAAGAATGAGTCTCGGGAAGCAACAAGAGCCTAGACTGGAAGCCCCATGAATGAAAATCGAGACCTGTGATTGGCTGCTAAGACAGGCATTACTGTGCCCAGCGGCGGAACCTGTCACTGCAGGGCCGGGGGCGGGGCATATGACCGGGCCCTTTAAACCCAATAAAGCTTGTGATTACAACATAAACATGCCTGCAACAGCGGGACTTACAAGCATTACTACATTTTTGACACAGAGCTCAAAGCATTTGATAGTAAGAGTTCAACACCACGAAGAGCGACCATGTCATTTTGAAATCAATCAAACCTGTAGTATTATGGTATGATATATTGTCTAAAATGTATT
Organism: Hirundichthys speculiger; assembly: GCA_018398805.1. Taxonomy (NCBI): domain Eukaryota; kingdom Metazoa; phylum Chordata; class Actinopteri; order Beloniformes; family Exocoetidae; genus Hirundichthys; species Hirundichthys speculiger. Next base: position 1,721,191 of record JAGFBZ010001678.1, read on the forward strand.
CGGCGGTTTGCGGTTGTGACGTCATGTGGGAGACGCACCAGTTATTGTTGTAGTAGCTACCGGCATTCATTAATTCTGCTCGGTTCTAAGTGCCCATTTCACCTGATTCCATTGCTGTTAATAAATACCAACTCCGAGCACGTCGTTGTAAGAGCCTTTTTGCAAGAGTAACCCGACAAAACCGACATGAAGTCTAACAAACCATGAGAACAACAAAAAAATTAGTCTACCTGGCCCCTAATAATAACGTTAGGCGGTCGGGCTACTCCGATAACAACCACATCAACAGTTTACAACTAACTCACATATTGTTTTCAGTGACAGTGATTGTGAGTAATTGTAGCTGTAAATCTGGCTCCCTTTCTTTGCATTTTGTTGCTCTACTTTTATGCTTATATGAACTGTCACTAATGATTTAATTAATCCGTGATCCACCTACCCTGCACCGCATAGACTCTGTTGACTAGTGACTGATGACGCTGATGAACGGCTGTTGATGATGATTTTACCCACAATACATTTGGAGATCTTACCGGTGATCCACTTGTAAATTTGCACATTGTAAAGTTAACTGTGAGAGTGAACATGAAGACAGTCATGCAGCACATTTAATTCATTGTGTAGAAACCTACATGACCAAAGTCAGTCTAAAATTTTTTGACCAACCATGACTCATTCTGGCTAGAGAAACCTATACATACCGTAACCATATACTATCGCTAGTCTTTTCACAGAAGTTGTTGTAACCAGTATTGCGCAAGGCGCGACTGATGCCTGAGGAGAGGTCTGTTTCTTTGTCTTTCACCGGACCCTCCTGGGCTGGGGCCGGGGTAGTACGGCCCCCCCCCAGTCCCCCCTGACGCTCCGCACCTGACTGTGCCGTCGTATGTACATACGGCAAAGTGTGAGGGATTACTGTACTCCCTGTGCACAGTGAGACAATGAGAGCACCACTGCCCTCTACTGTAGTATATCTGCAATTACACTTTATTCCAGTACGGCAAAAAAAAAAAACATGCTTTTTTTTTGCCGGTTATCGAAAAAGGACCGGAACGATGTTCATCTGATGCAGTTAAAATATTAATTAATTCCATTAACTGATCTGAAAACCATAACGCTGGCAGTTAGCACCACAGCGGTCAAAAACCTTTTGCCCTTCCGAGTCAAACACCTAACCAATAACAGGCAGCTACCTTTATACCTGACCCTCAGGTAACAACACAGCGACACCCACACACAAATAGTGGGGCACGACCCACCACTTGGAGCGCGACCCCCCAAGGGGTCCTTCTCAAATAGTGGGGCGTGACCCCACTGCATTATAGACTGACTAGGTCTGTGTTGTTCTGCCACCTACTGGTTAACGTTGAGAGAATTAGCTGATCGCAGACACTCTTCCTGTTATTAGAGTCTTGGACCGCCACCGCTTGATGGATTATATTATATTACACGAAACCTGCTGCAGCTCATCTTTTCATCACAACCAGTCCAATATCTTTTCAGATCTCATTACCTCATGAAAGACATCATGAACTTTACATGCAGACAGGCTTCATTTCAGCCCCGTCGGCTCAGGCCGTGATATCTCACCGTGGCCCCTGAGAGACTCGCCGCATGTCACTTCCCGCCGAGTCATAATTCAATAAGGCTGACACGGGCGGCGCGCCACTGCCGGGTGGTCACTCAATCTCGACCCAACCCATTCTCTTCATTGGCAGATAAGAGACAGTGATTGCACTCTGTCACTTTTATTTCCCTGCTCGGTGGAAGGGAGATGGATGGTGAAGAGTGAGGGGGTGATCTCCAGCCGCCTGCTGCTTGATCGAATCAGTCCTCCCACAACTCTCCCCCCCCTTCTGCAAACTCCCCCTTCGGCTCCCATATGCCTGCTGGCATTTGAAAAGTGAATCCTTTGTGAATCCAACAGCGAAAAAAAAAAAAAAAAAAAAGTGAGAAAGCTCCAGATGTCAAGATGGTGGCATTTCTTAGAAGGTGACGTCTTTGTCTCTTCTCACAGCTTTCCCTCGGATGACAAGATAATTCAACCATCAGGAATGATCTCCGCATGTACTTTTGAGGAGCTCGACTGATTCTTTGTAGTTTTTTTTTTAAGACAGAAAGAGAAGTATGCTTCACGGGAAGATGAACGCTTGACTCTTGGACCCACGATCTAGGTCAGTTTCGCCATCCGAACCCGAACCTTCAACCTCAGCTCTGCAGGAATAGACGCTCGCAGCGGCGCAGGAGCGAAGCCCCGGGTCAGTTTATGAGCAGCTGTGTTACTTGTGAAATTAGGTGTTTGCAGATGTGGTAAACAAGCACTGCGGGGGAGGGAGGGATTATTATGTCAAAGGCAAAGAGACAAAGGTCAAATATCTGCAGCTATGAATTGTGCTGCTTTTCATTTGAGTCTTGCATTGCACGTTTAAGAAGTAAGAAACAAGAAATCACTTTGTCATATCTCCATCTCAGAGGGTTGTTTGATGGTTGAAAAGCATTTATGGTTAAGTTATACTTACAGAAATAAGAACGTTGAGCTCAGCAGGGTATTATCAGAGGACCAGAAACGCAGTCGACATCCATAAAACCACGACGCGAGTAGAGCTAAAAGTAAAAGTTCAATGCAAATAATAATCATCGCGCTCAAAAAAAAATCACATGTATGCGCTGACTCTCCGAGTGCAAACTGGTCACCAGAAAGTAGTGATGGAAGAGAATATAAAGAGAGTGACCAAGCAAGCGTTGACTTCGGATCCCGTTGTACACAAACACAAACACTCTGACCCTCTGAGCTAAAAAAAAACTAGGGCTGGGTAGGTTAACACATTATTATCGCGTTAACTCATTAATTTATTAACACCGACATTTATTTTATCGCGTGTTAACACATGTTGCTCACATGCTTTTGTTTTGAAAAGTCTGTTACTGGCTGCTGCTAAACTGGAAGACAACTGGCAGGTAAATAATGCAGAAAAGCTAAAACAGACATGGAGAACGGTAAAAATCTGTTAACTTTACAGTTCAGGTAGCAACTCAGGTAGCAATATTAATTGTGTCTGAAAAAAATAAAATTCTGGACTGCAACAAAACTTTCTCGTCATTCCTCCATGTTCCATCAGATCTGCTCCATGTGTTCACTGTCCTGCTGTTCTCTAGCTGGTTACTGCAGTGCAGCTCCATCTAGTGGCACAGATGTGTAATGACAACAGAAAGTCCAGTCCTCGATTATAGAACAAATTCAGTTCTGTGGGCCGTTTTTTAATTTCGTATTTTTGATCCATATCTAAAATTGAAATATTAAATATTTTTTTTGTGTTCGATTAAAAAATGAAAAACGTAATAAAACGTCACTTTTTAATTTTTTAAATCTTTGATTGACAATTGAAAATGGAAAGAATCAATGATACATGGATTGATAAAGTTACTGAACTTTAACATGGACATTTTCATTTTAAAGTTCTCCCAGACAGAGGATTCGACAGAAACAAGGTTATTTGTAACAACAGAAAAGTTTTTACTAATATAAACAAATATAACAGCAGAAACTTTTAACTCCCCGTTAAAAGTTTCTGCTGTTACCTCAGAAATGACCTGTTTTAATGTTCTGATTGTGCTGAGCCACAATTATTTTGTTGGATTTTATTTGTAAACTTTTTTTATTTTTTATAAAAACAGGATGACATTAATACCCTGGCAGTGGCAATAAGCTTTATTTTATTTTACATTTTTTAAGATGAGATTTACACTAAATATGTTTTACTGACAAGTGCTGATGTTAAAAGTGTTTGAACAACAAATGTTATGACACTTTAGTTCATATGGCAGCAGAACATTTAAATAAAAGTGCATTTTACACTACTTTTGAATTCTTTATTTGATTTTGTGTATACAATGCGATTAATCGTGATTAATCAGGGAAATCATGCGATTAATCGTGATTAAAAATTTGAATAGTTGCCCAGCCCTAAAAAAACAATCAGAAAAGTTCCTTTGTGCTGCTTTAAATGGGACAGTTTGCTCCCTCCCCAGCCTCTCTGGAGCTGCTGGCAGCAGATTTCAGGGATGATGAGAGGCGAGAAAAAAAAGCCGCCTCTTCCACTGTACAGGCCAGCGGGAGTTTTAGAGGCGAGAATCAAAAAGCTTATTAAACTAAAGATGTCTCTTTTGTCTTCCAGAGCGGGTCAAAGCTCTGTGTTGTGCTCTGCAACAAGCGCCTCTTAAGTGTGTTGTCGGGGCAATTTATTTGCCACCCACGGCTGCAGCCACATTTGTTGTGGAGAAACAGAAAGTTCATGTGGCGTCTTTTATGGCTGCAGAGAGCTGCAAAGAAAAACATCTCGCAAGCACATCGACTTGGTCTCACATGCACGGAAGAACGGATGGAGGACATCATGGTTTGACACCAAAAACAGAAAAGCAAAAACAACAGATAATATTGCATGTGTGCATGTGTGCGTGCACACGTGCACATGTGCATGTGTGAGTGACACATCCCTGCTGCCCAGAAATCCTCCGAGGACAACCTGAGGATAAAATAATGACCTGCTGGCCTTGGCCAAAATAATAAGACCATTTTCTCACATGGCGGTCTTCGTCTCGGCTGCAGAGGAAGATCATCCCATGTTGAACACATTCAGGCTTTTGACGGACAACGGAAATAGATTCCTAAGTATTTGAAATACCGTGTGACTGGTGCGGTGTGGCAGGATGCTTAGATCACATGTTAGTAAAATAAAAGTAATAGCGGCAACCTAATAGGGCTCTTCTTCTTTTTCTTTTTATTAGGGCTGGGCAACGATTCAAAATCTTTAATCGCGATTAATCGCATGACTTCCCTGATTATTCACGATTAATCCCATTGGATACGGAAAATCAAAAGTGCATTTTCATTTAAATGTTCTGCTGCCATATGAACTAAAGTGCCATAACATTTGTTGTTTAAACACTTTTAACATCAGCACTTGTCAGTAACACATATTTAGTGTAAATCTAATCTTTAAAAAATTTAGAATAAAATAAAGCTTATAGCCACTGCCAGGCCATTAATGTCATCGTGTTTTTTCATGACAAATAAAAAAATTCTACCAACAAAATCCTGAGCCACAATCAGAACATTAAAACAGGTAATTTCTGAGGTAACAGCAGAAACTTTTAACGGGGAGTTCAACTTGTCAGTTGTTACAAATAAATAACCTTGTTTCTGTTGAATCCTCCGTCTGGGAGAACTTTAAAATGAAAATGTCCATGTTAAAGTTAACTTCATCCAATCTGTGTATCATTCATTCTTTCCATTTTCAATTGTCCATCAAAAATTAAAAATATTAAAAAGAGACTTTTTATTTTGTTTTTAATTTTTTAATCTAACACAGAAAAACAAAAAATGCTTGTTTTTTTATATTTCAATTTTAGATTAAAAATACAAAATGAAAAAAAAAAAAAACGTATTGGCCCAAATATAGGACAATATTTTATCTAGAAGTCATATTCTCAAAAATGGGAGTCGTTTTATAATCAAGGAATAGACCTTCTGTTGTCATTACACATCTGTGCCACTAGATGGAGCCGCACTGCAGTAACCAGCTAGAGAACAGCAGGACAGTGAACACATGGAGCAGATCTGATGGAACATGGAGGAATGACGTGAAAGTTTTGTTGCAGTCAAAAATATTTAATATTGCTACCTGAGTTGCTACCCGAACTGTAAAGTTCACGGATTTTTACCATTCTCCATGTCTGTTTTAGCTTTTCCAAATGTTTACCTTTCAATTCTCTTCCAGTAACAGACTTTTCAAAATAAAAGCATGTGAGCAAATGCGTTAACATGCGATAAAATAAATGTCGGCGTTAATAAATTAATGTGTTAAAGCGATAGTAACGCATTAACTTGCCCAGCCCTGCTTTTTATAAAAGAAAAAAACGCAGACTGGTGAAAACAATAATGAACTTAATTGCAGCCTTCCACTCACTCAGCCGTGCATTTAATCGTGAGCTCCTGAGTGACCATCTTGCACTTCTGCCTGCAGAAAGAAGAAGAACCTGCATTTAGCTGCCTCTCCTCTTCTTCCCTCTCTTCCAGGGGGCAAGTCGAAGCCGGCGCAGCGCTGGCATCCATATTCATGCGATGTAAGTTACGCCAGCTGGCCCGTTAGATCTGCATTTCCCGCGGGGACGCTCACAGACACTCAGAGCGGCGTCCCACCCGAGATGAAGAGGTCTGCTGACGTGTCTGAAAGTGGCTTTTTCAGGTCAAATGCAGTAGATCATTTTGTTTTCCCGTTTCTCTCTGCAGTCTGATTTTCGGGAGCTTCAGCGAGTGAGTGACTGCGATGATGTAGTGACAGACTGTTCATTTGGTTGAGTGACAGCTGACTAATTGGTGGAAAAGTGAGACGGCCACGTGTCAGTTCAAATGTTTGATGCAACCCAGAGAGGAAGTCCCTGTTGCTCGATCCTCCAAAATCTGCTTATAGCCTTTAACTAAGTCCCCCAGATTGACCATCACTGAACGCTTATTGTGTTTCCGTGCATTTGTGTCTCTTCTCGTTTCCCTCCATCGACAGGGTTTTTGGGGAATTTCCGTTGAATTAAGTTTAAAATACCACCGGGTGTTTTAAGCTGCAGGGACCGTAAAACTTAAAATTTGTAACCAAATTAGTAACTTGTGACTTGCATCTATGTAAATAACATTTAACCTAATCTGTTTCGCATAGTAACAACTGGAGCTCTTTGTTGAACATCCGCAGGTGTAGACGTGGTTGGTGTCTTTCGAGATTTTTTTTCTTTTCACATGTTCGTGGAAAAGGGAATTTTTTATTTAAAATGTAGGACTTTGGCTCAAACAACAATGATGAAATGATGAAATGGCAGCTGACTAGAAACAATCACCAGTTGTTCAAGCAAATCATCTGGAGCAGAAGGTCTTTGTGGCTGTTGCCTTCAGCAACTTGAAAATACACTCAAAAAAAAAATTCTTGGCTCTAATAAACATAAAGTAATAGTTTAAAGAAAAATGTAACTGAAAGTTTGTTTATCCAAAAAAGTCAGACATAATGTGATTATGCTTAGGATAAACTGAATATAAAGAAATCAACTAAACATTATTTACTAGATCACATAAAAAAAAGCTGAGTGTTACAGTCAAATACAGTTTATGTAAAAGTTTGCATTAACTGAAAGCAAATCTGACTGAAGGTATTTAACTAATTCACATTGATTCAATATGATTGAAAAAACATTGTAAAATATGCAATTCTTTACATTTAACATATGTATTAAAATTACATGGAACATTTACATGTAATTAAAATACATAAAGTCCATGTTTTTGGCGTAATTAGTTTTTTGAGGTAACCTTTTCTTTTTTTTTTTTTTGCAGGATTTCTCAGCTGAACTCTAAAGAGCTGCCTGCCTGTGACACAACTTTTATTATAATGTAATGACATCCTGAAACTGTTCGGGCTCCTCTGTTTCCACTTCTACTCTGTCAAAATCAGATTTACTGCCCGAGCATTAAACACGAGGAGTTTGCCTTTGGCTTGCAGAAGCTGTCAGTTCACATTCAGTCATAAAAATAAAGACCTCTAATGTGCTCAAACTGAATAATTGTTTGATTAATAGCCTAATTAGCTTGATTTGAAAAAGAGGTAAAGGAGAAAAGTTGCAGTCTAGCGTTTTTAAAGCCTGACGCTCACTGCTGACTTTTCCAATGATGGAAATGCTGTTTGGTTTATTCCTGGACCTGCTACAGTCCACAACCTTCTCCTTCATCTTGTTCACGTTCGAGATGAGAGGATTGCTCCAACTAGAGATGCACATGGTTAACCGTTTAACCGTTAACCCAGGGGTGTCAAACTCCAGTCCTCGAGGGCCGCTGTCCTGCATACCTTAGATGTTTCCCTGCTTCAGCACACCTGATTCAAATGAATGGATTATCACCACCTTGTCATCCAGGTCTGCACAAGTCTGTTAATGGCCCAGTCATTTGAATCAGGTGTGCTGAAGCGGGGAAACATCTAAAAAATGCAGGACAGTGGCCCTCCAGGACTGGATCTTGACATCCCTGCGTTAACCGATAGCAGTAACTGTAACCGCTTAATACTATGGTCAATTTTGTGTTTAAGCTACGTAATTCAATCAACTCATGGGGGCGTGTCAACAGATGCAACAGGCCTCTGATTGGTCAATTCTACATCCGCGTCATCGAAAAATGAGGAAGTACCCACATCTGTACAATTCTGGTTCTCCACACCACAAAGACAGCACATATTCTAGTAATTCATGGAGGGAGATAGCGATGAATGTGGGTCTGGATACGGCCGAGACGGTGAGGAAGTGGAAAAACGCAAGAGATAAGTTTAGTAAGTTTAGCTAGTTCGTGATTGTCGCTATTGCGTTGTGGCGTGGAATAACATAGCGGAGACTGCGCTAGTATAAATCAAAAGTGACGGCGGCATCTCTGCAACAAGCTGACGGCGACACATTGCCGCAAGAGTATACACGGGGAAGTGTCCGCATGCGTCCACGACAACGCGCGCAACATCGCAGCAGCCAACCCTCCCGGACTTATCGGTTAACGGTTACTAATCGTTAAAGTGTGTCGGTTAACGGTCATAAAAAAAATCAAAAATGTGCATCCTTAGCTCCAACCCACAGCTGCAGAGTCACCTGAGTGTTTCTGCAGATGACATGGACTCCAGCTGGTGCTGGAAGCCTGAGGTGTGCTGGGCAAAGATGAGTGGTGAGAGTACAGATCCCTGCGGTGCTCCTTTGCTGCTGCTGGCCATCCAGTCGGACGCTCAGCTCTTCATTGTCTTTTGGAGGTTCCTGCACAGTGAAGCAGGATTAATGGTGTTGAATGCAACTGAGAAATCGAGGAACACGATCTTCACAGTGGGTTCGTTGGAGCAGGTGTATGAAGGTATCTTCACCTGAAGAAGGTGGGTCATTGTCTGCTTTCTCAAACTTTTCTCAAGGACTTTCATGATGTGTGATTTTAGGTCAACAGGGCGTCTTCCACAGCATCAGAACCTTCTCCTGGTCTAGGCTGATGTTGGAGAGGTGCAGTAGAATCCCTAATAGCCAGTCCACATGGACCTTCAGGGCTCTGGGACTGACACCATCTAAAGCCAGCAGCCTCGGCTCCAGTTCAATCTACCGACCAACTCCATAAAACGCTGACATTCGTCATATATAGGCTGGTCTTCAGTCCTCGTTATGCTGCTGTCTTATGCAGATTTTCTTCTGCTTCTGGAAGCTTTACTGGTTGAACAATCTTGTTTTTCACTTTAGTCCCACCAGCTGTTTGGATGTTGATTCGCATCCATCTATATTCTGGCCGTCAAAGGATAGACGAGCGACACGACTTCAGGGGGCCGAATCAGATTTCAATCTGAGTCCAGAGCCACTGAGGCCCCGCCCCCAGAACCACCCAAGAACGTCCCTATTGGACATTCTGCCATGAAATGTAGTGAAGAGCTGCTGCTACTTTCAACGCTCTAGGGGAGAAAATTGGTGCTTCTAATATGTCCAACAAACTCATTTGGGTGAATAATTCAAGAGAAATCAAATTGTTTTCACTGAAACGTAAAGTTTGTTGGGTCAGTAGTTGCTGTTTTTGTAATCCTCTAAAGTTGGGTTTTCTGAAATAATCAGATTTGTACATGAAAAGAATTCCTGATGAACTCTAAGAGTTAATGTTTAAATACAATTAATTTTTTTTTTTTTTTCATTTCCGGTGCAGTTTCACTCCTACGTTCCTCAATGCTGAGTGCAAAAATTGTTAAATTTCCTGGACTTCAAACTTGCCGTACGAGGCCGACTTGCTTTCTACTATCACAATATGATCGTTTTGCATTATGTCAAACTACTACGATAACTGTTTTTCAAAACTGATACCGATTACCGATAACTTTTCAGTTCCTAAAGGAATAGAGATAATCGATAACACACACATATACCTAAGATCATTGCATCAATACTATGAACAAAATCAAAAATAGTTTTGACTCTTTAAATGAACAGATATCATTTTTTTCCAATGAAAAACTATTGGCAAGGCTCTCAAACATTTTCATAAAACTATCAAATAAACATATTTGATATCTCACATCAACTTAAATAAGGTTCATTACTGACTGATATAAAAAATAAAGGCTCCTTGAACTGATGGAAATACATGCATCAGAATTACAAATGGAAAAATATTTACATTTAAAGGATTTTGGCTTGTGGTTCCATTTAAATTAATACCTTTAATTAAAGTAAATGAGGTTCAGTAGTTTTTTTTTTTTTTTTATCTCATGGAAGCTTTAGATGAGAGAGATGAGGGGAGGGGAGACTGCTGCTGGCTTGCTCACGTTAGCTTTAGCTCACGTTAGCAAGATTTCAAAACTCCATGGAAGCGTTGGTTATGTTTCAGGTGGCTGAATGGGTTTGATGTATCAAAGCTTGTGTTTGTTCTTCCCTCCTCGTGGAAATCGCTTGGAGCATTTGTCACAAATAACCAGTGAACTATCTTCCTCAGAAACTTTAACAAAGTTCTACACCATCACCGCCATTTTTTTTTTCAGCGCACTTTTCCGCAATGCTGTATTCAAAGTGTAACGTAAATTCCTCCGTTCTTCGTCGTTCTTTCAGCATTTTCTATCTTTTCCTCCCTTATGTGTAACATGTGGGAAAATACTGCGAATATAAATTAAAGTCAGCAACTACCAAAAATGAAGACCGAGTTAATAAGTTGTTTTCTGCCATGAGGGGGTATTCTTGATTTTCCTTATCGAGAAATCGTTTTTCTGATTATGCTGACGTAACTTGAACATAACATTCACTGCTGGTCATTCAAGGCTCAGAGGGAGCGAGACACTGCCATGTTGACAAAAAATATATGTTATCGGGGCTATTCGTCATGATATCGGATTTATCGGAATGACGTCATAATTTCCTGTTATCGGCCCGATAGTTGTCGTGCACCCCTACACATGCATGATCAGATTTCAAGGCTCCAAAAACATGTTTTGGCCCATGTTTTAGGACGATTATAACATGTTCAGAGCTGCAGGATTGGGGGATGGGGCATTACAGTATCAGCTTTTCCCACCAGAGAAACGAGGTTCAGCCCTCCTGACCTCTGCCTCGTCTTTGGGTATCCCGTTCCAGATGTGGATCTCGAGCTGTGGCGCCCCGACTTCGTACTTCAAGCCAGTTGTGAGAAATCTGGGAGTCGTTTCTACCAGCAGTAAAGCCATACAAGACAAGCTTCTCTAGAAGAAAGCGCTCAGCTAGACGCTAACTGTCCTTTAATAAATACCTCCGTGCACATCCGTGTTACTCCAGTGGCCCATTTTAGAGCAGATTTAAAAGTTTGTTTTTTAAAGCCATCAGTGGCCTGGCCCCAGCTCATCTGGCCAAGATTATCAAACTACATAACAACATAACAGGTCAAATTACTTCAAGGTAAAGATCTAAACAGCAGGGGGGATTATGCTTTAAACAGTTCAATTCTTTGCGACGCTTTACCTCCTGACATTCACAGTGCTCCAGACGCTGCTCTTTTTAAATCTAAACCCATCCAAACACCTCTTTACACGACATATTGGCACCGTGACATTTCCTTTCATGTTTTTATGCATTTTTCTGTCAGTTTCTTTGCTGTGAGTTGGGTTTTTTATATCTGCGGCACTTTGGACACCTGCTGATCGCTGTGAAGGGCTGCACAAATAAATGGTGGTGATTCTCGTGAGTTCAGCAGGAAGTTTGGGGAGTTCAGTAAGAACCCTGTGGTTTTACTGCCGACTGGCCCTTACCTTCTCCGACATCGCTGTCTCACCCGCCGGCCTGCTTTTGAAAAGATGGGATGATAAAAAAAAGAAAGAAACTGTAACGTCCTTCGTTAACCACCAGGCACAGTTCACATCCACTAGACTGAGTTGTAACCTCGACCCTTCCAGCGTGGGAACAAAGACGGCTCACCTGGAGCTCCACACGACCGCAGGGTGTGGAGCCAAACCAGGGTGGCCCTTCGTTAGTAGGGTTGGGAATCGAGAACCAGTTCCTGTAGCGAACCGGTTCCGTGTGTTTCAATTCCATGGAATCGTTTGGCAGTTTATCCAGCGATTCTCTTATCGATTCCAACCAGCACAAATCTCACGTAATTTATGCAAGTTGCGCACAGTCAATTCCAGAAAGCACTTACGTGATTAAGTTACGTCGGTTTAGCACGTGCATTGGAGTTGTAAACAACAATGGCGCCCACCTGGTTCAAACGCTCCAAAGTTTGGCTTCATTTCACCAAAGAAAGATGGCAACAAGGCAACTAGCAGTCATTGTAAAGTGGAGATAACAGCGTCGGGAGGGAACACGACTAACATGCAGAAACATTTGCGCACACAACATGCGATAATGATAAACGAGTGTCGGTTTTTGACGCTTCGGACTGATGGATCTCAACCCAGCGGCAGTAGCCAAGCTAAGATCACCTCTGGCAACTCTGGTAAAGTAGCTATGTCGCTGACTATGTGCTTCTTTGTAAAACACGCTATAACATTAACGCTATGCTATTAAACGAATTCCTTCTGCATTACATTTAGAAGATGACCGTGACGAGAGAGAGAGTCTGGCTGGTTCAGAGGCTGGAAGACATGATTATTTTTCTGCAAAAGAATTGTTAATTCTTCATAGTATTTGCAGATTTGCACTATGCACTGTTCTGTTGTATTTGATAGTATTTATCTTTCTTTATTATAATTTTTGAGTGTTTAGTGAGCTCATGTATCCTTTTAAAAGGGAGATTTTATCATTTCTATTTGGAGAAATCTGTTAGTAAAATGTTACACATTCTTGTGTATTTGCACAGTTACATATTACAACAGTTAACACGTTATCCAGACTTTGGGCCGCTTTTAACCTCACTGTTGAGTTTGTAAGGTCGTGACTTCTATGTAAAAAAATTGATGCTAATAAAACTGTTTATTCTCCCTTTTCCCCAAATTAGAATCGATAAGAGAATCGATAAAGAATCGAATTGTTAAACAGTATCGATATTTGAATTGGAATCAGAAAAATCTTATCATTTTCCATCCCTGTTCGTTGGCAGTCATTCGTGGGAGGTGGGGGTCTCCCCGAGCCCTTAAAGGCCTACCCAGACCAGGTGTTAGGAGTCTGTTTGCACAAGCAAACCAAAAGGACCTAAAAGGCTGACAAAGTAAGGTACATATGAATATTTCGCATTTCTTGCAAAAAATGATCTGTCTATGCATGAATGTGGACGATAATCAAGCAAACCAAGGCAGCGATGCAGCTTCGGATAATTCTACTATATAAACTTTAGACTGCAGCTCTTTCAGCGGAGACGCCCAATTTAAAATAAGCTCAGGCAGAGAAAGGTGCTTACAAAGTATCGTTTGTGTAACTTACCGTCTTCATTTGTCAGGTTTATCTTAAATGAACTGAAAAACTATAGGAGCCCTGGAGTCAAACTTTGAAATAAATTCAAACTTCTCCGCGATATAAGTCTAATAAGTAATCACAGTAAGTGTGGAGACTGCTGAGAGAGAAAATGAGAATAATCACCGGAGGGAAAAACACCCCTAAGAGCAGCAATTTTTTTCCCCCCCTTGTGACTCAGCTTTTTTTGATTGATTTCCTAAACTAACTGCTGAAAACAGTATATCTCTATCGCTGGACAGTTGCTGAGATGTTAAAGAGCAGTTGATCATCGTGAGCCAGCTTTCCCCTGATGAAGCTGTGCTGGCCTCAAGTGAAGTCTCACTCTTACCGAGATTAAGCTTGTGTCTGGTTTCAGCACTTTATGCATGTGAACGACCTAAGAGAGCCTCACACGGAGCCCTAACGCCCCCGACGAGCCCCCCCGAAACGTCACTGTCGAGGAACGCGAGCGGACTGATGCTCGTCCAGGAGAGAAATCACCTGTGGGCCCCTGAAGTGTCTCTGCAGCCGTGGACCAAAGAGCACTGCTTTACAACCTGCTTTTCAAAGGTTAAGTCTTGCAGGTTTCTAAGAGGAGGAGGAACCGTCAAACACGGAAACACTTTTTGTCATATTTCCACAGTGACGTAGTTAACTTTTTTTCATGTCCATACATCCTCCTGAAAATATCACGAAGAACAAAATAAAAAGGCCCAAAATAAAAAGCTTCCTGACCTTCCTGCAGAGTTCTGCATTTTGTTTCTCTGCTGCACATTACAGCGGTTGTGCTTTGACGGACTATTTCTGCTGTAATGGACCATCTACATCACGACAAACACCAACTGTTTTGATGCTATTATCTTACGTTGGTCTTTATGACAGTTTCTGTGAGGTGTTTGAGTAAAAAAATACCACAAATGTACATTAAAATGGCTCCCTTTTCGGCCACGTTCATAGCAGTTGGTTTTAAAGGCGTAGCGAGACACTCCTCTACCCAACTCTCCTGGGTGTGCCTTATTAGAGATCTGTTACACAGCTTCGTGCTACCCAATTTCTGAGGTACAGTCAACACAGCCACGATGAGGTGAAGTTTTGGGCCAAATAAGTATACTATATACTATATAATAAGAGTTGTGGGTAGGGGTAAGCCACTCGCTACCCGCAACCTGCAACCCGCGATCGCAAGATACCAAGTTTGCGTAAAGGGCAAAAGACACGCCCATTGCCACACCTACAATGTGAGTAAGAGAGTCGGCACAATGGGTAGCGGCTTTAGGGAGCGGAGGATTGCATTCGCGGTTAGCGGAGGTTCCTACACCCACAATTTGCAGGTAGCGGCTATCGGGAGGTGTTCTTTTTTTTCTAAATGGTTGGTCAAAAGCTGAGCAGTCACTCCTCTTCTTGGAAGTATCTTCATCTGCCGCCTCGAGATCACGACCCACTCATCTAAATGATGCTCCTCAGAGACTCTTCTGTTTGTTTTTGCTTGTTTCAGCTTGTTTAGATGAGCTTTTCAAAAATGTTCAGAACTTATTTTATGGTTCATTTCAGTCCTTTAGAACGAGCCTTGACTGTCGGAAAAAAAAATTAATCATTTCCTCCGATCTTGACCAGGGAACTCTCATTGTTCTATTTCAAACATCTGAGATAACTGTGTGCAGCCCGGTGGAGATAATATTTCATTCCTAATGTTGGCATTATAACACTTTATTTTTTGTTGTTTGTTTGCTCACAGTCGTTCCCTCTTGTAATGAGCTTCAACTGTATGAAAATAATTCCATGAAAATAATTGAGTGTCACTTTTAATGTCATGGCTGGAAAGAACCGTGTGGCAGAATTATCTTCGTTCTGCTCATAAAAACAATATTGTACAGTGTATCTTTTGCTAAAAGCTCCTGAGAACAGAGAGAATTGAATCAGCACTTCACACGATGTCACTTAGGTGCTTATTATTTCACTTGGTTGTAAACCCTGCAAAGTAAAAGTGACTGTTGAATCACAGACTCTGTCCAGGTTCTTTCGCTGTCTGTGTTTGGATTATTTCCGCCTGACTTTCTTGAGGTTGGAAGTCTTCGTCATCCTTTTGTTTACCACCTGCCCGTCACCCTAAATGTGTATAATTCTGGACGAGCTGCTTCTCAAAGCTGTTAAATAATGACGGATCCAAAGTGTTCAGATCCGACAGCTTCACGCTTTTCTCTGACAGCTCCTCCATCTGCCCCGCCCCTCAGGTTAAGAGTCTTCGCCGTCTTTCACATCACGCTGTCGGCTTTCCTTCCACCTTCGCTCCTCACGCCGCTGCTGTGATGGCCCACCATCCCGTCGCCTCACGACTCGACCACCACGACTCCCTTCTGTTTGCTCTTCCTCAAAAGAAAAGAAGAAGAATTTTTCTTCTTCTTAAGCCCTCCTGTGGTGGTCTGACCTCGATGCTTGGGGTTACTATCCTAAAGCCTGCTGAGCTTCAGCTGGTGGACATTACTCTAAAGCGGGGGTCAAGCAACAGCGGACTCCGGTCCGGAGTTGGTTCTGTCTGGATCAGTGACCAATGCAAAAAATAAGTACTGTAGTGTCATTTTCACAGAACGGTTTTGAACAGCCGTGGATATTTACAGCGGACGCTGCAACTACAGATTAATACGGCAATCTAGCGCTGCTAGTCAGAGACGTAGCTTGGAAACAGGTGTTTGTTGTTGGCAACGGAGCCACACATGGCCGAAATCCGTCTTTGACATCGCATCAACTAGAATACAGTGGCCACATGCAAATTCTCCGAGCAAATCAAGATTAGATCCCCAGAATTCATTGCAACCCCCAAACCAAACCACACCTACATTGTTCCCAGCAAACCCAAAATCAGTCACACAAGCACAAACTGTAGCACTGACGTTAGCAACAGCGCAGGAAGAAAGCAGAGTAGATACCACGGAGACATCATGGCTTGCTGGAAAAAGAGAAAGGTAGACACTAAAAACTGTTGTTTTAAAGACGAATGGACAGCAAAATATATGTTTATACTCCTGGTCGACATTTCCAAGCCTGTCTGCCTCATAAACTCTGAGATCGTGGCTTTGATTCAAAGTGGGAACGTGAAACGCCACTATGAGACAAAACACAGCACTTTTTTTTTTTTTTTGCACTTTTTAGTTAATGTTTCCTGAATGTACATGAGTTTAACTTTTTTAGTTAAAGTGGCCTTTAATTCAAGAAGAAAGGACAGTTCAAAGAAAAATGTTTTATGAAAAAGTCAACACCCTTTTTTTTGCACTTTTTAGATTTTTCAGGGTTTATTTTTTTTACTTGAAGAGGCCTTCAATTCTTCAGACATGGACTTGCACCATTATTGATTTTATTCTGAGGTTTCCCTTTTGGTTGATTTGAAATAAAAGCCTTAAACTTAGTTAAAAAAAAAACTAGTTACTTTTTTAAAAGTATGTACTCTGGCTCAGACCTTCTATTTTGGCAAAATTTGGTAACTGGACTTCGGTGGCTTTTAATTGAATACCCCTGCTCTAAAAGATGTTTTTGATCATCTTGGAGTTCATCTTCCACTCAGTGACAGCGGCTGTTCGAACACCGAGGTACCAGCGGTAATTAAAATCCGTACGCAGACATCTGTGTGCTGTCCAGCGTGTTTCACTGTAATTTACTGACGTTGAATTAATAAAAACTTCATGAATCATGACGTGAATCCTTGTCCACGTGAAGCCGAGCCTCATGCTGACGGGTTTGGAAATCAAATCACAAACATGCCGCGTTCACACCGGATTAATACGACAGACGTCCTTCGCCAGTCTTAGTTCACCGCAGGTCCCGCGGGTGATTCTAGTCCTGGTGTGAACAGAGCAGAGTTGCTCTAATTACAGCTGTAATGAACCTGACATCATGGCTGTGAACTGGGAGCACAGAGAGCACCATCACTCGTATTTTTTTTGCCGTTAATGGCGCTGACAGACTGCCACGGGTGCGCCCCAAAGGATCCGAGGGTGGTGCGGCCAAACCAGATGGTGCCAGCGAGCGCTGGCTCGGGTCTCGGCCATCGCCACCTCGCCTTTGCGATGGCTCCAACAGAGCTTGGCAACGCTACGTCTCAGATGTCATTTTGGTCGTGACGTCATGAAAGAGAACGGATGGACAGATTTGATCAGAAAATATCATTCCCGAAAAGAAAAAAAAAACCCACAGGGAAACAAAGATGCATCGTAACGCGACTGGCAGATGAGGTCTGAAGAGCCCATGTTCTACGAGCCGTCGAGGACGCAGAGGACCCTCTTTTAACGCTCCGGATCGTCAGACCGCTACGAATAAGCGGTCCTCTGCATTTTCTCCGTGTCAAGTGGGTCGCCTGAATCGTGGGCGCGGCGCCGCGCGGAGAGCGGGCTCTTGTTCAAAACAGCTTCACAACTATAAAGACCCTCTGCAGTCGGTTAAGCCTTTTACAACCATCAAGATGCGGCGTCCTGAGATTTTATGGTGCCGTTGGTTCAGTCGGCCGCAGATGCGTCTACGTTTGGATCAGTGACAGGGAATCTCACTGACGGATGCATGTGACGACTGCATGAGGCGGAGAAAGGATGTGTGTGCGTGACACCCGTTTTGAGCCAAAATACACGCCAGCTCTGAAGACTCGGCTGTTTTTGGAGCTCTGTTTTAATGTTTTAATGTGAAGAGGTTTACTGCTCTCTCAAAGATGTTCTTCTGACATAGAGCGTCCTCGCTCGTCCTTTGTGAGAGAGCTGAGCTTATATTTATGGGAGTTTCACCCCCCCTTGTAAAAGATCTGAAGTTTTTTGTTTTTTTTTACTTTCCAGCAGTGAAACCACAAAACCCAGTAGTTTCCTAGTTTCCTTTTCTAAAAAAGGAGTGGGGGGAGATGTGTTTTTCATTCTACTGAATTATGGTGTTTTGACTCTAGAATAAGTAGTTGCCTTTGGTAACGAAACACATTAACGGCTACAACGGAAGGTCACATCGAGACCATTTGCTTGATGAATGTGTTGGTGGTTTGACATTATCATATAAATTTCTCCATCTCCGTCATTAGAAAAACAACATCCATTTGGTAAAAATACCACTGATGCGCTCGAGTTCTGATGCGCCGAGTTGCATTAAGGGTTCCCGCGTGTTTACGTGGACGCCTTTCCCCGCCCACGCACCCCGGCTGCACCCTCGCATGATGATGCACTCGACGCCGCTGCGGCCCCGAAGGGTCTCGTTTCATGGGCGGGAAAAAAACGACGTACAGCCCCGGGTTCTTCAGAAGCACGAAGTCGTGGAGCCGCAGACGCCCGCGACGGTGAAAAGCACGGGGGACAACTGCGGGGAGCTGAGAGTGTCGGGGCGGGTAATGGGTGTCGGGGGCGTAAATTGAATTTCATGAGTGAGAGGCGGGGAGGGATCTGCAGAGATGAGGGAGAACCAAACAATCACACATCATCGTTTTCCCTTTTTTTTAAAAAAAAAAAAAAAAATAAAATAACTGCTGACTTTAGCACTCATTTTTAAATTCAGAAGCCTTAGTCGGTATTTTTTTTTTCCAGCAGAATATATGATTGCTTTGAAACATTTTAACTTAATGTCTCCGATGAGTGTAATAGCTCAGACTAATCAGTATAACGTCTCTGAGATGGAACGGATGTGGTCTTGTGAGGACCCTCCATCATGCTCCGTGTAATTAAGGTTCATATATCTGCCTTCAGTTTCAGAATTATTTTTATTTTACATAAAGTACGCCGACGTTCCAGCTCTGCTGTAGTTCCACACACGTACAAATGGTTCCTCGAGGGCCAGCTGCACTGTTAGCACTAGCTAAACATAATACTTCTTTATCCCAAAACCCTCAAGTTAAAAAAAATCCTGAGCCTGAACTTTTTTCTGGGGGTGCAGTGGATCCAACGCATACACAATATAGGCAATTTGGCAAACAACTTTTTCACATTGTGCGTGGAAAAATACAAAATGACCTTCAATTTAAATGTGAATTTTAGAAAGTAAAGGTTATTAAGTTATAAGTGAAAACATGTGAAACTGAGTCAAGCTAATTAATCTGATTAATTTAGCAACCATTTAATTCAGTAAAGGGCAATTTGTACAAAAAAAAACAAACCTAAATTGTAACTAACTTTTCCATTATTTTTGTTCAAAACAATGGCAAATTAAGTTACAGAAAATACATTCCATTTGGTCTGGACTTGTCTCCTCTTTAACATATTTGCAGAGGCAGTTATTAGATTATTAGATGTTATTTCTCTGGATGGATCTTCATTAAAATAGCGAACCATTACGTTCAGTATTTTTCCATGTTTTGGGTGGTTGCTTCATCAACACTGAGAGTAAACATCCATCCTTGGAGCTGATCAGACAGACATTTCTAGAACTCTGGAGCTGTGTCATGTGTGTTCATATAACTGGCCTGCTGAGTGGAAACGGACAGTTTTTTAAAGCGTTTTTTATCAACGGCTACTTGTTTTTTACACAGATGTACAAGCGGTTGAGCGATCGTAAATTATAAATCATGTTCCGCAAAAAACAAGCACAATCGTATTTTCAAGTCAAAAACAGATCAGTCATCGCAGCCGCTACGTACGCTACGTACGCTACGTCCGCTACGTCTGCTGTGGCTCTTTCTCCTGGATAACGGCTTGTGTGTTGGAGCACGTGGACGGCTGCTTTATGCCCGGCGTCTCCTTTGTGAGGTTGAAGAGCTTTTTTAGCCACTAGTTGCATAGACTAGCTTCTTGGAGCACAACACACAAAAACAGGTACCAGGCTCCCTTAGCTTCTGGTATCCAAACGGCTAACCGTCTCCACCCTGGTCCTCTATCCTGCCCAGAGACACTTGTTGCCTCGATTCGAACAACCACTGGCTCACCTCGGATGCTGCGTTCAAGACCACTCAGAGATAACGCGTTGAATCATAGTCAACCGCTGGAGATCTGGCACAGTGCCGGAATACTTTAAGCCCTGTTATCTATAAACCATCCTGAGTTTATTCCACAGCTGTTTGAAACTGAATGTGATTGCAGTGCCATGACATGCACAGGTTCGGCTAATTTACAGTTAAGCCGTGTGGAAACTGGAAACTGGAAGTGGCCCATTTGGCAGAAGTGAAAGTAGGGATCTAAAGCTTACAGTCAGTGCAGCCTATATGTAATTAATGTATTTTCTATTTGTATTTCACTGATTCTTCTCACTGCATGAATCTAAATGTGGGTAGATATTAAAAAGGATGATTGTGTTGATCACGTGCCGTATGAAAAGAGCTGGACAAACCCTCTGTGACGTCACCCGTAGGTTTTCTATAGACTGTTTTTTAGGGATGTCCCGATCCCGATCCCCTGATCGGATCGGCCTTCGATCTTAAAAATTTACGGTGGATCAGATCAGCCAATCAACCTTATTATAACACGCCGATCTTTTTTTCATTATTTTTTTCCTCAAAAAGTGATCCTGATTTACACAAATTAATAAAGTAATCATATTACACAAACAAAAATATTTTTTAAACTATATACATTTAATAATTTGCACTGAAATGAGGTTTCCCAGCAGCGCTGTCTTGTATCCACCTTAAAAGTTTTAAGACTGACGGCGTCAGGCTAATCTTTAGCAAAAATGTCAGCAGTGTGGCAGCGCAATAAAATTACAAAGACCGACGCTTCGACTGCGACTTGAAACGTGTGTAAGGCTGATATATCATGAGGGGTAAGTAAGAAGAGAGTTTACAACACCACCAATTTAATCAGACACTTAAAAAAGCACGCAGCACCGATCACCGCAGCCTTCTGTCAGGTGCCGTGGCGCCGTGGCACCTGCTTCGGCAGCAAACGCTCTGTGAAACTTTTAAAAGAAAGAAACTCCCGAAAGACTCGGAGAAATGCAGAAAAATCACCGAGCTAATCGTGGAATGTATTACTGAGGACACGGAGTTTGTGGAATACAGGGCATTTAACCGGCTCATTAATTACCTCGAGCCTCGTTCCCGTCATTACATGAACGACAAAGGACACAAAGGTGCGCGAACATGTGCAGCGGGTCTTGAAAGAAGTTAAGTTAATATTTTATGTTATTTTTATTCTGATGTGATTTCATTGATTGCAAAGACTTCTGCTAGTGTTTTCATTGCCTTAAACTGCTAGCCAAGTTCACCTGCTGCTATTTAAATGGAAGTGCTTTGTTCTTTAGTACTGAGACTGTTGAACAGTCACTGTTCTGTAACTAAATGTGTTTTATAATAATTCTCCCAAACAAAAAAGAAAGAAAGAAGAGTGTTTAAATAAGTTATTGTTTATTTTATGAGGTGATAAAAGCTATTAATCTCAGCTTGGATGCAGGCCTATTTATTAATGTACACAGGAAATAAAATGCATAGGAAATTAAACTCTGTTTACCCACTCAAAAGAAATGAAATCGGATCGGAAAAAATCGGAAATCGGCCGATCATCAAAATTAAAAGATCAGAATCGGATCGGGACCCAAAAAACGTGATCGGGACATCCCTACTGTTTTTGAAGTGTCTTTCCCCCTCGTGCAGCACAGCCTGATGTTACAAAGACATTTTTGTGGATTATGGACGTGGAATGACTAGATTTGATCAAATAGTTTTTCCAACCAGTCTATAAAAAGGTTTATTTCTGCTGGAAACATTTTAACTTGGAAGTCAGCCCCTAGTGGCCAGTCGAGAAACTGCAACTTTTCTCACGTCTGCGTTGAACTCGGCCGATAAAACCAGATGTTGGCCGTTTGGTTAAGATGCATCTTATT
Source organism: Hirundichthys speculiger (assembly GCA_018398805.1). Taxonomy (NCBI): domain Eukaryota; kingdom Metazoa; phylum Chordata; class Actinopteri; order Beloniformes; family Exocoetidae; genus Hirundichthys; species Hirundichthys speculiger. The sequence continues at coordinate 1,743,376 of JAGFBZ010001678.1, forward strand.
ACCTCTGCCAAGGAGGTTATGTTTTTGCCGGCGTTTATCTGTCTGTCTGTGTTCAAGATAACTCAAAAAGTTATGAATGAATTTTGATTTAATTTTCAGGAGTTGTCAGAAATGTGAAAAGGAAGAACTGATTACATTTTGGCTGTGATCCGGAAGAAATCCTGGATTCTGGATCACTTTCAAATTTTCAATAACATTGCGGTCAATGGGGCTGAAAATTTTGATTCTCAATATCTCCGTTAATTATTGCCCAAAACTCATGAAATTTGACTCAGGGATTGACAATGGGAACCTCTATCATATTTTAAAGGCTGATCTGATCCAGAAGGCAGATTTTATTGCAATCTGTAAATCGCTATATGGGGGAATTGTTGCGCTTGGCGGAGGTCTGCGCTCTCCGAGTGCTCTTCTAGTTTTATTAAAGAAATTACTTAAACTCTTGCTAAAACTTACATGTATCAGGTTCACAAAATAAATTTATTTCAACAGGGTGAAAAGAATCAAGAGTCATACGACTTCCTTGCTTCATTTAAGCAAAAGCACAAGTACGTGGAAACGCTAGACGCCCAAATGAAATCTCGTTATGCAGCAAAATAGCGGCAGTCGAAAAAATTGACCAGAACAGACGGCTGAAATGGATTAGAAACCCCGACAGCTACAGTTATGTACTTCATGGCAAAAGTGCCTAAACTTTGGAGGAACTGAAGACCTGCAGGTCACCAGGTGAAGGATGAGGGCAACATTACGTCAACATGACGCGTTGTGGCTGCAGGAAAGGTTTGTTGAAGTTCATTTTACGATCCGAGCGTGCTGATTGCTTCTAAATTTCCCCAGAAAATGTTTCCTCGATACATTTATCCCAGACCTAATGACCTAGAGTCACTAAACGTTTACCGAATGAAATAAATGATGTGTTCAGTAGAGTAGGACAGGGAAGGCAGTGATGTCCGTCTTTGATTTGATTTGACAAACGAATCGAGAGTCAAAGTTAAAGGCACAGAAAGGACTTTTTTCTCACCTTTGATGAAATGGTCAGAACACACTTTCGAATAATCCACAGGATCGAAGCCTTTGGGGTTTTTACTCGTCAGATCTGATGTCTTCTGAGTCCTTCTGTCTTTGGTCCTCCATGTTCTCCAGTTTCAGGGCTCGGATCTGATCTTGGATCCACGGACAACCCACATATGTGGCATTTAAGCGACTTTAATGGCGATTTCAACCTCAGAAAGCTTGTTGTGATGTCACATTTACACCATCTATTCCTCAATCAAATTTACCAAAGTCTGGTTTAGTGGCTTTTCCCTGATTTTCCTGAGAAATAAGGAAGCGGCACTGATTGTTTTCACCCAGACAAGAGCTGAAGCTCAGAGAGAACAACTGTAATACTGTGTGGATCCACATATAAAAAGTCTTTCATCAGCCAGAGCTGGTAACTTAAGCTGCTTTTTTTTCTTTGTTCACAAGAGCCAGAGATCTGAGCAGCCGGCCAACTTGATCCTCAAGTCATTGAAATAATTTAAAAACTAAACAAAACATGATACAAACAAACCAGGAGGCAAAACAAATCACCAAACAACTGTAATGACTCTGAAGTAAGTTTCAGAAAGGCGTGGGCGGGAAGATGCAATGCAGATGTGTAGGCCCGTGGCCGGTGTGCAGAAGTAGCCTCAGGTTTCAGGGATGATTCAAATTAACTAAGAGACCCTGCTGAACAAATAACGGCAAATGCCAGAATAGCATATTTTGACATTTCACCATGTATCGGCAGCTTGAATGCTAAGTGGTTACATTCCCTGGGACATTTGAATAAACTGCGTGGGCTTTAATGCAGGAGATTATTGCAGGAGCGGTGTAATTCTCCAAACCACGACCCTGAACTAAGCCAGTCTGATCCGGGTGTCTGAAACATGAGGACAATTAACGCACAGCAGCGCAGCCAGAAAGGATGGCCTTTATTCTATTTATAGCTCATTAAACCGCCCTTAAGATGGACTAATTAGCGGTTTGCAGTGTGCTCGAGAGAAAGGAGCGTAAGTAAGTTGTAGCTTAAAGCTGAGGAGAGTGCAGCCGTTTCCTGAATCCACAAAAGGGCCATTGAAGTGTCATTGAACCTCAGTGTCACCATGAAACCCTGAACACGCCGCCGCTTCTAACGTGGGGTCAGGGACGTTTCGCAATGACAGATGGAACGGCAAACGAGACCTGAAACGTATTTATTTGCATGCATGTCATCTGGCACATCTGGGCGTGCAGGAGAACCCACTAGCTCATCAATTCAATTCAATTTTATTTGTATAGCGTCTGTTACAATGTCAATTGTCTTTAAGCGCTTTACAGAGACCCAGATCATGACCCCTAAGAAAATATCCATCCATTATCTATACCCGCTTAATCCTCTGCAGGGTCACAGGGATCTGCTGGAGCCTATCTCAGCTCACTTCAGGCAAATGGCAGGGGTACACCTGGACAGGTCGCCAGTCCATCGCAGGGCCACATATAGGGCCAATATTAATTCCTCCCTCAACCCTCAATTTCAACCCTTAACCCTCAGTCTTTGGCCCTCAATCTTGGCCCTCCAAAGTAAGTGTAAGGGATATCTTGTGACTTAGAAATGGGTGCAGTTACGTCTTCAGACTGTGGGGGGCGGCCTTACGCCAAAGCTACGTCCAGTCTGTTAAGAAAATGACAGCAAAGAAGAAGAAGGAGAAGAATAAGATAATATAAATATAGATAACAAAGACAATAAGATAGTTTCATAACATTTATATCTTTATTAACTATGCAAATACTTACATTTGTAGCTAGCTTTTTTGGCAAAAATATGCAATGCCTTCTGGGTAGCCCTTACTTCCAAGGGTGGTCGTGGAGAATCTCAATATTGAGGACGATACAGCCCTCAAACTTGTCCCCCAACTTGACGTTCTAAGAATTGGGACAGCCCTAGCACTTCACGGGAGCGCACATTTTTGAGATTGAGGGTAGAGGTGGGCGATACTGGGGATTTTGGTATCGATCCGATACCAAGTAATTACAGGGCCAGTGTTGCCGATACTGATACCAATACTTGTTCATATTAAGCTTGATCTATCATGAAACTGCTGACCTTTTGGTGTTTTGGGGATTTTTGTCTTTGGATTATTTTGTTAAAACCCAGGATAGAATTTTGGCAAACTTTATAGGTGACAGAAAATGAATTCTTACTCAGTCAGTATTGTGGGAGAGAAAAAAAGCTTGAGTATCGATCTTTTTACACGAGTATCATTCAATATCAATACCAGCGTTGTTATATATATATAAGATATCTAGGATCGATCCGCCCACCCCTAATTGAGGGTTAAGGGAGGAATTGGAATTCACCCAGTGACAAACAACCACACACACTCACAATCACTCCTACGGGCAATTTAGAACCACCAATTAACCTGACATGCATGGTCTTTGAACTGTGGGAGGAAGCCGGAGTACCTGGAGGAAACCTACACAAGCACAGGGAGAACATGCAAACTCCACACAGAAACCTGCTGAGGTTCAAACCAGGAACCTTCTAGCTGTGAGGCAACAGTGCTGACCACTAAGCCACCGTGCTGCCTTGAGCAAATATCATTAACTTAAATTATAATATTCAATCCAAATCAAGGATGATGGCAAATAAAAAACTCCCACAGAGGGAGAAAAAACCTTTAAGCCTAACAGTGGCAAGAAAAAACTCCACTTTGAGGGAGAAACCTTGGGCAGGACCTGGATCATATGGAGGGACCTTCCTGATGAAGACCAACCGGGTAAAGAAAGAAAAAGAGAGGATGGAGGACAGAGAGAGGAGAGCACAAAAATGACTGAATGAAATGACTACATAAACAGATGCAGGTAGCAGCACTGAGGTGAAATGGTCAGAGGACTAGATCAATGGTCACCACACCGGCTGTCACCCCGAACACATCTACACACACAGGTGGAGGTAAACGCTGGGATGAACAGAGGAGGGAACTGCAAGTCAGCATGAAACTCAGACCACAGCAACACCAGCTCAGAGGTTCGGTTGCAGGTGATGCATTTTCCTTTTTCCTAGCGTACGGCGGAGCAGAGTTGCTCCTTCAGATGGAAAGTCTAAAAATACTCAGTCATTCTGCACACATCTTTATGCATGTAAGACACTGCAGGAACTGCAAGAGCTGGTAAGAATCCCCCCGCTGCATCTAGTTAAAAGTCTTCTCCTCACGGCGACAAAGCAATGACAACCTTCCCCCACTGTGATGTGAACCACAGTGGAACAGATGGGAACTTTAAACTTATTAAAGCATTTCTCTTTCAAAGGGAAACATAAAGCTTCTCTTCCAAGGTGGATTTGTAGACATCAGGCAAAACTCGTGCTGAATTTCTCGGGGAAAGAGTGTGACAAATGCCTTCTCCCTCTGAAGAAGTCCCTCGACCAAAATAGCACAAATAAGTGAGTATAATAATAATTTCCCTGCTGCTGAAGGAAATGAATGCAGCCTGGAGGTGCGATGATTGACGGCGATGATTTGTGTGACATCTCACTGGACGTGTGCTCACTCCGTCCAGGTAATTTTGCTCTTATGCACCTTCTCTGCTCTGCAGTAAAGCTTGAAAACTTCCCATCATCAATCACATGCGTCTGGTATTAATGTGAAAACAAAAGCAAATGAAAAATGTTTTTTTTTCATCAAAGTAATAAAAGACAAATAAGTTGCAGTTCTACAATACTGTGCAAGTTGTTTTTAATACAAAAACAGCCTCTGCCTTGTAAAAACTTGCCTGAAATTTAATTTTACAGGAAAACAGGAATATGACTTTTCTGATGACTGTTATTACCTCCGCCAAGGACGGCATTTATCTGTCTGTCTGTGTTCAAGATAACTCAAAAAGTTATGGATGGATTTTAATGACATTTTCAGGTGTTGTCAGAAATGTGAAAAGAAAGAACTGATTTCATTTTGGATGTGATCCGGAAGAAATCCTGGATTCTGGAACTCTTTCAAATTTTCGATAACAAATTTGCGGTCAATGGGGCCGAAAATTTTGTTTCTCAATATCTCAGTTAATTATTGCCCAGAACTCATGAAATTTGACTCAGGGGTTGACAATGGGAAGCTCTATCAAATTTCAAAGGCTGATCCGGATCTGATCCAGTTGCAAGTTGCAGTTGGATTTGTTGCAAGTTGTATCGCAATCTGTAAATCACTTTATGGGGGAATTGTTGAACTTGGTGGAGGTCTGCGCTCTCCGAGTGCTTTTCTAGTTCTTTTAAAGTGATAGTTTCACTGGTTGTGTGGCTGCAACAATCAATGAAGAATAAATCACGTCATCACAATCATTTCATGAGAAAAGGTAAAAAGATGTGTGTCAGGGGCGTGACTGCTGCTTGTATGTACCTCGTCACGTTATCATATTAGCCGTTTGTTTGCTCAAAGAGCATTCAGTCTCAGAGAATCAGCAGCGACGGTGAAGAGCACCGAAGATGTGATGGAAACACTGCCGATTCCAGTCATGGACCAGACCCACACAGCAAAGACATCCAGAAAGATCCTGAACGGACCCGCAAAACGGACCCGTATCGGGGTCCACTTGCACTCAGTGACGGATCCGCTTTGGAGCCGGATCGCGGACCAGCTGGCTCGACGCTGCGTCCGGTCCGCATCCGCGATTTAAACCTTACTTCCGTGGCGGGTCTGCTCAGAACCCGCAAATCCTCTGCGAAACCAACAAACTGACTGGACAAACTGATGAATCCAGGTGTGTCTGAGTAGCTACATTGGTCAGACACACCTGGATTCATCAGTTTGTCCAATAATAACAGGTATTGATGCTCACAAAATGAATGTAGAGTAGCATAGCCAACATTGGCTACTGAACAAAAACAGAATAGCCTTCAACTACTTGGTTGGTGGCTGTAGCTCAGTTGGTAGAGCAGGTTGTCCAGTAACTGTAAGGTTGGCGGTTTGATCCCAGCTCCAACTATTCACATGCTAAAGTGTCCTTGGGCAAAACACTGAACCCTAACTTGCCCCTAACTTGTCTGGCAGCGCCTTGCATGGTAGCAGCTGCCAACTGGTGTGTGAATGGGTGAATGAGAGGCCGAAGTAAACTGCTTTGAGGGCAGTTGATGTCTTGACTTTTTCTGTTTGGTCTATATTGACAATAGTGTTAGGGTTTAAAAACACAAGGCAACACAGATTTGAGCTATGGCTATACTGGTGTGGAAGTCTAGGCTAGGCATACATTTAGTTTAGTTTGCCATGTTATTGGGATTTAAAAAATGAAATGAACGGGTCCAAAACAGACCCAGGCCCGAGGTTTTTCTGCATCCGTTGCGGACCCGTGGAGACCTTCTGTGTAGCAACTGCACAGGCTCTGCAAATCTCAGACAGCAGCCATTTCAGCAATTGAACCTCCACGCCTGTAAGGGAGCCACCGAATAAGAGAGGACACGTTAACAAGTTCACATGTCTTGAAAAACAAGAGACACATTCGGCTCCTGTCATGTCTCGCTGTGTTGCAGAGACAACTTGAAAAATGACGAGGCGAGACTCTCCTTCAATTAAGCTTTAGTTAGCGACCAGGAAAAGTGTACAATCATTATACTTGGTACATGACAGGAGCGACAACAAAACGGTAGTCATGGCAACAAACTCGACGTCATCACGTTCCGTAACCTTTTCTCCCAGGGCATCCTGGGTAATGAAGTCCATGCAGTCTCTCTCTATGAACTACATGTTTAACTTCCTCATTATTAACATAATCATTAACACTGTTAAACTTATATCTTATTAACTCTTTCAAACAACAATTGAACTTCAGAATAAATTCTCAACATCCTCCCCCCCGATAAACCACAGTTTATCTAAATTTCCAAAGGATACAACAGCTGGATGGGTCTTCGCAGAACAGTCCCTGAACTGGTGCGAACTGCACATGACCTCACGAGTCCATCACGACCAGGAAACAGTTCCTCAATTCTTCCCAGCCTCCAGCTCTGCCTTGGTATGTTGTCCTCGCTGATGAGTGCAACATCCCCCACGCTCAGCCGAGAAGGCTGTGGGGTGTCGCAGCGATGGGCCGACCTCAACTCAAGCAGATATTCTCTCCGCCATCTGTTCCAGAAGTTGGTCATGAGTCTCTGTCTGTAGCGCCACCTTCGCGACATCTCCTCCTTGTTCGCTGTTGGATTGCTTAGTATCAGCTGGAAATGGTTTAGGGGGCAGGCAAGTCAGCCTCTGGCCCACCAAGAAGTGAGCAGGTGTCAGTGGCTGTGGCTCGTCAACATCATTGTGCACATACGTAAGCGGCCTTGAGTTTATTATGGCTTCAGCTTCAGTTAGAATGGTGCACATTTCTTCAAAGTTGAGTTTAGCTCTGCCAAGCACTTTTCTGAGAATAACCTTTACTGACCTTACAAGCTTCTCCCAGAATCCGCCCCACCAGGCTGCTCTTTCAGCAATGAACCGCCAGGCGATGTTCTTTTCTGAGAAGAACTGTTGAAGCTGTGGATCTTTAATGCCTTTCCAAAGCTCCTTCAAATCCTGATCAGCTCTCTTGAACGTCTTGGCATTGTCTGAGTAGATCACCTTGCATAACCCTCTTCTGGAGATGAATCTCTTCAGGGCTAGCAAGAAGTTCTCTGTGGACTGATCTGAGACCAGCTCCAAGTGCACGGCTCTGGTTACAGCACAAGTGAACAACGCTATGTATGACTTTGTCATGGAGCTCTGGGTCTTCATGTACAGTGGCCCTGCGAAGTCTACACCTGTGACCTCGAATGGTGGTGATTCTGTTATTCTGTCCTTCGGTAAAGGTGCGGTGGTCTGTTGCCCAGCCCTTGCTTTAAATTTCTTACAAAGTACACATCTTGCCACAACCTTCTTGACGACCTGTCATGCCCTCAAAATCCAATATTTTTCTCTAGTCTGCACCAAAGTGTCTTGTACGCCAGCATGCATGATTTTCTCATGTTGATCTTGCACCAACATTTCTGTGTATCTATGGTCGTTGGGCAAAATCCATGGATGCTTCTCTCTGTAAGAAAAATCAGAATGCTGTAGCCTTCCTCCCACACTGAGCAGCTCCTCTTCATCCAAAAATGGCTTTAGCTCTCGGATTCTGGAGTCATTGTTGGGACATTTCCCTGCTTTCAGCAGGTCAATCTCTGAGCTGAAACTCTGGATTTGAATCACCTTTATCCAGTGTTTTCTCGCTTCGTTCAGCTCTTCTGCTGTCAATTCACCACTCAGTTTTGTGCTTGAACGGGTGTTGGTGATAAACCTCTTCACCCAGGCTGTCACTCGGATCACTGTTTTTAGCTTACTGTACTTCTCCAGACATAAAACAGGCTTTAAGAAATCTATGTCTTGATTAACAAACTGCACAGCAATCTGGTACTTGGCTCTGAGTTCAGATTTCACATCATCTACCTGAACCTCATCCTGAGTGCCATCTAGATGATCAGGCGCTAACAGAACACAAGGTCCGTTCCACCATAATGTGCTCTGCTTCAGGTCCTGCACAGTCATGCCTCTGGTGGGAAGGTCAGCTGGATTTGTTTTCCCTTGGCAGTGCGACCATGACTGTGGGTTGGTTAAGGACTGGATTTCTATTACTCATTTGCTACAAACTGCTTCCACTTCTGAGCTGAACTGCGAATCCAGTGCAGCACTATCATCGAGTCTGTCCACAGTCTAATTTGTGTACTGTCTAGTTGTAGTACTTTTAGCAGTGTGCTCCCCAGCCTGGCTGCTATTACAGCCCCCATCAGCTCCAGGCGTGGCAGTGTCATCCTCTTGAGCGGAGCCACTCTGGACTTGGATGCAACTAGACTCGTGGCCACCTCTCCATCTCTTGTTTCTCCCTGCAAATAAGCAACTGCACTGTAAGCCTTTTCACTAGAGTCACAGAATACATGCAGCTTTAAATCTTGACCATTCTGCTGCTGCAGGTGTATTCTGTACCACCGTGGGATTGATAGTTGGTGCAGTTGGGGAAGCTCTGAACACCACTGTTGCCATTTTCTCGTCAAATCAGACGGCAGTTCCTCGTCCCACTTGAGCCCTCTTTCCCACAGCTCTTGGAACAGGCACTTTATCCTTATAGTGAAAGGGGTCAAAAATCCCAGAGGGTCGAAAATGCGAGCGGAAGACCGCAGAACACTTCGTTTTGTGTTTTCTCTTTCTTTCAGCATATCAAGCAGCCCTCGTAGGTCAAACACAAATTCATCGTTAACCGGTCTCCACACCAAGCCCAGAACCTTCAGCACAGACCCATGTGTCTCTGGCTGCGCACTGCAATCCATCAAGCTCTCCTTCCATTTTTCTTTGAGCTCAGGCGAGTTCGTCATCCATTTGCACAGCTCCATACCCGCAGCAGACATAATGTTCTTGGCTGTTGTCGTCACTGTGTATGCATCTGTCACCTCACTTGCGCTTGAAATGAAGTCGTCCACATAAAGTGTGGAACTGATGATGTCTACCACTTGTGGGTGTTCTAGCTCATATTGTCTCAGATGTTTCCGTATGGTGGCTGCGAGTAAGAATGGACTTGATGAAGCTCCAAACACCACTCTTGTCATTCTGAGCTTGCGCAGCTTCTCATCTTTCTCCTCAGTTGGTGGGCCTGTAAACCACAGAAATCTCACAGCATCCCTGTCCTTTTCTGAGAGTGAAATCTGCAGAAATGCTTTCTTGATGTCTGCCATGTATGCAATTTCATGCAGTCTAAACTTGATCAAAACACTCATCAGATCTGGATTCAGATTGGGACCTGTTAAGAGACAGTCATTTAGTGAGGGACTTCCATCTTCATGGGATGAAGCATCAAACACAACACGCAGTTTTGTGGTCATTTTATCCTCCCTTAGTACAGCATGGTGAGGTAAGTAATATGTCTGACTGCTTGGTGGCGATGTATGCTCCCTTGGCACATCCTCAGCCATTCCTTGTTTTAAATAGTCCTCCACAACTTCATTGCATCTGCAGTAGAGTGTGACATCCTTTCTTAGTTTCCTTTTCAGACTCTCAAGTCTCCTTTTGGCGATGCAGTAGTTGTCTTGGAGTGGAAGATGGTTTTGTCGCCATGGCAGCTCCACTTGATAACGACCATCTTTGAATAAAGTGGTTTCGAACTGCTGCAGCGCTTCCGCATCCTCTGGGTTCTCAGATTTCTCACTTGTGATGCCCAGAGACTCAAGCTCCCAGAATGCATGCAATTGCTTATCAAGCTGGGTGTCCTCACTGAACTGAATGTGCATGCATGCTGTCTGTGTTACGCTGGACACTGATACTGGGCCCTGTACTGCCCATCCGAAGGTGCTCTCCAACGCCACCAGGCTCTCTGTCAGTCTTTCTACTCGGCCTGAAACTATCTGCCAGTAGTAGTCTGATCCAATTAGCACAGAAAGTTCAGGTCTATCATCTCCAGCAAAATCTGCGAGTTGGAGGCCTCTCTTTTCCATCTCTCTTTGTATGTGTTCACCAGGGACTTTCATCAAAGCTGTACACACTTTGGGGGTCACAACTGCCTCTATTTCTATTCTCTGCTGCTTATCCCAGACGTTCTCCAAGCAGAGCTTCACTATGCCGCGCTTCACCGTTGTTGGAGCAGAAGAGCCAAATGTGTGGAGGGTAAGTGTCCCCTGTCTGGTAATAGGTAGCTGAAGCGCCCTCACCACGTCCTCATGCACAAAACTCCCCTGACTGCCACCATCTAGCAAGCAGCGGACCATCTTCCTGCTTGTGGGCCCTACAACCCATGCCTTGGCGGTTTGTAGCAACACAGTGGTTTCAATATCAGATTTGCCCCTTTCTGCTTGAGGAATTACTGAGGAAATAACAGTGTCCATGTTGGCAGAAACAGCAGGTGGGGATGTCTCATTTTTCTCACAAATGGCAGTATGATGTCTTCTTCCACATGTAGCACATGACATGCCCTTTGACCTGCAGAACCTTGCAATATGTTTGGATCCTAAACACACAAAGCACCTGCCGAGCTTCTTCAACCTTTCTTTATGTGCTGGCACCTGATAGTCTGGACAGTTTTCAGATTTGTGTTCAGCACTATCACAGAACAGGCAGGTTTGAGTCTTCTGGTTGACAGTGTGTAGTGCAGCAGCTGAGGCCATGCTTGGTTTCCTTAGGTTCATGTCACCGGTTGAATATGATTTACTGCTTGTTTTGTGAGAAAACTGGTTCTCTCTCTGGTTATATGATTTCATCATTTGCAAAGCTCTCTCACGACTCTGAACTTCTTTCTGCAAGAACTTGAGTACATTAGGCACTTTCCACTCATCCTCATCTCCCCTCTGACGGCTATATTCAAGAGCCAGATCCTCCGGCATCATCTGGAGCAGTATTGGACACAACATGCCTCCGTAGGTATCTGATACCACTCCCAGTGACCCCAGGCTTCTAATTTGAATTTCACAGTCATCATATAGTTGCCTCAATGCACTGACATCAGATGATTTCTTCACAGGAGTGAGGTTTAGAAGCTTTGACATGTGAGCATTTACAATGAGATCTTTCCTTCCAAATCTTTGTTGAAGTATATCAACTGCAGCATCATAATTACAGTCTGTCAGTGTGAGTCCTGCTACTGCCTTTGCAGCTGTTCCAGTAAGATAGGTTTTCAGGTAGGTAAACTTCTCTCTTTTACAAAGACTCTCATTACTATGAATAGCAGTCTCATACTGGCTCCAAAATTCCTGCCATAAACTTACATCTCCGTTGAATTTTTCGATCATCAGCTTCGGCAGTCTCACGGTCGGGTTGCTATGCTGAGAACTCGCGGAATTCGCGCTTACATCACTTAGCCGAGTACGTGGATTTTCGTTACTCACAGTCTCATGCGCTCGGATCACCGGGTGAGCTCGCGCCTTCATCCCGATAATACGGTCTCTGTATTCCTCTGCGAGTTCAATTTCTGACTCCACGTCCTCCAGCTTAGTGTGTTCTTCCACTATGCGGTCCAGCTCGCGCAAACTGTCCTCCTTTGCTGACAACACGGCCAACATCTCTCGCACACGGCTAATGTCCGGGTCATCCTTTAATAATTCAACGTCGATCTGATTCAACAATCTCGTGGTGGAACTCCGTATTGTCCGACGCTTCCTTCGTGACTTTTCAGCGAGTTGTTCCACACCGTCCTGTCGCTCGTCCAGGTCTCTATCGTCGTCAGCCATTATCTCCTGCTTCCCAGGTTTCGGCACCAAAATGTTGCAAAGACAACTTGAAAAATGACGAGGCGAGACTCTCCTTCAATTAAGCTTTAGTTAGCGACCAGGAAAAGTGTACAATCATTATACTTGGTACATGACAGGAGCGACAACAAAACGGTAGTCATGGCAACAAACTCGACGTCATCACGTTCCGTAACCTTTTCTCCCAGGGCATCCTGGGTAATGAAGTCCATGCAGTCTCTCTCTATGAACTACATGTTTAACTTCCTTATTATTAACATAATCATTAACACTGTTAAACTTATATCTTATTAACTCTTTCAAACAACAATTGAACTTCAGAATAAATTCTCAACACGCTGGTCGTCCATTGATTTGTTATCTGCTTTTTTCGGGGGTGTAGATGCCCCCGTGTGAGTTCCTGTTACAGATTTTCATCTCCAGGTGAAGAACGTGCAGCAACAACGTGGACAACTCGTGCATTCTTAAGACCACGTGTTTTTAAAGCGAGTCAACACTGATGAGATGAAGCGAAAATGGAAAAAAAAGGTGACCGAAGTTAATACAAAACACAACAACATCCCCAGAAATGTGTGATGGAGACTTTCCCCAACCTGATTTTGTTTTCTTGCCGTTTCTGCGTCTTCCTCCTGATCATCGCCTTCTGTTGAATATTGACAGTCTTCGTGTGAGCTGAAGCACTATTTTGCAACAGGCTGCAATCATTTTCTTTTATTACCCGCTGAATTTAAACTGCTGATTGCCGATGTCACGCTTGTTCTGGTTGTGTGCTGTAAATGTCATGAATCCATATGTTAGTCCCAGTAGGACACAAAGAACAAATCAGATGTTGAAACAGACATTTTTACTATTTCATGGAAAAAATCAGCTCATTTTGATTCAACAACATTGTAACAGGGTGATGTTTATCATTGTGTAGCATCTTCTTCTAACAACTGTCTGTTGGAAAGTGAGGAGACCAGTTGTTGGAGTTTCAGGAGAGGAATGTTGTCCCATTCTGATCTGATGCAGGATTGTAGGTTTTGGATTTTTTATTTTACGATGTGCCAGATGGTTTCTACCAGTGAAAGATCTGCACTGCAGACAGACCAGTTCAGCAGCTGGACTCTTCTGTGAAGCCATTCTGCTGTGATGGATACAAGTTATGGTTCAGCATTGTCTTGCTGAAATATGGAATGTCTTCCCTGAAAGAGACATTGGCCCAGATCTAGAGTTGCCAACCGTCCCTTGAAAAACGGAACCCTCCCCTATTTATAAACTAAAGTATGAGTCTATAAATAGGGGAGGGTTCCGTTTTTTAAGGGACGGTTGGCAACCCTACCCAGATCGTACACTTCACCTTACCCGTTACCACTAGCCGCTACACACAAATTGCGGGTTTAGGAACCTCCGCTTACTGCTAATGCAATCTTCCACTCGCTAGAGCCGCTAACCATTTGGCTGACTCCCTTAAGGGCCTTTTATACTCTCGCGGCAATGTGTCGCCGTCAGCTTGTCGCAGAGATGACTTCATTTTTGATTTATACTAGCGCGGTCTCTGCTATGTTATTCCACGCCACATCGAAAGAGGGACAATCACTAACTAGCTAAACTTACTAAACTTATCTCTTGCTTTTTTCCACTTCCTCACCGTCTCCGCCGTATCCAGACCCACATTCATTGCTATCTCCCTCCATGAATTACTAGAATATGTGCTGTCTTTGTAGTGTGGAGAACAAGAATCGAACAGATGTGGGTACTTCCTCATTTTTTCAATGATGCGCTCTTTCCTACGTGGATGTAGAATTGACCAATCAGAGGCCCCCTTTCTCTCCTCTCTGCGACACTCTGTGGCACTGTCTGCGGTCACCTACAATTTTGAGTAGGTGCACCGAAGTGACTGCGTAGGGTGGGAGGGCATCTCTGTGTTGTCTGCGTAGGTGATGCAGACGACCGGCGTGTCTTTTGCCCTTTCTGTAAACTTGGTATCTTACTATCGTGAATTTAGGGCTCTGGGTAGCGGGTGATCAGATCACCTAGAACCCGCAATCCACAACCCGCATGTCAGCGCTTACAAGAGGGCGTCCAAGCGTCCACCTGGTCACATGTGGACGTGCACCAATGGCTCTACCTCTCAAATTAACTCTATAAAAAGCATGATTTGGTCTCAGTTGAACCCCTGAGAAAATAGCAGAGATCGTCTTAAACAGCTTGCTCGCCAGTTAAACCATAGACGACCAGAACGTGTTTACTGGAAGCGCACCAACTATCTGGGACTTTCAGGTAGCCGATAGGAATTGTCTGTGTAAAAATATTTATATGTATACAGTCATGGAAAAAATTATTAGACCACCATTTTTTCTTCACTTTCTTGTTTATTTTAATACCTGGTACCACTAAACGTCATCATGTGACTAAAACAGACAGAAAAGAAAACACTGAATGCATAAAAGCAGTGTTTTTGGCAGTACAATGCCATAGATATTGATGTAAAAACTTAAGTGATTTAGGTTATAATCAAGAAAACCATGGAAAATGGTAAGATATCAGCTCTTAAATAAAACTCTTATGAGCAATCTTTGTGGTTATCGTTATGTTTGTCCAAACAAATGTACCTTTAGTTGTACCAGGCATTAAAATGAACAAGAAACTGAAGAAAACAAGGGTGGTCTAATAATTTTTTCCATGACTGTATATCAGTGCAGAGGAGGAGGAGGAAGGAAGAGGAGGAAGCTCTACAGCAGAGTCCCAGACGAGCTGCTCTGATCTGGATGAAAAGATGCTCCATAGCGGTTAGCAGGTAGCACAACCTGCTCTTAAAGGTAATGGCTGCAGACGCACTGATTGGTTTAACAGGTGGAACGCCCTAACCGCTGCTATGCATAATGTAGCCGGTAGTGCAGGTGGGTTAGCGGGTTTAGCAAGGTGGAAGATTGCGTTTTTTGCGGGGGAACGCCCCTCCCGCTACCCGCTATCCCTGATCTGGCAGAAGATCGGCCCCGTTGTCCGGATGGGATCAGATGTTGCTCTATAAACCTCTATGTACTCTGTATCGATGGAGTCTTTCCAGATGTGTCATCTCTCCATCGGAGAAGCACTGCTTCTGAAATGCTCCTCTTATCCCCAGTCATGTTACTGACCTGTTGACAACCAACCTAACTGGTCGTCAAACGCCACTCCGCTCGTCTCCGTTTCGCACCGATTACTTTTCCAGCCTTTTCTTGACCCTGTTCCAACCTTTCTGAGTTGTGCTGCTGCCATCAAAAACAAAATGAGCTGATATTTTCCATGAAATAGTAAAATGTCCCCGTCTCAACATCTGATTTGTTCTTTCTGCTCTACTGGGAATAAAATATGGGTTTAAGAGTTTTTCAGATCATTGTGATCATCTGTTTTTCTTTATGTTTTACGCAGCATCTCAACTTTTTTGGACCTGACGTCATACATCTAAACAATGACTTAAAAAAAAAAAAGAGTTGATTTATAGAGTCAAACTGATGTTTGGCTCTATAAATCTGCCAAAGGGAATGTTTATGGACAATTTGGCCATTGTGTAAAAACATAGTTAAGTTTTATTTATATATAAATGGCCCTTTACCTTTGTATGTTTTATCTTATGTAACTTGAACATTGGATCAATAAAAGTCAAGAGTAAAAATGTCTGGAAGCATTATTATTGAATACATTTGACTTCTTCAGAGGATTAAAAACAAAAGATTGAGAAAAACTTATGGTTTATGTAATATAATGTGCAGGAGGTGGTGGAAGCTGTCAGTCCTTAGTTACAGTAGGTTCAGTGGTGACGGTTTGGTGAGTTGTTATGAGACGAAATGATAAAAGGTAGGAACGTTTTTGTCCGTCCAGTGACTTCCTGTCCCTCACCGACTCAGACGTCTGCAGGTTCTGACCGACGATCTTTCCAA
Source organism: Hirundichthys speculiger (assembly GCA_018398805.1). Classification (NCBI taxonomy): domain Eukaryota; kingdom Metazoa; phylum Chordata; class Actinopteri; order Beloniformes; family Exocoetidae; genus Hirundichthys; species Hirundichthys speculiger. Next base: position 1,759,480 of record JAGFBZ010001678.1, read on the forward strand.
CCTGCCGGCTTTTTCCGCTGTAAAATTGATTTCACATCAGCTGAAAATTATATGCAATAGTGTAATAAATAAAGGGCGTCGACCGAATCGTGCCGTTAGAGTCTTCAAAGCGGAGCTGACGTGATGTTTTTACCTCAAACACCGAATCAAGCACTTCGTCTGGCTCATGCTCGAATTACCATTATTGACGTGCACTGACTAGGGATGTAACGATATAGAAAATTTTATATCTCAATTATAGTGACCAAATTATCACGGTTTACGATATTATCGCAGTATTCCTAATTACTGTACAAATGTCCACACAACACATACATTTAAATAATTTCACAAAATCTTGTGATTTTCTTGTCATACTAAAACATCAGAAACAAAAATTTTATCAAAATTAAACTTTCACATTAAAAGGACAAACAACTGGCACAGAAAGGTTTTATTTTAAATAAACAAAATTGATAACAGGATCAAAGATTATTTGTCTGGTGCAAATTTAAATAAACACTATAAACAATAGTAACAATTTTATAGTGCCCCGGTTAAATCAATGAAACTGTTGAGGGCTTTTACACCGCTGGAAATAACGAAGCTGTTTCTCTGAGCGAGTGTCGTCGATTACAAACATCAGTCGTTTCTCCTTCAAATTGGTCCTGAACTGTGCGTGCACGTTTCCACACACCCCAATGATTCTGGTGCACCATAAATGCTGTATGATATGAATTTTTCTATTGATCTTTAATTTGGAGACAACAGTCTCCTGGAAGATGCATATCTCAGAGTGTACTGTAAAACAACTTTATATTATATTTCATAGATTATCTGACTGCATCAGTTAACAACTGCATGATAATGAAATGAGTGTGCAGGGTCAGGTACGTGTCTCATTAAGTTAAATTACTTTCCTTAACCCTTCAATGGTACAACAGGGGTTTAAGAGGCCACATATCCCCCCCCCCTTTTTTTTCTTTTTACCTGTTTGAGCTTGATGCTGATGCTGACACAGAGCCATGTCGTTACATCTCTTCCAGTCTTGAAGCTCTCCTTCACAAACCCCGAATTTCTGTAGAGAACCACGGTTCACGAAGAACACGGATCACAGTGTTTCCCCTCAAAACCAGTGTTAATGTTGCCAGTCTGCCTTTATGAAGGTAGGAAGCTCTACAGCAGAGTCCCAGACGAGCTGCGCACGAGAGCTGCTCTGATCTGGATAAAAAACGCTCCATAGCGGTTTGCCGGTAGCGCAACCTGCTCTTAAAGGCAATGGCTACTGACGCACTGATTGGTTTAACAGGTGGAACGCCCTAACCACTACTATGCATAATGTAGCGGGTAGCGCAGGTGGGATAGCGGGTTTAGCTACCCGCTATCCCTAAATAGCGGCTTTAGGAGATCTGGTGGGAGATCGGGCCCAATACCTATAACTGCACTTTGTCACCCGTCACCCTAACCCCAACGTAATCTGTCCTTACTTCCGGCGCTGGAATTTTTCGGCACCAGTGAGCCCCCAGTTTTTCTGGACCCAAACTGCTGCTTTCTGGCTGCCGAAAACGAAACGCCGGCTTCAAGCCAGATGCTGAACAGATGCTGGATAAAACTCTGATCTTCGAGATAAGGTGGTGAGCCCAAAGAAAACAAAGGGCAGAGATGATGGCTGATGCTCAACAGGAACAGAGCAGCAATGAAATCATTGGACCTCGTTGCAGGTGTGGACCAGCTGGGCACAGACAGGCCAAAATCCGAACAACGACACTCCCAAAAAACAAGGATCACAACAAAAGGAAGTCTGCCGTACAAGGCATGGGGCTCTATTAACCGTCTGTAATGTTCTGAGAAGCAACCACTCATTAACTTTCTTACCCTGAAGCTGGCTGCTAATGACTGAGCTGTTGCTGATTCTTAATTAGGCTGCATCGAGCTTACATGGAGAGCGATATTAAAAATATCAGGATGGGTGGGGGGGTACTTAAGGGGCTCATTCTGGGACCACCAAGGTGCAGTGAGTCACTTTGGAGAACATTTGGATGACGCATCAGACGCCTGTGCTGCTGATATTGGAAATCATTGGCTGCAATTATTCAATGAAATCTAGGACACCACCAGTGACCTGATTTTCACCGGAGCTGATGTATAAGTTATGCGAAAGAATTTGCATTCGAGAGGTTTTCATGAAACAAAGAAGTTTAATACGATTAATATTCCGCCCTCACACTTTCAGCAGATTCAGGGAAACTTGGGTTCGTCTGGCTCCTTATGTAGACTGCAGAAAGTCTAAATAAAGTTTCGTCCAAGTTCCACCTCTTTTAGAAACAACGTGATGGAGTAAATACAGCAGCATCTCTCAGGCATTTGTATGAGAAAAATAAATAAAAGGCATTGATTGTGCGACCAAACCAGATAAAAATAACTCCAACTGGGAGCGTAATTCTACATGGCGTACTGGATATCAAATTATTTACAGTCCATCTTGAAGCAATCGCAGCAGAGAGCAGCGCGGAGCGTAAACCCGTCTCCTGGAAATTACATTCATGTGCAGCTAATTGCGGCCTGGGTTATGTTCAGTAATAAGCTTTTTAAAGGAGGTGTGATGTTCTTGGACCGCGTACAAGTCGCTGAGTGGTGGTTACATTTTATTAATTGCACACGGCGAGTAAACAGAGCGTCTTGGAGACGTACCTCTGCTACGTAGCATGCAATTATTACTCTGGCTGGACTGTAAAATGACCGACCAGAAAGGATGCATGTACTTAACCCAATATTTTATTGAAAATGTTTGTGCTTGAGCTGCCTGTGTCTTCAGCCCAACTGAACTCTGCTCTTTGAGGCCGTATTTCAGTAGCGGAGAGAAATCCTGCTGTATAACTGAGCGCCACTATGATTTTTTTATGTTGTCGGCTGGGTTAAATGCTAACAATGTTTCTGTTTTTTATCAAAGCGTCTATGCAGTCAGTACGCTGCATGCACAGTTGATTATGTGGCAGATATGAGCGTGACAGAAGATGTCCAAAACATTTAATTTGCCAGAAACAGTTCATTAATTTTCAGCTGCATAACACTAGCAGTAGTATCCCTTGTTTTGATTTAATGATATAAATTTCATCGTTATTTTGGTTTTATTGTTCAGGTTAAAATTGTCAAGAATATGGAGTAAATAGATGAATAGGCATTCCAAGTTCTTGTCTGGGTTAATTTTGTGTGGATCGATTGCCCTGAAAGCAAAAAGACTCTGCCGCGGAGGTACCGCAAGATCCGCAACGGGTCCACCTGCCCTCAGTGACGGATCCCCTTTGGAGGCGGATCACGGACCTGCTGGCTCCGCGCTGCGTTCGGTCCGCATCTGCAACTAAAGCCTGGTTTATGCTCAGAAATCAGGTCGTCTGTGACCCAGATACCCCCACCCTACGCAGACACTCCTGTGCACCTCCCCAAAATTGTAGGTGACCGCAGACAGTGCCGCAGAGAGGAGAGAAAGGAGGCCTCTGATTGGTCAATTCTACATTTGCGTAGAAAAGAGCGCGTCATCGAAGAAGTGAGGAAGTACCCACACCTGTACGATTCTGGTTCTCCACACTACAAAGACAGCACATATTCTAGTAATTCATGGAGGGAGATAGCGATGAATGTGGGTCTGGATACGGCAGAGACGGCGAGGAAGTGGAAAGACGCAAGAGATAAGTTTAGTAAGTTTAGCTAGTTCGTGATTGTCCCTCTTGCGTTGTGGCGCCGAACAGCATAGCCCAGACCGCGCTTCAAAATTGAGCATAAATCAAAAGTAACTGCGGCATACCAGCGACATGATAACTGCGACACATTGCTGCGAGAGTATACACAGCCCTTAAAACCTCACCTCCACGGCGGCTCCAGAGCAGACCCGCATATCTGCCATGGATCCGCAACGGATGCAGAAAAACCTCTGGCCCGGGTCTGTTTTGGACCCGTTAATCTCATTTTAAAAATCCCAATAACATAGCAAACTAAACTAAATGTATGCCCAACCTTAGACACCAACACCAGTATAGCCATAGATCAAATCTGTGTTGCCTTGTGTTTTTTAACTGAACACTATTGTCAATATTGTCAGTATAGATCTAACAGAAAAAGTCAAGACATCAATTGCCCTCAAAGCAGTTTACATCGGCCTCTCATTCACCCATTCACACACCAGTGGGCGGCTGCTAGCATGCAAAGCGCTGCTAGATAAGTTGGGGGCAAGTTAGGGTTCAGTGTCTCGCCCAAGAGACACTAAACCCAGTTGGAGCCAGGATCAAACTGCCAACCTCACAGTGACTGGACGACCCGCGCAGAGCCAGCAGGTCAGCGATCCGGCTCCAAAGCGTGTCCGTCACTGAGTACAAGTGGAGCCCGAAACGGGTCCGTTTCATGGAGCCATTTTTGGAGCTGTTCAGTTTGTTTGCTTCGGGTTTTGCCCCGTTGACCTTTTGGCGCCGCGCATTAAAGCGATAGGTAAGTGTTTGGTGCAGGTGGGGAAATACGACAGACTTACGACTCGCTTTCGTTCTGATAATCTTCTCTGTATTGTTTCAGATCGGCTTCCTCCCACTTTTGGGTCAAAAGTCCCGAGCGCGCGCACAGCTCAGGTACCAGTCCCGTTGAACGTTTACACGCAGAATCAGGTCGACCTCTAACGTTTCATCTGGGCGTCTCAAACCGCATCATCAGTTTGGTTAAGTTCAATTTTAGTCGGGTTTAAATGTTTACATGCATTTTAGAAGCTACAATTTCAGTTGAACGAATGTGATGATTTGATCCTTTTCTCTGTTCTAACTGCCACTAATAAAGGCTCGTCTGCCAGACAGGTCATGGAGATCTTGAACACGACACGCTCTATTAATCTCGAAACTTCTGAGACAATAAATTCACTGCTCATAGTGTGGCAAGTCATACATTGGATTTCTATAGTTCCGTAAAAATGACAATTAAGAATACTGAGAGGGTGGCGGAGGTTGTATTCTCTCCAATTACAAGACTGATTCTGTGGCTGATGGGCAGGTGGGGCAAAAGAGAAGGTGACTACTCTTTTAACCTTGGTGCCATCAGGTGTGTAACCTAGCAACACACTGCATCAGCTGCTGCCTCAGCTGGGTGTTGGCAAGCTGCCGACTCGTTCACCCACTGAGAGGGGCCGAACACTCAGTTAATGCCTGCATATATATGGCTGTCAAAGTTAACGCGTTAACGCGTGATTAACGCAAAATAATTTTAACGCAACTAATTTTTTTAACGCGGATTAACGCGCCTGGCCATTTGATGTACAATAGTAAAGAGGAGAGTAGGTTTAATGAGCCTCGGGCCCCGCCGTAGTTGTAGTCCTCCGTAGTTTGTCAAAACAGGAAGCCATGCACTGACGTCGACGGCCATGCCGCAGACAGACAGACGTAAACAAACCGTGGATACAAAAGATACTATTTTGAATGGTAAGTTCAGCTTCAAAACCTTGCCTGATGGCTAACTCCACAAGATAAATGTTGTTTGTGTTTGCTGTCGATGTGAATTTAGTTACCACCGGAGTCCCGACTACTGAAATATCACTTGTCGGCTAATCAAAGCGCGGATGCAGAGAGCCCCCCCCCCCCCCCCCCCCCCCCCCCCCCCCCCCCCCCCCCCCACCCCCCCCCCCCCCCCCCCCCCCGTTTGTAGCAAACCGCGAAAATATTTTGTATGAAGAACATAAGAGAAAATATTGAGTATATATATATATAATATATAATGGATTTGGCATTGTAGCAATAAATAAACATGCATTTGTTTTGCATAAGGCAAACATTTGTGTACTCTCATATTAGGCAAGGCAACTTTATTTGTAGAGCACAATTCGTACACAAGGCAATTCAAAGTGCTTTACAGATGCATAAAATCACAAGAAGGCAAATAGAATCATTCCATACAAGCATAAAAATAATCAATAATAAATTAAATTAATTAATAAAAAAAATTAATTAATTAAATAAAAAATGAAGAGTGCAGATAAAATCCTTCCAGTCATCATCTTCACATCTAAACAGAACTGTTTCCAGCCTGGATCTGAACATTGTCAGAGTTCAGGTCTGTCTCACATCTTCTGGAAGACTGGTCCAGATTTTAGGAGGATAAAACTGAAATGCAGCTTCACCTTGTTTAGTCCTGACTCTGGACACCAGCAGGAGACCACTACCTTAGGTTCTCAGAGTCCAGGTTGGTTCATATGGATCTAACATGTCAGAGATGGACTTTGGGGCCATGAAGAGACTTGAACACAAGTAGAGCTGTTTTAAAGTCTATTCTCTGAGTGACAGGAAGCCAGAGACCTCAGGACTGGACTAATATGGTCGTATTTCCTGGTTCTAGTCAGGACTCGTATTAATAAGAGTAATACAACTTGAAAAAGATCTGTATAAGGTAGATTTAGAACAGATAAAAATATGCGATTAATTTGTGATTAATCATAATTAACTATTGACAGTCATGCGATTAATCTGATTAATTATTTTGAGAAATTGACAGCCCTAATATATATATATATATATATATATATATATATATATATATATATATATATATATATATATATATATATATATATATATATATATATATATATATATATAGATATATATATATATATATATATATATATATATATATATATATATATATATATGTATATATGTGGACTATCTACTCCTGTTTGAGGCTACAGTATCCCCGTTTAAAGGAAATGATGTTTATGAAAACTAAACTATCCATCCGTCATCCATACCTGTTTAGTCCTATGCAGGGTCACGAGGTAAAATTAAACCTCCATATTTCATCTTTAGATTGTGTAAATTTTATTTTTTTAACATTCTGATTAGAGCTGTAGTAATACACTAATCTTGCAATACGATACACGATATTCGGCTCATGATACGATATATATCGATATCCATCTTACAATACATTTACATCATTTTCTGAAAGATTTTAAAGGGACAAAGTGATTTTGGTGACATCTTGTGAGTGTTCCAATGACTTTGTTTGAATTAATTGAACTGAAAGCATCAATTCCACATTATATGGCTGACAGGCAGCTTGAAAATGCTGGCCAAAATGAATAAAAGATTTGTTGAGAAAAATAGTTTCATTTATTTAAACAGTGCAAATTGTTGCCTGCAAGCTTTTAAAGGTGGGACACGGGGGTTTTGGAAGAAGCTTAGAATATCGATACCCGCGGCTGAAAAATCAATACTTTCTGGGGGAAATAAAATATCAATATATATCGCAGAAACGATAAAATTGCTCATTTCTAATTATGATAATGTATAATTAATATGAAAAGCATCTGTCACCAGGGCGACCAATTAATCTGCTTAGGCCAAAAGGAAATGATCCATTACCCTTTCTGTCAATCAAATAGATGTTCTGCTCATTTCCACGTTAGTTGCATCCACTCATCTCGTGGATGCTCCGTGTGCGTGACCAGTGTTGCGAAGCAGGTGGAGGTGGAGGTGCCACCGGGTCCTTGGTGGCAACAGCGAGTCAGACTGGTACGGCGAAAGAGGTCAGTGGCCAAAAACATGCTGAGAGCCAATGTGGACAGGAAAACAGAGGAACGATGAAAGCAGTTTCTCAGTGGCGACGATTGAGGGAAATGTGATTTTGTCCATTTACGTTTTTAAATTTCAGATGTGTTTCAGATGGTTGAAACGTGAGGGAAACCCCATTCATCTGTGCCTTGCCGTAGCATGTTATTAGCGGCCTCTCGGCCTGCGCTGCATGTGCGCTAACATGGGCTGGACTGCATCACACATGTGGCTGGCTGTGCACGTTCACGTGTCCTGGAGGTGTGAGTCCTGAGCTGGAGGTCTTCACGAGTCCACTTTCATGGACCCGAACCCGAATAGACCCGTGAAAATTCGACCAGAAACTGACCTGACCCGAGCTATTATCATATGCCGGGGGGTCCGACCCCTAATGGACCCGCAATATTTTGACCCGGAACTGACCCTACCCGAGGTTTCGTTTCCGAACGAATCGAACCGAGTTACCCGAATAGAACCGAGACAATCCAGCCCATAGCTGCTTATGTTAAAGTTGTCTAGCATTGAATAAAACTTGATTTTCTTACTTAAAGTTGTCTTCTTCTACCGGTTCAGTTGCTACATAGGCTACGTGATGTAAACAACAATAAATCCTCGTCGTTATTTTCTTTGTGGATACAGATGCTATTGGTAGCAACTGCTAACGCTAATAGCCTACACCGGTCAGGACGTGTCGTAAATATGTTCTCTCATCCAGCGTTGTCATGTTGATGATCCGTTGTGCTTTACAGCTGCCGGGCAAACCGCTAATAACACGCTACGGCAACACGATTGTTTCATGACAAATACGCCACGTTAATTAATAATCATTTAACTGTCCCAAGTCCTGACATTAGCTGCCACCGCCAATATATTTACCTCTCTGGAGTAAACGCGGACCCAGCCTGTCAGAGAGCACCGACTGGACCCGAGACTAACTTGTACCGATTCAGACCAGAACCCGGAGTCACTTCTTTTGAATGGACCCGAGACCCGATTCAGGTCGGGTCGGAACCTCAGGTTTTCGGGTAGTCGGGTTGTTCCGAAGACCTCTATCCTGAGGTGTTGTATTTTTTTTTTGGTTTCGGTTGCATACTTTCAAAATTCAACTTGTTCTTGCAAAATTTCCAGGCATCACCAGCTCTTCCCACCGGCGATGCGCTCTCATCTTCCACCATTGTCACTCACTGCATCTTCTTCACGCCTAGAAAACAAACTCTAGGTGTAACACCGCCACCTACTGGGCTGGAGGAGTGGGTTACTGACGTGCTGGGTTTTAAGGAACTGAAGCAGGTGCACTTAATTATTATTATTTTTTTAATAGACAAATGTGCTTTGACCTTGGATGGTGAAAACAATAAAAAAAAAAAAAAAAAAAAGAGTTGAATCCAAACCTTATTTTCAATTGCAGCAAAAACCCAACCAGTTAATCCCATTACATGCACTAATCCTGACTCAACAGTTCTTGCGATGACAGACAGACGGGCTGAAGTTGTTTTCCTCCTTTTCACCACGTCGACACTGCTGCTGCCCTTTGGCTCTTTGTTGAAGTACGAGCCAGCCTGATCGGTTCGGCTGAAAAATTTTTCTGCGGCTCATTGCACTCAAGGAGCTTATTCCCCCTGCAGGGAGGCAGCAGCCGAATCTGCTCTCTAATAACAGCAGCGGTGACGCGGCGCGCCGGCTTGATTCCGGACCGGCAAATCGGCGTGACAGCCACTTTAAGCTGCACATCGCCGCTCCAGGCCCCGCTCTGTCACCGCCTGTGCCGTCCCATGTCAGCGAGAGGGGAACGCGGCGTGAATTAAGATTCCTTAAAGTGCTGTAATGCACGACACGACTTACCCACCCGGTCTGAGGGCGAGCGGCTGCTGGTTGGGACCGTTGGAGCCGATTAGCGAATGTGCAGTAGCAGCTGGAAAATGTTTCAGGATTCGGGAAACGTTCACGGCTGCGTTTGGGAAATTAGGGCCACAGCAGTAGGGCGTCGAAAAGAAAGAAGCTCCTCACTGAAGCCCATGAGCATATTAAAAAAACTTATATGGGTTTGCAGGGTTGCTGCAGACTTGTCATTGGCTGATTAGAGACAGCAGCACTTGTCCAAGAGACTTGAAACAGAGCTGGAGGTGGCGGCGCTGAAGATGTCAAGATTTCCTTGGGAAGTGACGAGGATGGAGAGGATTAAGAAGGAGCATATCGGAGGAACAGCCGGGGTTGGACACCTTGGAGCAGGACAGGCTGGACTGAGTTGGACTGGATGCGTAATGAGGAGAGACGTGAATATATATCTGCTGGTCGCAGGAAGATGCAGGAGACGAGATGGAAATAAATGATCTGTTACCGTGACCCCTGAAGTGAAAAGCCAGAAGAAGAGAAAGAAGACATTACCTTTATTAAATGATGCACCACGTACTTCAGTCAGTGCTTTGATTCAACAGTTCATGAGCTGGAAACTCCCCATCAGTCAAGTGTCACGTTATTTACGTGGTTGCAGTCTTAAGAATTAAATCCAAGTTTATCTCGTATCACACAACACGTGATTTTCTATTTAGCTGCACCTGCTGGTCTACATTCACAAGAAACATACTCACAAAATGTTTTAATAAAGCAAATGTTATTAACGAGTAGAGTTGTAGCGATACACTAATCTCACGATACGATACACGATACACGATATTCGGCTCATGATACGATATATATCGATATTCATCTTACAATACATTTACATCATTTTCTGAAAGATTTTAAAGGGACCCCCCGCGAAAATCAAAATCCGAGTCTAAATACTGTGTTTAAAATATGTGTAAAAACCGCAAAAAGGTAGCGAGACACTGCAGCGAAACAAGACAAAGGCTCAACTGTGGTCTTTCAGTTACCTTCACAGCCTCTGGTCTCTGAACCGTAGTAAACAAACTGCTGCTATTGTGCTATTTTTGGCTCGTAATTAGCGGCTAACACGCTAACAACAACAAAAGAAAAAGTCCGGTTTTCTCTGCATGGAACAGGAACTTTATTCTGGCACTGCAGGAACTTGTAACATCACACAGGTTGTATTGTTGGGCTCCTGTCGGTTAACAGAGAATGTAAATCTATACACGCTGGGCTGCTGTTGATGCTCACTACACTTTTCATCTAATCCCGTTTTCATTCTGCCGTCCCACGACACACACACTACATTACCCATAAGGCCACCTTCATAAAGGGGCCAGGCTGGCTCACAACATTTCTTCACTGTGAGAGAACGCGCACAACATCCTGTGATGTTTCTGCAATTTTTACTTGATTTTTTTATTATATTATATATTTCTGAAAAATCTGTGAATAACTAAAACCACGGAACTTAAAGCGCGAACTGGCAAGGGATCAGTGTATATCGCAGAATCGATAAAATTGCTCAGCTCTATTCATGAGCTTATCGTTTTCTGTTACGTACAGATAAGTCCGGGATGTGGACTTGGACACCGTCAGAGCGACTTCCAGATAAATGAGAGAAGTGAGGTGAATCAGAACAGGCTGTCGCTTCCTTTAGGTTTAGTCTGGAGGTTTCACAACAACACACAGGAAACGTATCCAGGCAAACCTGTTGGCTGTGTAATTGAATGCTCATTAGTCATCTGCGAACATTAAATATTTTTGACTTCAAAATGAAATATTCTTTGCCTCTTCTGAATTTCAGTCAGAAATTGATGCGTTTCGGATCCGTGCTTCTCCCCTGCGGTGACTGATTTATCTGGGCCTCGGCGTGGTTCAAGTACACCGTGTTGAAGCTGTTAAGTGCCGTCTTTATCTTGATCACATGCATTATCGTGAAAACATAATTATTACATCACTTGTTCTCACGCTTCCCGATGCTGATGAGGATCATTATCAACAGGAAGCTGTACTCTGGGCACGACACGTCTTTAATCAGGACTGCGAGGTGGGCGAAGAACTCGTGGAGGCATCAGGTCGGGCGGAGGGGTAATTAAATTAAAGGGGAAAAAAAGCTGACGGACCAACAACGCTTCAGTTTGACCTCCTGCCCAGTGGCCGACTGGAAGTAACGGCCCTCAATTCCCAGTGGAGACGACCTGCTTAAAATAGGAGGAATTGTATATTAAAGAGTAAATAAATAAAACAAGCAGCTCTGTGTTTAACAGGCGCTTCCTGCAGCCTGAGAGTCAAATACACAAAAAAACACCCCATCTGACTCTGAATGTGCTGCGCACGTGCATGAGCTTACATGCACGGTGCGCACGCACGTTCACACGAAATGCAAGCATTAAATACAGAGTATCACTGCATACATACACCTACACGTTCACTAGGGGTGAGTATTGGCAAAGACCTCGCAATACTATATGTATCATGATACTTGGGTCATGATACGATATTATCACATATATTGCGATATTCTACCCAGTTAATATCAAAATTAAAAGTAGAGATGAAAAATCAAGTTGCTGTATATGTTCATCAGATGCTTAAAGATTTCACATTCTTCTTCTTTATTTTCAAACAACCTGGATCAAATTTGATTTTATTTTCCAGAGAGGAGACAGGTATCTTAGAAGATCAGAGATTTGATAAACCACCAGGCCTTTCTGAACGATTTTACGTGGAGGTAAACATCCAGGTAGCTGAAATGTCAAACAAACAGTCGTTTGTGTTTGTAGTTTTATCTGCCTGATTTAAAAATATAATTTCATTCTTTTTGTAGAGTGGAGTTGACCTGGAGTGGAGGCCCCACATTGTTTCACATGTGCACATGATAGTCAAGTTTTACACGACACATAAAAACTCAGAAAGTTGCTGCAGTTCAGAACAAGTGTAATTAAACAAAGCCTAATTATATCGCCAAACAAAAGTCTGAGGGACGGGAGTCGTGACCATAGCGTGCACGGCCATGCGGTGAACCCTCCAACTCTCCCGTAAAGTATAAGACAATAAACTGAACTGATGAAGCCAAAGCTGCTGGTAACTCCCAGCAGCTCAGTAATAAGCAGTAAAATAAAACTGTCCAAACACACATCACAACTGGACATGAAGGGGTCGGTCTGCTGGCAAACTGTAGGACATTAAATCTGTGATGAGCCTTCCAAAGGACAGTACAAATCAGTGGATGTAGATTCCCTCCAAAACTAATCTGTTTAGCTCTTAGAAAAAAAAAAAAAAAAAAAAACAGATTAGAGAATTTTCTAGATGGATTAAGTTACTAAAAATACAGATCAGATGCAGCTCTAGCTGATCTACACATAAATGAATCTAATAGTTCATTCTGCAATAGAGGTCTTAGGAACAACCTGACAACCCAAAAACCCAAGGTTCTGACCTGGATTGGGTCTCGGGTCCATTCACAAGACGCGACTCCGGGTTCGGGCCGGTATCGGTACAGTTAGTCTCGGTCCGGTCGTTGCTCTCTGACAGGCTGGGTCCGCTTTTACCCAAGAGAGGTAAAGTTATTGGCAGGGGAAGCTGTCACTCAGCCCCCGTCCCCGCCCCCTTCCATCCAATAGGCTGTGAAATGTCAGGTGACAGGTCAAGCAGAAGTAAACAAACAAACAGTAGTTTGGTTTAGCCAATGTCAGGACTCGGGGCAGTTAAATGATTACTCAATCGTGTTTCCATAGCATGTTATTAGCGGTTTGCCCGGCAGCTGTAAAGCACAACGGATCACCGACATGATAACGTTGGATGAGAGAATATGTTCACGACACGTCCTGACCGATGTAGGCTATTAGCATTAGCAGTTGCTACAAATAGCATATGTATCCACAAAGAAAATAACGTGGATTTATTGTTGTTTACATCACGTAGCCTATGTAGCAACTGAACTGGTAGAAGAAGACAACTTTTGGTAAGAAAATCAAGTTTTATTCAACGCTAGACATGTCACAGCCTGAGGGCGTGGCTGAACCAGCTGCTTCCCATCCCCTGCAATCAGGCAACAGCACAGCAGGCTCACTCTAGCAGCAAGACCTTGCCAGATTGTCTTGTGGTTTTGCCAAGCTTTCCAGCCATTCTTCAAGCCTTGTTCATGTTTTTGGCCTTACTGAACCTTGCTCTGCTTTCTCCCCAGACCGCGATCTTGCCTAGCCCTTGCCGGTACCTTCGCCTTCTCGGACACCTCCTGGATTTTGACCTTCGCTTCCCTCTGTCTATGAGCCCTGCCTGCCCCTTGTCTGACATTTTGAACCCTGGAAGTTAAACCCTTCCTAAAGTGACTTTGCTCTGCATTTGAGTCCTTTCTTTGTGTGGCTGACAAGACAACTTTAACATGAGCAACTATGGGCTGGATTGTCTTGGTTCGATTCGTGGTTAGAAACTAAAGACTCGGGTCGGTTCTGGATCCAAATATTGCGGGTCCATTCTGGTTCAAAACCCAGACTCGACAAGTCCATTCGGGTTCGGGTCCATGAAAGTGGACCCGTGAAGACCTCTATTCTGCATAGAAAGGGCTCTCACTTTACAATTTGATTCCACGACCGTCGCATTTTTTTTCTCCTTGTTCAACCCCAGATTCACTGAAAACAGTAGACCAGCTGGAGAGGAGGCTCGTCAGTTTAAAGCAGCACAAAGATGCTTTGGCAGTTTTTATCCCTACGGCGAAGAAGTTGAGTAAAGTGGCTTTTATTCAGTGACACCCTCCCGTCTTTTCTTCTGTCATTCGTCATTCTGACTTTCGTGAGTCTCTTCCTAGCCCTAGCCTCCCTAGCCTCTGTACCTCTGTGGTACGTTATGACCGGTGGACGTGTGAGCGGTAAAGTAGTGCATGGATTCAGACGTTTTCAGGCCTTCTCTGCTCTGCTCTAATCCTTGACCGACCTTCAGTGCCTTTGCTGTTACCTTCAGTCGTGTCTTCTGCCAGTATTTCCTCCTTCCTTCCAACCATTGACCAGCTCAGTAGCCAAGCACCTTGTGTGTTGTGTCCCCGGCTGGTGATCAGTGTAAATGCAGATATCAGGTTCACTTCATCAAGGCCCGCAGCGTAAATGCAGCAATTCTGACCTCAGCCATGACGTCCACTGCACCTCTGGGAGGTAGTTTCATCTTGTTGGTGTCTGATAGCCCCATGAAGTGCAGTTCTGGCAAGAGACGACTGGAGCAGGATCTCAGGGTTGGTTTTTGTCGATAACGGAAGATGATGAGGGCGAGATGAACCTCCTAAAAGCAATCAAATGTTCCTTCAAGTAAAACTATTTTGTACTGCTTTAATTATTATTATTATTATTATTGTGCTCTGGTGAAGCAGTCAATTCGGTTGTTTAACAAGGCACTAACAAACGACGGAGGTGCAAAACGAGTTTATTCGCTTCTCTAAGTTGCATGCAGTTCTTTAGAGAGGTCATTACAGAATGGTGGATCATTCAGATTGACAAAGACAGATAGGCGGACAGTTCATCTTAACGACAAGTGGAAAACAAGGAAACCTTGAGATCTGTCTAGACGTCTACGCGTCAAAACGCAGCTACTTGATGGAGCCAGTACCATAACAATCTGCGGCCTCAAATCGGCAGGAATCAAGGCTAGAAGTCATGGCCTTAAGTCATGACACAGCAGTTTTAGCAAGTTTAGGCCTCAGAATGGATTTTTAACATTACAGAGGTGGACACAAATAGCTGCGTGAAACAGGCTTCGACATTTTTAAAAACCCACAAACGTACCCAGAGATGCAGCAACTCTTGAATGCTTTCCACTTGTGAATAATCTCTCTCACTGCAGAAAGCTGAACTCCAGGTCTTCTGGAAACAGTTTCATAACCATTCCCAGATTGACTGTGCTGTAGAAGCCTCTTCGCTAAGACCGCTGCTTATGTTTTTCCCTCTTGGCGCTGTGTTAACGGGTCACAGGAACGCTCCGGACTTGGAAATTCTGCTTTTCATAGGGGGTCCGCACACCTGCTGGTGATCAATTCATCTGGTGCCGAGGATTAGAAGCAGCTGGCTGCAATTTAGCCTCTTAAATCCTCACTGGTGGAGGTACGAAAGTATCCAGGAGAGCCGGGAGAGGAGCGTTTAACTAGACTGTTCAAGAACATCTTGCTGAAGTGAAAATGCCTGAGGAGTGGAGGAAACGTGTACGAGTGCTGACTCTGAAGAACAAGGGATGGTGTCCAGAACTGTTAGCGGCTTCAGAGGCATAAAGTTGATGAGCCACAAAAAAAAAAAAGACCTTGGAAAGAAAAGTGGAAGCTTAGTTGGGAATAGTCATGATTCGTCAGCAGAAGCACAGTTTCACACCGAGAGAGCACTAAAGATGGAGCGTCTGCTTTGGGAATGCTGATGGGGAAATACAGACGAGGTCAGAAGGAGCCGCGTTTAGAGGAAGCGGGTAGGTCACGACGTGGATGTGCTGGTAGGCGGCGTGACGGCGGTGAGAGTCACGGGGGGGCGTTTCAGGTGCCGCATCGAGGATCGCCTCCAAGCTCCCTCTTGTTTGCCGCGGTGATGGATAGCTCGACGGACGAGGTCAGACAGGAATCTACATGGACTGTGATGTTAGCAGATAACGATGTGATCTGCGGCGGGAGCAGGGAGGAGGTGGAGGGAGAGAGAGAGAGTGGGTGGAGAAGAGCCTCTGATGTTATCTGTGATCGAAAGAACGGCGGCAGGAGTAAAAAAGGAAAGGTTCACAAGATAGTAATGCGCTTGACCGGGAGGCGGGAAGTGGTAGCAGAGATGAAGACGTTAACGTTTTCTCTGGGAGGGATGAGGATGGAGCAGCCAGCCTCAGACGTTTCAGTGGTGAAGTAAGAGAGGCTCGATTGAGATGATTCGGGCACGTAAAGAGCAGAGATGATGAATATATTGGTGGGAGGAGGCAGGAGATGGAGTTTCCAGGCAGAGGAAGATAAAAGAGTAGATTTCTGGATGTGGTGAGAGGCCGCGCGGTTGGCTGACATGACGGAGGAAAATGCAGAAGACAGAGTTTGATGAAAGCAGATGATCCACAACCCCTGAAGGAAAAAAACCAAGAGAAGAAGAAATCCTACTGGATGTTATACATGATTTTCTCTTGTTGGCTTCATTTTTTTTTTTTTGTTAAATATTTGGCACCAAAGTGGAAAAGAAAAAAAAAAAAAAAGTTGTTTTTCAGCCTGATATTAAGACCCGCTGCAGTCACATGACTTTTACACAACTCTTAATGCACCTGAGTGTGTGCATTATAGGGGTGTGAAAAAAATCGATTTGGCAATACAGTGATCCTAATTCGCGCTTTAAGTTCCGCGGTTTTAGTTATCTGTGGATTTTTTTCAAAAATATATAATATTGAAAAAAAAAATCAAGAAAAAAATGCGGAAAATTCACAGGATGTTGTGCACGTTTTCTCACAGCAAAGAAATGTTGTGAGCCAGCCTGGCCCCTTTAAGAAGGTGGCTTTATGGATAATGGTGTGGCCTTATGGGTAATGTAGTGTGTCTGTTGTGGGACGGCAGAATGAAAATGAGGTTAGATGAACGAGTAGTTTCTTTACTACGGTTCAGAGACCAGAGGCTGTGAAGGTCAGGGGTGTCAACGGGAAATTGGAAAAAAAAGCGGTGGGGGGGGGGGCTTGAGAAGATTTTGCTGCTTTAGGAGGCATATAGAGGTTAGATATCAAAAATAAAAATACTTGTTATGAAACAAATAAGTTGCCTATTAAAGGCAAAAATTCAGAATGACTAGTGATTCAGTCACTCGTGAACTTCAACAGTAAAACATCACTGACAACAAGATACATGGATCCAAAACTTTAGTAAGCAGTTATTGAAAATATCATGTTAAATTCAACATATCTTTTTGATGCCTGTAACTCTGAACATTAGCTTTTCTTAATTTTTTTTATTAATCACAAAAAGCTCTAAACACTGAACAACTAATACTTCAGGCATGATAATCCCTCACCTTTCGTCAAAATTTGGTGTTTTGAAGTCAAAAAGGGTGACCTACGTGAATCATGTAGATCCGAGGAGTTTTCTATTTTTTTGGGGGGGGGGGGGTCGGAGTCGGGAGATTTCTTTTTAAAAAAATTTAATGATCATATAATTGCCCTAATACGTAAACTGAGCACTTCAGAAATTGGCAATTTAAATGTACTTTGAGGTTACATTTCTAAGCGGGACGAGAAGCAGGACCTAGTGTTGTCCACGCAGACGAGCTTACGTTCCCTTCCTACATTTAGCAGTGGTGAGAAGGGCTGTATATTTCATCCGTGTTGTCTAACAATAAATAAGTACAATAAGAAATAAACATCTCTCCTGTCAATTTAAAGCTAATAATCATCCATCCAGAAAAGATGTGCTTCGGGCTTACTTTGACCGTTGATCTGGCTGTGATAGAGGCTGGATTGTCAACGGGCTCAGTGAGCATGCCCTGGTCTCAATCAACCAATCACAATCGAGAATTCACGTCACGTTCGTGGAGGGTACCCCCCCCCCCCCCCCCGAAAATATTAAATCGGATTTGCATGTATCTCAAAAATGACCCCCAGGATGGAAAAAAACTCGTTTCGCTGCAGTGTTTTGCTCCTTTTTTGCAGTTTTTAAACATATTTTAAACACATTATTTAGGCTCGGGGGGACTCTGGCTCCAGTTAGCGGATTTTTATTCTCACTGTATATCACGATTTTCGGCCGCCCGATATAATGTCGATTTTTCAGCTCCTAATATCAATTTTTAGGAAAATTGTTTAATCTTCACATTTGAATTGTTTAAAATTTAAATGTGCAAAAACATTAATAATAAACAATAGGTTGTTTTGAAGCAAATAGTTTTGACTCAATTTGTCCTCTGAATGATCAATATCATCTGATGAACATATACAGCAACTTGATTTTTCATTTCTACTTTTAATTTTGATATCAACTAGGTAGAATATCGCAATATATCGTGATTTTGTGATGATATCGTATCGTGACCCTAGTATCATGATACATATGGTATTGCGAGGTCCTTGCCAATCCTCACCCCTAGTGCATTATGCTTTAATGTTAACGGCATCAAACAGTGGCAGATATAGATATGATAAACCTCCTGGGTGAGCTCACTTTTTTCTTTTTACCAAACTTTAAAGCACCTCTAAAATGAAACTTCAACCCCCCCAAAAACAGTCCACGTATGTGATGACCTGCAGAAATGTCATCACTTTCCAATATTTTCATTCTCAAGATGAGACAGCACCTTTTTTTTTTTTTTTACACACACACACACACACAAATGCACACGCACAAAGAGACACTTCACTTCTCACTTCTTTTTTTAACTGTTTTCAATTTGTTGGTGCAGGCTGCTCTTCAGCACATCCTCAGTAATCCCCCCCCTCTAGTGCAAGTTAATCTACCGATCCCAACCTCAACTCAACCCCACTCTCATGCACTCTCGTGCACTCCAACACAGACATGGAGCCCCATTAAAAAAAAAAAGGAAAAAAAAGAGGCAGGGGTGCAGGAGGTAACTGGATAGCCGCAGGCTCCTCAGCGAGTGGCTCGATGTAATGAAGAACATGTGGTTCAGTGAGAGTGTGTACGTGCACTTAGTGGTTGATCTCAAAAAAAGTCCAAGAGTTTGTATTTGAGGTTGGGGAGGGGGGGCAGAGCTCCGCAGGGATGAATGTTTAAATTAGATGAGCAGCGTGGGAGTGAAATCGGTGAGAAGTTCTCCCCGACACAAAATTGCCTCTTACGCGC
This sequence comes from Hirundichthys speculiger, assembly GCA_018398805.1. NCBI lineage: Eukaryota > Metazoa > Chordata > Actinopteri > Beloniformes > Exocoetidae > Hirundichthys > Hirundichthys speculiger. Next base: position 1,778,674 of record JAGFBZ010001678.1, read on the forward strand.
CGACATGCCAAGAGGGAACCTAAATGAGGCTCCTGTTGGAAATAATGGTCTCGTTGCTTAATTGGAAAAGGAGAGGTGAGCCCTCCCAGGTACCGTTTTGGCTAGATAGATGTCGATATGACAGCTCCGCACTGGTGGGAAAAAAAAAAAAAAAAACCTGGGTAAATACATCAAGTCATCCATGTTTATAAACTATGCATTATTTATGAATGTAATCAGAGATAAAAATGCAAGGCAACTCACTTCGTTGGGTTCGGGAGTTGGGCGCGACTGCAGAACTTTGCAGGTTTACCTGCGGCGCTGCGGATCGTGCGAGGCTCAGCTTTGATGAGGAAAGAGACCCGGAGTCTTGAAGCAATCAGCATACCACAAAACTAAAGCTTTCGTCATCGCCGCGCGATCGCGCATCGGAGACGCATGAGAAAACAGGACCCGGGGGCCCCGCGAGACGCTGGCGGTAAACAAAACATGTTGCAGGATCAAGCCCCGAGAGAAAGCACCAAAACACTGGCAGATTACGGATGTGTGGCTGTCGCACACGTGTGAGCGGTTTGAGCTTCGTGGACTAGTCAGACTAAGACGGCGTAGTTTTGAGTACTAGAAGGCTGCCTGAACCTCTTCCTAACATGAAGCACAGGCGACAAGCAGAGAAAAGCTCAACTTTAATCCCGTAAAAAACATTTTCTCCGACGGGAAACGTAATTCCAGCACAAAGTAGGGCTGGGAATCGAGAACCAGTTCCTGTAGAGAATCGGTTCCATGTGTTTCAATTCGATGGAATCGTTTGGCAGTTTATCTAGCGATTCTCTAATCGATTCCAACCAGCAAGAATCTCACGTAATTTACGCAAGTTGTGCACAGTCAATTCCAGAAAGCACTTACGTGATTAAGTTACGTCGGTTTAGCACGCGCATTGCAGTTGTAAACAACAATGGCGCCCACCAGGTTCAAACGCTCCGAAGTTTGGCTTCACTTCACCAAAGAAAGATGGCAACAAGGCAACTAGCAGTCATTGTAAAGTGGAGATAACAGCGTCGGGAGGGAACACGACTAACATGCAGAAACATTTGCGCACACAACATGTGATAACGAGTGTCGTGTTTTTTATGCACTTCGGACTGATGGATCTCAACCCAGCAGCAGTAGCCAAGCTAAGATCACCTCTGTGCTTACTACGGAAGGCAACTCTGGTAAGTAGCTATCCCGCTGCCTATGTACTTCTTTGTAAAACACGCTATAACATTAACGCTATGCTATTAAACTAATGCCTTCTGCATTACATTTAGAAGATGACCGTGATGAGAGAGAGTCTGGCTGGTTCAGAGGCTGGAAGACATGATTATTTTTCTGCAAAAAGAATTGTTAATTCTTCATAGTATTTGCAGATTTGCACTACGCGCTCTTCCGTTATATTTGATAGTATTTATCTTTCTTTATTATTATTTTTGAGTGCTTAGTGAGCTCATATATCCTTTTTTAAAAGGAGATTTTTTATTTCTATTAGGAAAAATCTGTTAGTAAAATGTTACACAATCTTGTGTATTTGCATAGTTACATATTACAACAGTTAACACGTTATCCAGGCTTTGGGCCTTTTTTGACCTCGCTGTTGAGGTTGTAAGATCATGACTTTTAGGTTAAAAAAAATGATGCTAATAAAACTGTTTTTTCTCCTTTTTCCCCAAATTAGAATCGATAAGAGAATCGATAAAGAATCGAATCGTTAAACAGTATCGATAATGGAATTGGAATCCCATCCCTAGCACAAAGTGGCTTAGAGAACACATCATGTAAAAATGAGAATGGGTTCCCTCTTCGATGCAAAGCATTTGTCTGGGTTGGATTTCCAGGCGCAGCAACAGCGGATGCAGAGGTAACTGGCCCCCGGACGCCATCGGACAGGCGTGCAACCAAGAAACAACCAGGCTGGAATCAGAAAAAGTCTCTGAAAAACGGCGCGCAGCTCAAGAGGAACCCCGGCGAATAACTGCTCCGGTAGAAAAAAGTTGTTTATCCAAGGTGTTATGAGCGGTTCTGCAAACGCTTCTCGGCCAGGCGTCGCGGCAAAAGTCAATGTTGAAAGAGCTGCAGCTCCCGGTTTGACATTAGGAAATGTCAAGGAGAAGTGGGCGTACAGGGGTCATGCAAATGTGGTCAGACGTCTGAAACAGGAAATTACGAGCTCCCAAAAAAACGGCAACTCGAAGAAGTGGAAGGCACTGATGGATCAGCGGGGACGTCAGCTTCATCGCCTTTAAAAGTGACAAAAAGGATCACACAACACCGTCAGAAACAAAGACATCAGTGTTGAAACGGGTATGTGTCTAATTCAAAAGGTTTTGCCTGATCATGGCGTGAGCCGTCTTCGCTCGTTTTGAGTAGTGGTACTTGGATGCTCCTGTCCGAGCCGTGAGTCATCAGGAAAAGCTCGACCTATCGTGGTTGGCCTGGTACGTTCTGTACCAGGGGAAACGGATGTGGATGGGAGGGGCACCAGGCTCATTTCACAGGAGAAGATTTTGCAGAGTGGATGGGTGCGACTGGTTCTGCAGGAGAAAACCAGGACTTTGATGGTTACCACCATCGCTAGTTGTATTCCAGTGAAAAACTCTGCCCAGTTCATGTCAACTCAAGTGGCTAATGTGTAATTGGAAAAAAAGTACTTCCCTTTCACCTATAAGAAGATAACTTGCTAATGAGGTATGAAACTGTAATTATTGTAGATAATTCCATCGTTAAACTGGTGAAAGCTGCATAAGTGAATGTCAAATGTTTTGGTGTGTAACCGGTACTAAGAGACTATAACTTTACTGGTCACTAAGCGGAAAACGTGCTCCGATTAAAATTCCTGGAAGATACCAAGCTTGAACAAAAGACAAGGAATGGGAGGCTAACTGGAGGCGGGAGAGCAGCTCAAGGAGATTCTGATGCCTTTCCAGAAGAGCGTAGCAATTTGACATGCAACATTTCCATGAGCCTATGTGTGGTCCGCCTGTAACACAACGCTGCATCATACTTGTTCGGCCTCAGAGATTCCTTAATAGCTGGTTATTTCCTGCAGGTAACTGCGCTTCACGAGCATTATGGGAAACGTGGACTCCAGGCCAGACAGTTTGCACCAGAAAACAGTCTGAATATTGTCAGAAGGAAATATGTAAATGAGTTGTGACTGTGACCCTGAAATAAACCCAGTGTCCACTTCCAACTGCGTATTTAAGGCAAGGCTAGTCGCCTTAAATTCGTACACAAGGCAATTCAAAGTGCTTTACAGATGCGTAAAATCACAAAAAGGCAAATAGAGTCATTCCATTAATCATACAAGCATAAAAATAATCATGATTAAGTTACATTTAGAGTGAAGATAAAATCCTTTCAGTTGTCATCTTCACATCTAAACAAAATTGTTTTCAGTCTGGATCTGAACATTGTTAGAGTTCAGGTCTGTCTCACATCTTCTGAAAGACTGTTCCAGATTTTAGGAGCATAAAACTGAAATGCAGCTTCACCTTGTTTAGTCCTGACTCTGGGCACCAGCAGGAGACCACTACCTGAGGTTCTCAGAGTCCAGGTTGGTTCATATGGATCTAACATGTCAGAGATGTACTTTGGGGCCATGAAGAGTCTTGTACACAAGTAAAACTGTTTTAAAGTTTATTCTCTGAGTGACAGGAAGCCAGAGACCTCAGGACTGGACTAATATGGTCGTATCTCCTGGTTCTAGTCAGGACCAGTGCAGAGACCTCAGGACTGGACTGATATGGTCGTATCTCCTGGTTCTAGTCAGGACCAGTGCAGAGACCTCAGGACTGGACTAATATGGTCGTATTTCCTGGTTCTAGTCAGGACCAGTGCATAGACCTCAGGACTGGACTAATATGGTCGTATTTCCTGGTTCTAGTCAGGACCAGTGCAGAGACCTCAGGACTGGACTAATATGGTCGTATTTCCTGGTTCTAGTCAGGACCAGTGCAGAGACCTCAGGACTGGACTGATATGGTCGTATTTCCTGGTTCTAGTCAGGACCAGTGCAGAGACCTCAGGACTGGACTGATATGGTCGTATTCCCTGGTTCTAGTCAGGACCAGTGCAGAGACCACAGCACTGGACTGATATGGTCGTATTTCCTGGTTCTAGTCAGGACCAGTGCAGAGACCACAGCACTGGACTGATATGGTCGTATTTCCTGGTTCTAGTAAGGACCAGTGCAGAGACCTCAGGACTGGACTAATATGGTCGTACTTCCTGGTTCTAGTCAGGACCAGTGCAGAGACCTCAGGACTGGACTAATATGGTCGTATTTCCTGGTTCTAGTCAGGACCAGTGCAGAGACCTCAGGACTGGACTAATATGGTCGTATTTCCTGGTTCTAGTCAGGACCAGTGCAGAGACCTCAGGACTGGACTAATATGGTCGTATTTCCTGGTTCTAGTCAGGACCAGTGCAGAGACCTCAGGACTGGACTAATATGGTCGTATTTCCTGGTTCTAGTCAGGACCAGTGCAGAGACCTCAGGACTGGACTAACATGGTCGTATTTCCTGGTTCTAGTCAGGACCAGTGCAGAGCACTCAGGACTGGACTAATATGGTCGTATTTCCTGGTTCTAGTCAGGACCAGTGCAGAGACCACAGCACTGGACTGATATGGTCGTATCTCCTGGTTCTAGTCAGGACCAGTGCAGAGACCTCAGGACTGGACTAATATGGTCGTATCTCCTGGTTCTAGTCAGGACCAGTGCAGAGACCTCAGGACTGGACTAATATGGTCGTATTTCCTGGTTCTAGTCAGGACCAGTGCAGAGACCTCAGGACTGGACTAATATGGTCGTATTTCCTGGTTCTAGTCAGGACCAGTGCAGAGACCTCAGGACTGGACTAATATGGTCGTATTTCCTGGTTCTAGTCAGGACCAGTGCAGAGACCACAGGACTGGACTGATATGGTCGTATTTCCTGGTTCTAGTAAGGACCAGTGCAGAGACCTCAGGACTGGACTGATATGGTCGTATTTCCTGGTTCTAGTCAGGACCAGTGCAGAGACCTCAGGACTGGACTAATATGGTCGTATTTCCTGGTTCTAGTCAGGACCAGTGCAGAGACCTCAGGACTGGACTAATATGGTCGTATTTCCTGGTTCTAGTCAGGACCAGTGCAGAGACCTCAGGACTGGACTAATATGGTCGTATTTCCTGGTTCTAGTCAGGACCAGTGCAGAGACCACAGCACTGGACTGATATGGTCGTATTTCCTGGTTCTAGTAAGGACCAGTGCAGAGACCTCAGGACTGGAATATGGTCGTATTTCCTGGTTCTAGTAAGGACCAGTGCAGAGACCTCAGGACTGGACTAATATGGTCGTATTCCCTGGTTCTAGTCAGGACCAGTGCAGAGACCTCAGGACTGGACTAATATGGTCGTATTTCCTGGTTCTAGTCAGGACCAGTGCAGAGACCTCAGGACTGGACTAATATGGTCGTATTTCCTGGTTCTAGTCAGGACCAGTGCAGAGACCTCAGGACTGGACTAATATGGTCGTATCTCCTGGTTCTAGTCAGGACCAGTGCAGAGACCTCAGGACTGGACTAATATGGTCGTATTTCCTGGTTCTAGTCAGGACCAGTGCAGAGACCTCAGGACTGGACTAATATGGTCGTATTTCCTGGTTCTAGTCAGGACCAGTGCAGAGACCTCAGGACTGGACTAATATGGTCGTATTTCCTGGTTCTAGTCAGGACCAGTGCAGAGACCTCAGGACTGGACTAATGGGTCGTATTTCCTGGTTCTAGTAAGGACCAGTGCAGAGACCTCAGGACTGGACTGATATGGTCGTATCTCCTGGTTCTAGTAAGGACCAGTGCAGAGACCTCAGGACTGGACTGATATGGTCGTATTTCCTGGTTCTAGTAAGGACCAGTGCAGAGACCTCAGGACTGGACTAATATGGTCGTATTTCCTGGTTCTAGTCAGGACCAGTGCAGAGACCACAGGACTGGACTAATATGGTCGTATTTCCTGGTTCTAGTCAGGACCAGTGCAGAGACCTCAGGACTGGACTAATATGGTCGTATTTCCTGGTTCTAGTAAGGACCAGTGCAGAGACCTCAGGACTGGACTAATATGGTCGTATCTCCTGGTTCTAGTCAGGACCAGTGCAGAGACCTCAGGACTGGACTAATATGGTCGTATTTCCTGGTTCTAGTCAGGACCAGTGCAGAGACCTCAGGACTGGACTAATATGGTCGTATTTCCTGGTTCTAGTCAGGACCAGTGCAGAGACCTCAGGACTGGACTAATATGGTCGTATTTCCTGGTTCTAGTCAGGACCAGTGCAGAGACCTCAGGACTGGACTAATATGGTCGTATTTCCTGGTTCTAGTCAGGACCAGTGCAGAGACCTCAGGACTGGACTAATATGGTCGTATTTCCTGGTTCTAGTCAGGACCAGTGCAGAGACCTCAGGACTGGACTAATATGGTCGTATTTCCTGGTTCTAGTCAGGACCAGTGCAGAGACCTCAGGACTGGACTAATATGGTCGTATTTCCTGGTTCTAGTCAGGACCAGTGCAGAGACCTCAGGACTGGACTAATATGGTCGTATTTCCTGGTTCTAGTCAGGACCAGTGCAGAGACCTCAGGACTGGACTGATATGGTCGTATCTCCTGGTTCTAGTCAGGACCAGTGCAGAGACCTCAGGACTGGACTAATATGGTCGTATCTCCTGGTTCTAGTCAGGACCAGTGCAGAGACCTCAGGACTGGACTAATATGGTCGTATTCTCCTGGTTCTAGTCAGGACCAGTGCAGAGACCTCAGGACTGGACTAATATGGTCGTATCTCCTGGTTCTAATCAGGACCAGTGCAGAGACCTCAGGACTGGACTAATATGGTTATATTTCCTGGTTCTAGTCAGGACTAGTGCAGAGACCACAGCACTGGACTGATATGGTCGTATTTCCTGGTTCTAGTCAGGACCAGTGCAGAGACCTCAGGACTGGACTAATATGGTCGTATTTCCTGGTTCTAGTCAGGACCAGTGCAGAGACCTCAGGACTGGACTAATATGGGCGTATTTCCTGGTTCTAGTCAGAACCAGTGCAGCAGTGTTCTGGATGTCCTGCAGCTGTCTTACAGCTGGTTTAGATCCCAGTGATCAGGCCGTTACAGTAATCTAATTTAGTGGAGATGAACCCATGGATTAGTCTTTATAAATCTGGTTTAGACACTATTCCTTTGATTCTGGAAATGTTTTTTAGATGGTAAAAAGCTGCTGATGTTATTGCTTTAATGTGGCTGTTAAAGTTCAAGTCTGAATCCAATATTACTCCTAAATTTCTGACCTGATTTTTAGGTTCTAGAGAGAGAGTCTCAAGGTGACTGATAACACTTTCTCTTTGTTTCTGTGAGCCACAGACAATCATTTCATTTTTGTCTCAGTTTAGCTGGAGATAGTTGTTTTGCATCCACAAACTGATCTGTTTGATGCAGTGACACAATTAATCTAGAGGCCCATGTTCTCCTGCTGTCAGTGACACATAGATCTAAGAATCATCTGCATAGTTGTGGTAGGACACATTACAGCTGCGTATTAGCGGCCTAATGGAAGCATGTACAGATTGAACAACAGGGGTCCCAGGACTGACCCCTGGGGAACCCCACAGGTCATGGCCGTTTGGTCTGAGACACAGTTATCAATTTTAACAAAGTATCTCCTGTCACTGAGATAGGACCTGAACCAGTTTAAAGGAGTTCCAGAGATTCCCACCCAGTCTTCTAATCTCTGTAATAAGATGGCATGGTCAACTGTGTCAAAGACAGCACTTTGTCAATTATTTGCAGTGCGACTGCTTCAAAGTTTTTACTTTGAAGGAAAGCTTTTTTGTTTTGGCTGTCAGCTTTCTTAGTTAGTTAATGCAGCAAACTGTGGTGTGATGAATCATCTTATATGTCTTAATTTGGTGCGACAGTCCCCCAGACGCCGCGTTCAGCACGAGCGGGACAGCAACGTTAAGCAAGTTCGAAAAGAAGTACATCTTCATTATGTAATGTGAATGTAAGCAGATTTGTCGTGCACAGACGACTTCTATTGCACATTGTGAAATTAAAATATTAATTTTATTTCTGTCCCATTTGTCAAATTGGGAAAAGTCCATAGATTGTATAAAAAGAACTGGACAAACCATCCGTGGCATTGCACAAAATGTTTTTTTTTTTTCATTTTCTAAGTCTGTTAATCCATCGTTATCCATATCCATTATCTAGAACATATAGATGATCGTGCTCCATTAGATCTTTATTTATGTCATGTTCTTCACAACTCAGAAGTCAAGTTCATCCAGTGTTTGGTTTCTATTAAAATCAGTAAAATTATAATCTGAATGTCACCCATGCTACAGTCCCCGCTGCAGACAATCCAGCCCTCTTTTAGATACTGTGGTGTAATGGATGACTAGGTTTATTTCATATTTTCAGGTGTTATCATTCTGAGCCGTCCAGCCAAGGTCAGTGGGAACACGCAGTCTTGTCTCTCCGTTTTCTGACAATTTAATAAAACTTCTCATAGACCTGTACCCTTTCGCCGCGGCCTGTTTTACTGGCCCTATCACACCTAAGTCTTTTTCCAATGCATACGCGATAAGGCGGTTTCGCGCGCGCATCAAAGATAAAGCTCAGCTTTCTGTCTCTCCGAAGCTTCTCGGGGAGAAGCAATCACACCTGGGAGTTAAAAAAACAAAAACACCCCCCCGAACAACTGAAGATTGTCTGTGTGCCATTGTTCTGGTTTGTTTGTTTTTTGAGAAAAGTCCACACATCTTAGAATAAAATGAAAATGAGGATAAATAAATAAAAAAGTCCAGCAGGGCCTGTCAGACTCAGAATGGCCCGATTTACAAAAAAAAAAGGGGACATTGATAAGAAGAATTGTCTTGGGCTGGATTTCACAGTCAAACATCTGTTGCGTTTGTCTGTTCTCTCTGCTTCACCGACTCTTTGACATGATGAAAATACATCTCTGTGGATACCAGCCTGGACTGAACTGTAGTGGAACATAACAGCTTGAAAATGTCTCTTTGGGTCCGACAAGGCTCGTAAAACTGTCCATATGGTCCGAGACGCACGGATACAGCCAGCTGCGGCACAGAACCGTCTGAACTGTAAGCTGTGATTTTATGTAGATGTTTTTTCTTTTGCTTTGTTATTTTTTGTGCACCACTCTTGCGCAGCTCCTTTTAAATCAACAAGAACACTTCACAATGTGTTTCTCATTCATCTATTCGCATAAACATTCACACACTATTGCATATTAGATATACATATGCGCCCTCTTTACAGTATGCAACACTCTCGCTCTGCAGTCACGCAGCCCCGAGGACACGGGGCACGAGCAGGATTCAGTGTTTTACCCAAGTACACTTTGCGAGGTGAAGGAGCTGCAGCCCGAACTGATTTATTCTGCAAACATTAACCCTGCAGAGTCACTGCAGCCCACGTTGAATCAACTGTTGTACATGAGAAGAAAAAGGAGAAGCATTTATTCACTGTGATAAATGAAATATTTCTATCAAACCCTGACATTGTTTTATGTTTGAAAAACCTGAAAGGGAGCAGATGTGTTGGTTTCATCTCAGTCATCTGCAGGTGCTGCTGTTGCAGGTGTTGCTGCAGGTGCTGCTGCAGGTGCTGCTGCAGGTGCTGCTGCAGGTGGACTGGAACCTGTGACACCAACTCAGGGCTTCATCTGATCTGACCATCACATACTGATACCTGGAAGATTTCTGAAGAAATGCTTGAAGGGACGCTACTGTCCGAGGAGTTATCGACGTCACAAAACTGGAGAAGAGAGCAGCGCTGAGCAGCTGTTTTAGAAATTATTACACTAGAAATTTTACAATGTTGCAATCTTACAAAATCGTGTCACTTTTACAAACAAAAATTTGCAATTCCACAAGTCACAATGGCGAAAAGTCACAATTTTGTGAAATTCACTTTCTTGCAACAAGAGTTTGGGATTTTACACCAAAAAAATGTAAATTCTAAAAAGAAATTTAAAAAATTTCAATTTTACGACAAAGTTGAAATTTATGTTGGAATGTTTGCAAAAATTGATACAACAAAGGAAATTGTAACTTGTGATTTTATGGGAAAAAGTTGTAAATGTACAAGAAGTCTTGGTTTTAGGTTTAAGAACAAAATTCTAAAAACAACATTAAGAATAATTTTTTTTTTAAGTTCTTATTTTTTAAATGTGTTCCAAGAAAAAAAAAGCAAACAAAAGTTTTAACTTTACAAAAAAATTTGAGATTTTTTTTACAATTTGTTTTTTTGTTTTAACACCACAAAAAGTCATGACAAAGAGTTACCATTTTAAATGAAAACTTTATGATTTCAGGATAAAAGTCACAATTTTGATGGCGAACCTGAGCAGCAGTTGCACTCTGACACCCAACAGTCTGAGCCACCAAAAAGAAAAAAAGCAAGAAAAGGATCCAGATTTCCAACTTCAAAGACTCCAAATGTCATTCAGAACATATATTTTGAATCCTTTAAAGGTGGGGTAGGTGTTCTTTGAAAAAATGGTTCCAGCAATTTAACTCAAGTGAGATTTTGAAAATATACACTCCCTCCCTCCTCCCAAAGGCTCCGCCTCCTCCTCTTCAGCCCACCCCTTGAAACCACGCCTTCACACGATTTACAACTACATGAACCGCAGGGAGGGAGGGAGGGGTGGGTGGGAGTGCATTGATATTTGATGGATGTATTAGGCAGCCAATGAAAGTAATGATGATCACTTTTTTGATTGGTGAGAGTTTTTCTCTGATTACACCCTCTAGACCGGACCAAAACGTTTCGTTTTTTTTGCAAACATTTTTTTTCAGTGGGTGCAATGGGTCCACGCGTCATAGTTCACAATCAGCACGTCGCTATAGCGGATACTTCATCTCAGCATGGTCGGGGTGGAAGCTTTCTGCGATCACCAAGCAGGTCGAGGTGTCAGGGGGCTCATAACACCACAAATATGGAAAAATGTAGCGGGGATGAAATCAACCGTGGTTGTCCTGACAACGTGGGAGAAGCCGCGGGAAAAAACACACCGCTAATGGTGCACTGGAAATCACGGTGATGATGATGATGGCGACTGAGAGTTCTTGAGAGAAGAGGAAGAGTATCGAAAGTGGAGCCTAAATTTTGATGAGCCTGTTGGTTTTTATGGAGATGATCTGACAAATTCTGAGCCCATTGATTCCATCCTTTTTCCAAATGATGAATTCTGGAGCTTCATCACCAACAAACAAATAGAAAAGGCCACCAGGTCTTTAAAAGGGAAATATTGAAACCAAACTCCAGATTTCATGACTTTATGATGTGATTGTCCCTGAAATGAAAGCTTTCACTGTTCATGGGGCTTAAGAAAAATCTGAAACCGAGGACTACTGGGCAGGTTTGGGCAGGTGATGTCACAATAATCAAATTAGATGACAAATCTACTTCCATTCCAAACTTTGGTTCATACAGAAGATATTTATAATTTACAGTATGCCTTTATCTCAAACCACTTTAAAGTTATAGCCTTTTGAAACCTTGATATTAAAATTGTATATTTTCTTGAAAAAAACACAGGCGCCTGAAGTTTTAAATTAATTCATGCTGAATGAATATGAGCAGGTTTGTTCCGACCAGAAACTGGATCTTAACATTGAGTTGTCAAGAAACACCAGCATAGACCGAGCGCAGGAACAAACAGGGAATCTGACAACGAGAGAGCGAAGAAGAACCAGCCCTTTGATGGTAACCATGGTGACGATGTGGCTTGGTATGAAGCGGGGTTTGACACGCTGAAACGCTGGTGTTAATTTTAGCCTGATAATCACACTGCAAAGGTTAAAAAGCTACATGCGATGTCACCCATGAGCAGAACGGGAGATTAAATCCGTCAGCCGTACGTCAGCCATGGAATTCACTACGGAACAAAGCTGGATGTGCAAATTGCACAAAAAGACACCACGACCACGCTCGAGCATGAGGGCGGCACATCCCTCGGACCCCAGGGATTAATGAGGGTTGACGCACCTAAAACTAATCTCGACCCAAACGTGCCCTGTGAGTCGCGGAGCTGGTCAGCCAGGAAATGTCACCGGTCCTGTTGAATCTTTTTACGGTGAAAGGAGTCGCTCAGGACGGTTCCGGTCTTCCAGCAGCTCGGGTATCATCAGTCATGCTTTTGTGTCTCTACTGGCCTTCGTTGACAGTGTACAGACAGGAACGTGGGGAAGGCTGGGAGTCGAACCTGTGACTCAAGCCTTGGGGTACGGGCTGCATGCGTGTTTCCACAATGTGTGATGGTCGTGCTTTATAAATGAGATTTATTTTTATTTTTTTACCCTGTTGGTCTTTAATTCAGAGGCAGCACGGACCTAAATGAGGATAAATACTAACACAATGAGTCTGCCTGCGCTATCGTTGCACTGAATGAAGATATATAAGGCAGTTCATCATGTCCTGCTCGTCTTAAAGTTTTCATTCCACCCATCTCACCGTTGTTCAGGAGCAGTTCCCTGCAGGACAGCGAACCCCGAAACACACCGCAAAGTCATCTCGCGGGTGGCTCGAGCACCCAAAGGCATTTACCCCGCCTCCGAACTGCTCAGACCCTGATTAAATTCAGAGGCTGGAGGACGTCCAACATCCTCTTCCCAATGTCCAGGTGCCAAACATCCCCAGGCAGGTGGAGCGTCGTCACTCGCTGGACGGTTGTTTGCAAGGGATTAAAATGAAAAATAAATTATTATATCAACAAACAATCTGAGAATTGGTGACATTTCACACATAAACATACAGGACATCTCATGCATGATGCAACAACTTTGTGTGGACTTCTGTTGGCCCGTTTGATCTTTAATTGCATTCACCTGACACCGCAGGTGCTAATCTGATAAAGGAGCTAAAATTACTGACACACAGGGATCAGAAACACCAAAGACTGTGGCACCTGCTCAAACGAAAACACTTGAAATGTACGAAATAAATTAGTGCCGCACTTGAAATGGTAATCATGTCATGAAGGCATTTACTCCGCCACGCATTAGGATTAAAGGAGTTAATCACCTGGAAGAGTGAAAACGTTTGTCATGAAGGTCACTTTGCAAGATTTGACTGTAGAGTCCAACGTCCCGACAACCGTGAGCCTCAAGAGCTCTGTGATCCTGAGGACGGTGATAAAACTTGACTGGAACAGACAAACCTGTGGTGGGAAATCATGAGGAGTTTCCTCAAATCAGGAGAAGTGAATGTGAAACTGTAAAGCCCACAGCATTTGCAGCCGAATGTGAAGAACCGTTGGCGTTCCAACGCTGTACATTTGAATTTGACGCATTCAGCTGAATCGTTAAGCTTTAAAACATTTCCAACATTTGGAAACATTTATAATCAGTGAGTATATGCAGATGCATTTTTGCCTGGTGGATTTCCAATAAATGCATATTCAAATAACTGCTATTAATTAGAAAATGTTCACACTGGATGACTAAATTCACATCACTTCTTCGTTAGTCGCCATTTCTTTCCCGCATGCACAGGAATGAACTCCACAGGATTAGTGTCATTTATGAACAAATGCTCTCAGTAAATCCAGATCTTATTAAACTTTAAACCTTAATGTCTGAATGTGCACGCTCAGGACTGAATTGGACACGACGCCGACTGTAGTCTGTTGGGTTCGTTAGGTTGGTTGCTTTCTGAGAACTGACGTTACATGAATACAATTATTGAACTGGACTGAAGTGGGCCTTAAATGAATTATAACAAAATGTATTTTAATTGAATATTATTTTGGACTCGTATTGAAGTTGTTTTCTTTTCTGTAAAGTGCCCTGTGATGGCCACTGCTGTACGCTGGTGAAGACTCCCAGTCATCCAGGTCCCAGTAACTCCCAAAAGGTTTGAATCAAGGCGAACTGGACTTCTTTTCCTTTGTTCTTCAAGACGTTTGACCTTCCATCCAGAAGTCCTTGTCAAACTGAGTGGTGGGGGGGTTTGGAGCATCTCCCGTCATTCCTGTCGTTAGAGTCCTTTGTCCACTATAAGTCATTTATCTGTTTTTTTTGTTCCCCCTTTTACTTCTTTTTTAAACCATCTTTCTTCTCTCTCCAAGATGTGTGCGTATATGATACTGTAGACTAGAGTTTCTCAACGGGGGCGCTACCGCCCCCCCAGGGGGCGCCCTGAACCTTTAGGGGGACGCTCTGGCACAAATGAGCACAAAAAAGGTTGAGAACCACTGCTGTAGACGATGCTGGACCACATGTACACCCTTCAGTCTCCTACCCGGCTGATTTCAAAACCATTCACACTTTGATTCATGAGGACAAAACCAGGCAGACGGCCGATAGTATAACGGACAAAAGACTGTGATGGAAGTAGGGCTGTAGCGATGCACTAATCTCACGATACGATTCACGATACTCAGCTCACAATATGATATATATCGATATTCATCTTACAATACATTTACATCATTTTCCGAAAGATTTTAAAGGGACAAAGTGATTTTGGTGACATCTTGTGAGTGTTCCAATGACTTTGTTTGAATTAATTGAACTGAAAGCATCAATTACACATTATATGACTGACAGGCAGCTTGCAAATGCTGGACAAGATGAATAAAAGATTTGTTGAGAAAAATAGTTTCATTTATTTCGGTGCAAATTGTTGCTTGCAAGCTTTTAAAGGTGGGACACGGGGGTTTTGAAAGAAGCATTAGAATATCAATACCCGCGGCTGAAAAATCGATACTATATCGATATATATTGCAGAATCGATAAAATTGCTCAGCTCTAGATGGGAGGGTCACTGATTTAGTTTAAACACTTTTAAATTGACAAAGCCTTCTGCATGGAAAGCCAAGGGTCTTCAAGAACAAAGAAAAGTCCAGTTGTCTCAAACCTCTGAGAGACGGCATTTGTTGTTGGCTTCATACAAAGTAAGTGAAATTAACGTGTTGAAGTAATAGGCAACATGTTCCCTTAAAACAAAGTTTTTCCAAGCTTACTTGGTTGGATAGAAGATCTTGGAAATACCAGGAGGAAATCAGCGAGATTTCCTGCAGCTCTGCACCTCCAAAAGGTACAAATGTGCCACATCTGTTCATGAAGAAAAAACGAGATTAAATCTCTATTTTACAGCGTCGGTGCCGGTGAGATCCACTGACTGATCACGCTACCGCTCTACACCACCAGGTGGCAGCAGTTTGCCGTTTGCCAGTTGCCAAAAAAAAAAAAAAAAAAAAAAAACACGATGATGGCGATGGACAATTTAAAAGAAAAAGACAAAAACTGAAACGGCAATATCAACACTGAAGGAGCCGAAATGGTTGCTGCGTTTCTATTTGCTCTTTAAATACACGACAGTGGCGGCGATGAGACGAGACTCTCTTTATCAGTTAACTTTTTATCAACAAAATCTGTCGGAAATTCCACTTTTTCTGGAGCAGCAACAACAGGATGTACGCAGGAAAAGGGCCAGGTCTTCCAGGGCATAAAATGGCGACTAACTGGTCGCCAAATGCGAACAAAATTTTACCATTTCGACTGTTTTTTTCTGCCTTGTCTCCAGTGGCGAGGGCCACAAAAATCCACCATCAACTTAGAAAAAAAACACTTTTTTTCTATGATTCCTGCCCATTTTTCATGTGTCACCAAGGCAAACATATCTAAATAATTTAGAAACAAACAAAGTAGCCATGTTTTGGGTGTACATCGTTTGCCGGAAGTCATAACAACACATGCGCCTAACCCAGCGATGGACAGATGGACAAAACTGAAGATGGACGAATACAAAAATCTATCACTGAATCTACTCCACAGCAAAATAGATTGTTTTGGTAAATAATCTCATAAAAATACACAACAGAATAGTTAGCAAGAAAGAAATGATATTAGTTTTCATAGTAAGCATCATGGAAACAGAATAAAATGCACTTTCATGTTTGTAAATCATACCTGTAAAGTATCTCGTTTTTGCCGGGAAAGTCCCGTATTTTACCTTCTCTCCCGCCGTCCTCCCGTATTAGTATTTTTCCCGTAAATCTCCCGGATTTTAACCTGCGTTATCAAAAAATAACAAAACCGCATCGGGCGGAGTAAAAAAAAAAAAACGAACAAAACATTCCCAATCTGAGGTCTGTCACTTGTCTCGCCACAGCAGCAGCTACTACAGCTACTGTAGGTGGTAGATGTCGCAAGATTAGTGTGTGACATCCGATGAGTGACAGCGCAAAGAAAAAAAGATTGTTGCAGAGAATCTCTCATGTAAAATAAACTACTCTGGACCAGTCCACAAATACACTCCTTCCAAAACAGTCATAAAGAATTCAAAGTCTGCAACAAATGAGTACAACAAGTCATTAAAAGAGTAAAGAAAAGTCACGTGAAATGAGATGAAAAACTGTAAAAGAAGAGCAATATGAAATGAAAACAATGTGTGGAATGAAAATCAATAGTAAATGTAAATGCAAGCAAAGTTAAATTAACAAAAAATATGCAAATCCCTTTATATAAATACTCTTCATATATACCCCTTTGTGTTCTCATTTAGGCTATAATGAATGTTCACATTATGTCAATGTGGCTTTATGCACAGCTGCACTACTTCCTGAACTTCAGCCAGCTGCTTTGTTTCCTGTGTGCCATTAATTGACAGACTGATTAATCCAGGTGTGTCTGACCTCACAGCAACGGTCAGACACACCTGGATTGATCAGTTTGTTCAATAATGGCTCACAGGAAACAAAAGAGCAGGCTGAAGTTGCTGAACATGCTGGGAGCCTCCATGATAATGTAAGCAGTCTATGGGGCGACAAAAAACACTGGCGACCAAAATTGCTAGCTGGCTACCAACTTCAAAAACCTGGTAGCCAGCGGCTACTTGGTAAAAATTCTAATTTCATGCCCTGTCTTCACTTTTTTCTTTAAAGTATTACTTGGGTTGTCAAACAGGGGACTGCTTGGGTCACATGATGGACAACTGTCCTGAATAAATGCAGCTTCATGGCTTTAATTAAAGGTCAATAATGAACATATGGCAGCAGGTAAGTGGAGTCCTGCTGCTGCCAGTAATCACAGTTTTTCACCCCAGTCCCTGCTCTTCATCACAAATGGGCTGAAGTGCCTCAACACAGCGACGACACGACTCTGAAAACAAGCAAATATTAAGCTGAGGGGGCGAAAAATAATGTGACACTCCAAATGAAAATGAACTAAATATAAAACCGACTTCCGCTGCAGATGGATCACAGTTACTCCCATCACTCCCAAATGCGACAAGCCATTTTTTTTTTCCAGAAAAACATCATTTTTAACGTGTCCATTAATTCCCTGAAGTGGGCATTTTAGAAAGCGACCATCAACCGCACATCCTCTGATCTAAAAGCTTTGAACTAAAGTGTTTACAGTGATCTAAATGAATTGTCAACATCTCAGTTTGCATCATTACCGAGGCACCTTTTAGACCACATTTCTTTACGAGTCGGTTTTATTTTCCATTTGTTCCACAAATGCAAAGCCACAGCACCATAATCATTCAGCTCTCCCTCAGTTTTATTCTCATCATTAATGCAGGCCTCTGTGATCGCTGGAATGGGCTTTTAGGAAGTCACTTTTCATGTCCTCAAATTATAATGTGTTCACTTCTTTAAGTTTTTTATGTCTCCTACAGGGGAGGGCTATTTATTATCGCTCCATACTTGTCCTTGCAGTTTTCAAGCTAACCCAGCAAAAACCCCCTAAGTGTCTTATCTCTGTCCTTGAGACGCATCACCAAAATAAGAGTTCTCGATTCTCTCTGTGAAAGACTCTTCTCTGAAGCAGATGAGGACTTTTGATTGTTCCAACGCGACGAGGGCCCTCGAAGGTCCTTTCATCCGAATTAAAACGGGAACAATTGAGGGAAGCGTCGAGCTCGAGCCTCATAATCTTAAGAGCGTCTACTCGGGTATGAAATTGCGAAACAGAAACAAGCTGCAGACAGATAATCAGCGTACATGAACGTCTCATCTATGTGCCTGGTCGCCATTGTTAGTTGTGATTACTGGCGCCAAAACAGAAAAAAAAACCTTGATGTTGACTCCTGAAAGTGGTAACAATAAAACAGCCGATTAAAAAGGGGGTTTTTTTTGTACTTGATATTTTCCACTTACTGCCAGTAGAAAAGTAACCTTGTTGACACATAAAGAATCTCCTTTTTTTTTTTTTTTATCTAATTCAGTTTGTTGAGGACATTACATTTGACCTGCTCATATATACAATGTTTTTTTTTCTTCTTTGCTTCAAGCGTTGTGCAAACTCTTAACCTTGAGCAAATGGTATCACCTGTGTGAGTGTTGGGGAAAAAAATAAAGCTCTGTAAAGTAGAACTGACATCTTTTAAAGGTGCTCTAAGTTGCAATACCACTCCAAACCAAATGGGGGTAGCATATCACGAGAAAGATCATAAATCACAAAGACACAATGAAGTACACAGTAAGTAGTCATCTTCCACATTCACTGCAACAATAGTTTATTTTGCTTACCAATTTGAAACAAATACAGTGATCCCTTGCCAATTTGCACTTTACGTTTCATGGTTTTAGTTATTCGCAGATTTTTCAGGAATATATAATATCATAAAAAAATCAAGAAAAAATCGCGGAAGATTCACAGGATGTTGTGCGCGTTCTCTCATAGCTAAGAAATGTTGTGAGGCAGCCTGGCCTCTTTAAGAAGGTGGCCTTATGGGTAATGGTGTGGCCTTATGGGTAATGGTGTGGCCTCGCTACTTTTTTGCGTTTTTTTTAAACATATTTTAAACACATTATTTAGGCTCGGGGGGGCTCCGGCAGCTGTTGGCGGACTTTGATTTTCACGGGGGGGGGGCGGTCCCCATTAACCGCGGAAATTAAGGGATCACTATATTACCATTTCAGAGTTATCGCCATTAGACAAAACAACGTCCATGATAACCCTCCTTTTGTCTAATTTTTTTAAAATTGTCCTTCTCTCAGGGCTCCTCTGTACTGCACAATTTCTGCAGTTGCATAAGATTATAACATCTCACACTGTACGATTTGCATTTCCTTAATCTTGGGTTCAAAACAGGCATGCGCAGTTAGACAATGATGCGCCATCGTTGACCAAACACCAAAAATATCCCCACCGCCATTGATCTTTGGACTGCAACGGCCCAAAGCCGTGCAGTACGCCGGAGGCCTCAGACTTCAGAGGGTGCTGGTGGTTGCCCTCATTGCTGGAACCCAACGTGAACCATGACGGGTCACACACTTCTGTAATTGACTGCAACTCCGTCATCCAACTGGTCACAACACAAATGCGGGAAATGAGTTGCAACCAAACATGAAACCCCGGTTGTTCATCTGAAAATGGATGGATGGAAGAAACAGCGGTGCAAGCTGTTTGTGCGATGAACTCTCACCATGACTGACAGGTGACCAGAATGCCACCTCAGGTGTTTAATATTAAGGTAGACTAAAGCCTGATTTATACTCGAACATCAGGTCGTCTGCATCACCTACGCAGACGACGCAGAGATGCCCCCCCACCCTACGCAGACACTACACAGACACTCCAGTGCGCCTACCCAAAATTGTAGCAGACAGTGTCACATAGAGGAGAGAAACGGGGCCTCTGATTGGTCAATTCTACATCCGCGTAGAAAAGAGCGTATTGAAGAAAATTCTCATTCTCCACACTACAAAGACAGCACATATTCTAGTAATTCATGGAGGGAGATTGCGATGAATGTGGGTCTGGATACGGCCGAGACGGTGAGGAAGTGGAAAAACACAAGAGATAAGTTTAGTAAGTTTAACTAATTCGTGATTGTCGCTCTTGCGTTGTGACGTAACATAGCGGAGATTGCGCTAGTATAAATCAAAAGTGACGGCGGCATCTCTGCGACAAGCTGACGGCGACACATTGGCGCGAGAGTATACACGGCCCTTAAACGTTACAGTTGTTCACATCACCTCCGGTGGGACAAAGTGGTCCTCAGCGTAGTATTTTCAGTGGCTCTTTCATCATGTCCAACATCAAAACAGTCGTTTTTTTTTCTTCGATATTCTCACATTAAAACAGTAAAATCTTACAGTCTGATCAGTGTTCCCTTTCTTGCTATTCTTCTGTGGGTTCTATAAAAATAATCATTTTTTTTTCATATGCTTTGGTCTGTTATCCAAAGATAATAAAAGATCTTAATCGTTAATCTGTTCACACATGACCAAGCTCCTTGGGAGGTAATTCTGTCTTATCTCTTAAGAGACAAGGTAGAAGTGGTATCATGATGTGATAGAGCCATTGAGCCTCCACAGGGAGGAGATTAATGCGGATGGATAGATTAACAAGAGGACTTTTCATTAAAATCATTTACCTGGCATGAACTACGGCGCCATAGACACAGCTATGCAACATTAAAAGATTTTACTTCTGAAACAACTTTGTTGTCCTGTCATTAGGGACTTTAAAACTGAAGAAAGATTATGTACAAGAAAGCTTTCTCTTTGTTCAGTCGCTAATTATTTAATTAGAATTTCCCACCATACCCAGTTCAAGGCTATGGGGAAATTTAGGCAACCTGTTATCGTGAAGAGACAGTCTGGCCCATCTAGTTTCTACGTTGTGACTGAACACATAAAAAATAGGCAAAATGTTGATTCAGTGGCTTGGTTTTCATCTTTTCCCCCCTTCCTTGTTTCATACTGGGCATTTCAGACTTGAGAATGTTGGGGGTAGGAGTTAAAATCACAAGGTTACGCATTAAAATTAATTTACTTGGCAGTGAGATTTTATAAGATGAATGTTTTGAGTTTGACCTGTTTAGGGTGTCACCCAAAGAGAGTTGGGATTGGTCACAAAATAAAAAGGACCCGATTAGGAATGAGCAGGTGCTGATGGATGAATGGTGCCATAATCATGATTTTGAGCCCTAAAGTGGCATTGCTTTGTTTAGGATATTTGGTAGTGAATTGGATATTTAGACAGACAAGCCCAGCGTGTTGTATGCAAGGCTAGACGGACACTCAAATACAGCAATCAAAATGTATTAAAAAATGACTAGATGGACCAGTTTTTTTAAGCAGGAGGATTGAATTAGGGCACATTCAGAGTGGGTATCTGGAGGAGCTAAGAGACAAAAAGAAAAGAGTAACTTTCTGTGATTGGGTGAACCTATCTGGCTGTTTGAATTCACCACCAACTCAAAAACTTCAGGATGACACCACCTCAACACTCTTTATGGCGGTCTTTGATATAAATCTGGGTTTCTATTCCTCTGTATATATTTTTTGTTTTTCCTAGTTTTCCCATTTTAGTCTTGTTTTCTTCCGTATCCGGTTGCTCTGTTTTCATTTGAAACTCTGCTGCTTAGTTCTGGTTTGTCTCAACTTGGTTCCATCTCTCATGATTCTTCACACCTTTTTATTTCTCGTAATCCACAGAGTCTACGTTGTCTCGTCTTTTCTTTCTCTGCCCGTCTGTTTTGCTACTCTGTCATGTTCGTGTGCTTTCCTTTTGCTGTTTTTATTCCCCCCAGTGGTTAGTTTTGTTTATCTTCTGGAATACCAACCCATGCAGCTGATTGCTCCTACATATGGGTAACGGAGGGGATAATTGGCGCACAGACAAGAAAAGATGATGAAAGGAATCAAAATAACTTTCCCATGTGATTGGTATACCTTTTACTACTCATACGTCAGAGGTATTATGTTAAAAAAGATGATGAAAGCTGACCAGATTGATATTACTGAACCACAATCTATGAAAGTTGATAAGTTAGCTCAAGAGATGTGGTCTGATAACAAGTTTCTCCAAACAGATAAGTGTATGTTGTTCCTTGATTTCCAGCTCATGAAGATAGTTTTCTTGGCGATAGAGCTTTGGAGGAGGAGTTTATTCTTAGTTGCATCCAGACTGAGTTCTGATAAATCTCCTAGCAGCCCAAGTGAGGGGGATAATGGGATGAGACAGCCCAAAAAATTTAGATGTTTCAGTAACTTCTATCCAAAAATGTTTAACGGGAGTGCAGTTCCAAGTGGCATGAATACATGTGTCACGTCTGTTTTGTGTGCAGTACGGACAGGTCTCTCATGTAAATCCCACTTTGAACATTATTTGTCTTCTGCAATGGGTTCTATGAAAAGTTTTGTATTGCAGGGTTTGTAAGCTGGTGTTTTTGTCATAAAAAATATATCTTTACAGATCTGAGTCCAGAATTCAGTGTCTGGAGCATTAGATAGATATTTTTCCTATTTTACTGATGGAAGGGACAGTTATCTGAATATGCTATTATTTTTTTATATTCTTGACAGGATTTTTTTTTTTTTTTTGTGAAAGGAGGTATTTATAAAATCTGTAGCCGCTGGGGCAAGACATAGGTTGACTGATCTGATGGAAATTTTAGCTTGAACAGCTGATTTCAATTTTAGATATTCCAGAAACTGATTGTTCCCAATGCCATACTGCTGGATCAGCTAAGAAAATGATACCAGATTGCTGGATTGAAAGATATGTTTGAGATGAGTAATGCCATTTTCAGCGCATGCATTAAATTTGATTGGTTTTTCTATTCTTGTTGTGTTGCTGAGTTGTATGGAGGACCCAAACGCAGGAGAATCCAGCAAACGTGATTTATTCAAACAAAAAAAAAAAGCAAAAAATCAAAGCTTAACTTAAACTCCTAGAAACCAGACGACAGACATTGAGGCAGGAACACAAGTGGGAGAAGGGCTGAGACATCCAGGGTGGTGAACAGAGGAACCAGCATCCGAAAGGGAAAAGACAATACTTATATATACACAGAGGGACAAACGAGAGGCAGGTGCAAACAATCAGGATGACAATGGGGAGGAAGAAAAGCAGAATACGACGAAGACAAGACAGACTTTTAAAGTAAAACAGGAAACAGGGTAGACTAGAGACTGGGTGAGACGCCAACTTGACAAAAAAAGAAGACGAAGAAGAAAACCCCAAGAATGCCTGTCATGGCGGACCTAGACCAGGACAATTCTGCCCATAATGGATAGAGGTAAATTCATCCAGCGTTGAAGATCCTCATTTACTGTTTTTAATAATGGGGTGAAATTAAGTCCATTCAACTCTGACAGCCTGGAGGAGGCTTTGATACCTAAATAAGTGATGTGACCTGTGCTTAGAGGGATGGCTGATGTCTGGGCTGACTCAGTCCAATGGGAGTATAGATGACTTATTCCAGTTTATTGAGTAGTCAGCGATTTGGGAATATAAATGAATGAGGTTTACTACTGCTTGTAGATGATTGAAGGGTTTTGTAAGACAAGTGAAATGTCATCAGCATATAGGCTGAGCTTATGGTGCATTTGAGCTGTACGGATTCCTGTGATGTGAAGGTTCTGACGAATGGCTGCTGCTAAAGGTTCAATGAATGAATAAAGAAGGAGAGAGTGGACATCCTTTCCTATATCCTCTATACAATGTAAAGCCCTGTGATGTGATTCCATTGCTGGTAACAGTGGCTGTTGGTGAGTTGTACAGGACCTTGATCCAATTAAAAGATTCTTCAAAGCCAAACTTTTTCAACGTCGAGAAGAGGAAATTCCAATTGACTCGATCAAAGGCTTTTTCTGCATCTTAAGTGGCTACAATAGTGTCTTCCTTTTGTAAAGATGAATAATGAATTAAATCAAATAGCCTGCGTGCGTTACAAGAGGCTTGTCTTCCTTTAGTAAAGCCAGTTTGATCTGGATGGATTATATAAGGGGTGACTTTTTCAATTCTGTGAGCGAGAGCTTTGCTGATGATTTTTAAGTCAGCATTTATCAGAGAGATGGGATGGCAAGCTAACATAAGAGTTGGGTCTTTGTTGGGTTTGGGAAGACGTGAAATAACTGCTGAATTCATATGTGCTGGAAATCTTAAGTTTTGTTTTATTTCAGCTACTGCTCTGATGAATGGAGGAGCTAAGATCTTTATATGTTTATAGAATTCGGAAGGGAAGCCATCAGGTCCTGGTGATTTATTATTTGGCATGAGATTAAGGACAGTTAAAAGTTCATTTTCTGTGAGTGGTTCATCTAGTTTGTCAGTTCAGTCTTATTAAGGAAATGAATCAATGGCAACCTGTCCTGGGTCATTCTCAGATGAGTCTTGTTTAGCATAAAAGTCTCTAAAAATGTTATTAATTTCTTGTGGTGAATTGGTAGGCTTCCCTGCTGAGTCTTTAACAATGGGAATCATTGCCTTTTCTTTATTCCCATTGATTTGCCAAATATTTACCTGACTTGTCATGAATAATTTTTTCCTGTCGGAGTCTATGGATTAAGAATTTAGTTTTTTTTTCTTATCTTATTTACTTGAACTTGATATTTTCATAAATTCTTCTGAGATTTTTCTGGTGGGTTGCTTGCATTTAATAATTCCAGTTTTTTAATATTTTGCTCTAGTTGGAGTTCTTTTTTTCCATCTTATTTTTATGGAGAGAGTACGATATGATTTTTCCTCGTAATACTGCCTCACCTGTTTCCCATAAGTGCAGGTGATGAACTTGGAGAATCATTTATTTCTAGAAAAGATGTTCAATGTTTTTCAAAATAGCTGTGAAACTCAGAGTCGATAAGGAGAGAGGTGTTTAAACGCTATCGACTTGAGTACTTATGTGAACTTGTTTGATTTCAGGTGAAAGCTACTGGATCACTGATTATGATAGAGTGAATTTTAGAGTCAGAGAATCATAGATAGATAGAATTGAATTACTAGTCAAAAAGAGATCAATGCGTGAGTAAGTGCGATGGACTGGAGAAAAAGTATCTTCTCTAGTTGTTGGATGTTGGACCAACCGCTAACAAACGGCAAGACCAAAATCACTCATGAGGTGTTTTAACTAGGGCTGTCAATTTCTCAAAATAATTAATCAGATTAATCGCATGACTGTCAATAGTTAATCATGATTAATCTCAAATTAATCACATATTTTTATCTGTATCTCTGCATCAGCGCTCTGATTAGCAGACAAGTGATATTTCAGTAGTCGGGACTCCGGTGGTAACTAAATTCACATCGACAGTGAACACAAACGACATTAATCTTTGGGAGTTAGCCATCAGGCAAGGTTTTGAAGCTGAAATTACCATTCAAAATAGTATCTTTTATATCCATTTTTATCCCAGCTACTGCTCACGGAGATTTGTTTACGTCTGTCTGTCTGCGGCATGTCCGTCGACATCAGTGCATGGCTTCCTGTTTTGACAAACTACAGAGGAGCCCGAGGCTCATGAAGCCTGGAGGCAACACCTACTCTCCTCTCTACTGTTGTACATCAACGGCCAGGCTAAGGCTCGCGTTAATCGCACGTTAAAAAAATTAGTTGCGTTAAAATTATTTTGCGTTAATCAAGTGTTAACGCGTTAACTTTGACAGCCCTAGTTTTAACGTATCTGTGGATTGCCAGTTGCATTTATTGGTTTTAGTTCTGGATCTGTTAATTGATGGGTTGAGAACTGTATTAAAACCACCTCCTATAATTACTGGATAGTTGGAAACACCTGAAAGAATTCTGAATCATCTGGGTTGGGACCATAAATATGACCAATAGTTACTGGGCTGTTATTAATTGATATGTTTAAGATGATAAAGCGACCTTCCGGGCCAGTGATGGTTTAATGAAGGATAAATTGAATTATTTTATTTATCAAGCTACTAACCCCTCTCTGTCTGGAGTTATAGTCTGCTGAGAATCAATGAGTAGACTGTGATGACACTAATTTGTAGCGGGCTGAATCTGAAAGGTGTGTTTCCTGTAGTAAACAAATATCTGCTTGTAAACTGTCCAGGTGGTTAAGACTTTAACCAGAAGAACTCCACAGATGTTCCAGGTTACAACTTTAAGAGATGACATGTTGAGCTGATTGTTCTAAAAAGGTCAATACAAGTACAGGTGTGTAAGCTAACCATAACAGAGTAAACGTGTGTGCATGTTGATCAGCATGTGTTAAAATGCTTGAATTTGACGACAATTGTTTTGGGTCGGGTGCAGTTGGGTCTCCGGGGTCTCAGACGTTGGACACAGTGTAAGGTGATGGTATTTACTGTTTCGGAGGGGAGTTTGAGGCGTTTGATCATGAAACCCTTTATTGATTTTTCCGGGTCGTCTGCAGGTGGTTCTGGAATACTGAAGAAGATCAGGTTGTCTCTCAGGCTGCGCGCTTGTAAATCCAGAATGGTTTCTGTCATTATTTTGCTCTCCGCAGTAACAGAGAAGAGCTGCTCGTTAACGGAGGGGAGCTGGGTGGTTAGATTGTTCACCGTTGGAGTGATTTGTTTTCCGTTAAGAGCGTCTCCATCTGCTGTTGGCTGAATTCCAGGCTGTGGCGAAGTTGTTGAAATGTCTTGTGCAAAACTTCTATTAGTGCCACTCTCTCGTCAAGTGAACCAAGTTTCTGGTCTATGGACAAAAGTGCGTCGTTAACCTCTGAACAGTTTTGTGATGTTGTAGATTATGAAGGTGGAGGAGACAAAGAAGTCCGGCGAGCAGCGTTTTTTGGCTTTGTTTGAGCGTCCCATGGTGTAAAGCAGTGGTTCTCAACTAGTGGGTTGTGACCCAAAAGTGGGTCGTAGACCCGTTTTCAGTGGGTCGTGGGCCTTTGCCTGGGGAAGGAAATGCTAAAAAAATTATTTAAAAAAATGCGTGTCATTCATACTCCTTAACAGTAGATGGCGATAATGCCCTGTAATGTGAGTTGACACCTGCCAGTTTATACCATAGAAAAAGACCTGCAAAGTTTGTTTACATATGGTGAGCATGGTGGAACACAGATACAATGAAGAATGTATGAGATATGGATTTTCTTATCTTGAAGACAAAGGTCAGTGAGTGGTTATTCTGCTAAAACTATATATTTTGAGTTCTTTTTGAAACTACTGCTCAGTGGTTGCACTGTTTTATTTCACATTTGTGCATAAAATCACTGTTGAGTCTTAAAAATGGCTGTTACTGAAATGTTCTGATTGTTATGTCAGCCTTATGATTAATTCTTGAATAAGTGACTAGATAGTTTTAAAAGGAAATTGTCATATATTCAGGAAGTTGGTACTCAGCAAACGCTACATATTTGAGTTCTTTTTAAAACTACAACTCAGTGGTTGTACAGTTTTATTTTATGTTTGTGCATGTTGAGTCTGTTAAAAAAGGCTGAAGTTACTGAAGTGAACTGTTTTGATTTTAATTAAAATGCAGCTAATTGAGCATCAAAGGGAATATTTCCCACTTGAAGTCATTTTGGTTTTTGCCATTTTGGTTCACCAATAAACTTTATTGTTTTGTGTTGGCATTCTGTAATATTCTATTCTACTATCTCTGATTCAAACTACACGATCTTTTCATTCAAAAAATTTGAGAAGTTGGAAATTTTCCTTGACTTGGGTCGCGGCTTGTCATTAAGGAGGATGGTGGGTCCTGAAGCCAGACCAGGTGAGAACCACTGGTGTAAAGTTAATTGTAGAAATCATCGATATAATCTTCCAGGTGATTCAACTCACCAGTTTAACTGATGAGTTGTCAGGAGAAAAGTTAGTTATTTCTAGCAGTGGGAGGAAAATTGCGGTCACAGTGACATTGACCAGGCGTGATAACTACCTTCTTTACATTTTGGTTTTATATTGTTGAGTCCAGCACTGGCCAGTTGATCCTGTGAGATGTCAGAGCAACTAAGTCTTAACATCTGTAAGAAGTCTTTGTTAATTTGGGATATATTCAGTTACTGATTCAATTTACTCTCTTCATCAACTTTGATCTGAACCAGGTTTGCTAACGTAACTTAATTTTTTTCCCCGAGTTACTTACTGTACCAAACCACAGTGTTGATGTTTTTAATGTATTTTCTTGTCAACAGGATATTCTCAGACAAACGATTTCCAGGCTGATTCAGAAAATTTGAGTCTGGCCTCTGGACATGGACTTTCAACTATTTACTTGCAGGGAAGAGCTGTTCCTCTGGGACGCCCTGTCGAGGCGTGTAAAGATCCACTCAGACTGTACCGGCCCGACAAGAACACCTCAGACTGGTGATGGACCACATTGATTATGCTAATGTGAAACAGCTGCTAAAACTGTTGAAAATATTGTTCTACTTTAAGGATGTTCAGGAACCAGACACTGACTGAGATGTTACGGCTGATTTTGGAGAAGACGTGCATGAAGCTGTGGTGGTCCCTGAATTTGACGGTCCAATAACTGTAGACCAGCTGGTGGGACGTCAGAGTCTCATAAATAAAGATTTGCACAACAGGAGCCTGCTCCTCATGTGTCATGAATATCTGGTTACTTTCAGTGTATAACTGATGATATTTGTAGATTTGAAAATTAGGTAATTATTATTCAAAATGCTGTGTAATAATTAAAACTCTACATGTACTTCTACTGCCATTGCGCCCAAGTGCCCAGTTTGTTAATGTCAGACCGAAAACTTTGTTACCCTGACACTTCTTCTTGTGAACATTTAAAGTAATATAAAATCCCAGCACAAGTGTAAACAAACTAAAGTAATTAATCTGCAAGTTTATTTCTTGAAAGTGTAACAGGTACCGCAGGGACGGCACCGTGTTAACAGATTAATATCCTGAAAAACAGGAGAACAAAGAGAAGGCAGGGCGTTGATGCTTCCAAGTTCTCTGCAGTTATGTTTAATGAGCATTTCCTTTTTAACAGGTACATTTTCCCTTTCAGAATCATCTTTACCACTCTAACGGCCCGCCCGCGGGCCATCAGTCCGTAATTTTTCAAAACTAGGTCATTTACACAGCTCATATGTTACATGAGGTACTCATGCAACATATCTTTGGAAAGCTAAGATTCTTGTGATTAAATCGATGCAAACCATTTGAGAGTATAACCATAACAGCAGGTACGATCTACGCCTGTGTTAGAGCTGGGTGATACTGGAAATTTTGGTATCGATCCGATACCAAGTAAATACAGGACCAGTATCGCCGATATCGATACCGATACCGATACTTTTTCATATTAAGCTTGATTTATCATAAACGTTTGTGACTTTTGTCTTTGTATTATTTTGTTAAAACCTAGGATTGAATTTTGTTAAACTTTATGTCTTCAACATTTTTGTGTAAATGTTCCTTGGAGATGAATTTCTTTTCATAATGTTTTTTTCTAGTCCACCTTTTATGTTATGTCTTTCAATATTTGTGTAATTTTTTTTCGCACTGTGTGCACTTTCCCATTGCTTTACACTATAAATGTCCCCATCATGGGATAAATAAAGGATTATCTAATGGTATTTTATCTTAGATAACACCTTTCAATCGGATACACGACATGTACTGGATTATTTCAAGGTCTTAATTATATTTTTTTGACTTGGCTCCAGTAACATGCACTTTGAAATTTAATGAGTTGATGCTGAAGATGACCACTCTGATCTACCTCGATTCTCTCTGTTGGAAAGAAAAAAAAAAAAAAAGAAAAAAAGCTTGAGTATCGATCTTTTTACACGAGTATTGTTCGATATCAATACCAGCGTTGGTATCGATATTATCGATATTTGGATCGATCCGCCCACCCCTAGCCTGTGTCACAAACAAAGAAACAGTTACAAAATTGATGCGACTTACCAATGAAGCCTTATAGAAGTCATCTGATCAAAAATATTCCCACAAAAATGGTCTGGTTACATTCACAAAGGTCCAGTCGATCCAATCCAGTAAAGGATGTAGTCCAAAATGCATTATTATACCAGTTAATATCCACAAATAGCATCATTTTGAAATTATTATTCGACATTCCAAAACTTCCGGATATTCTTTGTACAAACTCGTGCTTGTGTGGATCAATCACACATCTTTTTCTCTCTCAACATGGAGCCTGTCAGCTGACGTTTAGATTGACTCCTCATACGTCCATACAGCAGCTTCCCTGTCCTGTCCACCGCCTACAACAGCCAATGAGGGCCAGCGTTGAAAGGAAAGCCCATGCCCCCATTGTGTCGTGTAAAAACTGAGACAGTTAGAACCGATCGTGCTGATGACTGGTGCATTCTATAGCCAATGAAATTCTGAACACAGCGATGTGTCGCTTCAGGGGGCGGAGACAAAGTCACAACCAGAAAGTACCTTGCATAACGCAAATTATTGAGCCAGTCAAAACGTGCGTCAATGCGTCATTTATGAAATTATGTTTATATTAAAAAATGCTGTAAATAACCTGTAATTGGTTTTAAGTATAAATATGTGAATAGTTTGCTGTTTGCTGTGTTGTAAAAGGTAGTTATGACTTGTATCCCACGATTGTGTCCATGTTTATCCAAGTGTCCTTTTGGAGTCTCCAAATGGACATTTTTCAAAAAGCCTAGACATACTCTTCCAAAAACGTGTAAAATACTAATTTTTTGTGTTATTGTTATTAAATTTGAACTTGCACTAGGTAAGGCTTCATGCTGTGGTCCCATTGTGTTTTCCAGCAAATTAGTCACAGCTGCACTCATCTGCAGACATCTGTTTACAAAAAAAGAAATTCAGGCGGAAATAAAAAACATCTATTTCAGTGTGTTCAAACTTAGATTACTCAATACTAGTAGCACTTACAGTGATTCTGACAGTTGGGGGAAAAACTATAGAGTGTTACCTTTCAAAAGAGACCAAAACCATCCATGTGCTATTAACAGTTCAAGAACAGCTTTCAGTTTACTTTGGGTATGCCTTGGATAGGCGTGTTTTAGGCAAATTTTACAGGAGTGGTCCAACATATACGTACTTTGTGTTGATGTCTTTTCACATTACATCAATTTTCACTTTTCATATCAAACCAAAACCCATAACACAATAAACATCATGCACTAAATGCAGGTCCACATATTCTTCTGTAACCATACTTCACTCTGTTAATACGAAAACATAAACCATGGTATAATTACCCAGTATACAGATATGAATTCATTCCTGAACCTTCAATACCAGTGTGCGACATTTTCTGTCCTATTCTATAAGTAAAACTCATCCACAGTAAATCTACAAAAAATGGATTAACACTTGAATGCACAGAGCTTATGTTAGTCATTCACAAAACTGCTACATCAAATTTGTTACAGAATATCATCCACTTAATATTAACTCAAAATATATCTCATTTTCACAGTAGTCTAACATGGAGGGACCAACGGTCAGCTAAGCTAACCAGTAAACAAAAGCTTCACCAATAACATTCACATTTACAAAGGGGAGAACACGTGCGCGCCACGATGTTCGGCTTTACAGTGAACAAATGCGTCACGTTCGCTAGCATAGCTCTCCAGACTCAGCTGTATAGTATTGTTCATTGAAACTCATTGAGAAAGATAAAAACCACATCCTACATTGTGAACCATTTGGCCAGAAACAGTAGTTTAGATTTTTACATGGCTTTGTCTTACTTTTGTGGTGTTTTACACATTACTTACCTGAAAAACAGGAGAACAAAGATGAAGCAGGGCAACAGCGTGTTGATGCTTCCGTGTTCTCTGCAGTTATGAAAAAAAGTCTACAGCGGAGATTCGGAGACTCACTATGTGGCCGCGCCCCCTACTGGTCGGAGCTGGTACACCCTCATCTTAAAAATGAGCTTTGACATAAACAGTTATATTTTCTGTAACACTCTTGTTTCAAAATAAGAAACAATCCAGTGTAATAAAATAAGAGACAGTCATCAAAAATCACACATTTTAAAAATCCCTTTTTTGTGGACGTCCCATTTACATGAAGTTTTAATGACCATAATGTAAGCACTTAATATATTTTACATTCAAAAGCTTTTCTCCCTTTCAAAACTGCAGGGTTGCAACAGGAGTCATTGGTAATTTAATGCCTGCTAAATTCATACCTGAACTCCAGTGCAGTGCTCAAGTTCTTCTCAAAGTCACTGTCGGTTCCCAGGTGACATATGGGAAATGTGACATTCGCCCCATGGGCATTGACGACTGGGTAACACATCCCATGTTCCCCATAATGGGGGGTTTCAGTCATGCTCAGAGTTTATTATAATTCTGAACATGCTTCTTTTGGACTCTATTAGTGGAGTGTGAGCGTGACCTGTGACCCACTGGAGGAAAGTCTGGAGGGAAAGACATTTGCTTCACTTGCCAGTCTTTTCTGGTGTACCAGCGTGCCCTCCAACATCCACAATTACTTTATCACATTAATAGCTTACCGATCTAAAATATCCAAACCTTTGGAATTGTGTTTGTCACTAACAAAACTCTGAAATCTTGTCAAATCCAGTCGAGAACAGTGGTAGCAGACACGAGAGCCACCAGTTTGTTTCAGTTTCCTTCATACCAGGGGAACTTGGCCAGAGCTGGAAGGCTCATCCGACTTTCCCTCTAAAGCCGGGAGTCAAACCACTTGTACAGAATCCTCAAAAATAGTGAAGCAGAAGCTCTGCTGTGAACCTTCATGGATTTCTGAAACTATGAAGTCTGCATCAACCTGAACCATGAAAAACTCATTTTAAGTTACATAATAAATCCTAAAATGGAAAATTACGAGACTACAATGAAATTATGCAAATGCATATTGTTTGCCTCATTGCATAATTAATTCAGGGATATTTAAGCAAAATTGTGCCATCTGGCTACCGGGACCCTCCTTGTATTGCTGAATGACTGCATAAATATGTTTTGCCTTATTAGACAGATATGCCATGATGCTAAAAATATAATTTTTTATGACATATATTTGTTGTTTTTGTGGCACTAGGGAACGAGGGAAAAACATGCCTCAAACGGTCCCAGGCTGGGACTCAAACCTGCAACCAGCCACATGAAGACCATAGCCTCCGTACGTGGGCCACCTGCCCTAACCACTGCTCTACCAGGGTGGGTCCTTGACACAGTTGCTCGTATTGTGCCAAAATCTGTTACCCCATAGATTTAAAGCCCTCATGAACCCATGTCAGAATCAGGATCAACCTCTCCACTGGATGCAAACCAATGGCCCCAACAAGCAGTAATGCAATTTTTCAGAATAAAATGCATATCATGGAAGCAGGTGAGAGAGTTATTTTGATAATGAATGCACTCTGTGATGACATCCTTGTCTGCAGTTATTGGTCCTTGGTAACCACAAGCCACAAGAGCATCTGGCAATTCCATCAGCTTTTCATCATCTGCATTTTGCACCAAAGAGCATAAAATCATGAGTGAGATAACATGGAAAAAAAGGATTCAGAAGAAATGTAATCCCAAAGTTTTGGATAATAAATACATTGATTATAAACAGTTTCATGGCATATTGACAGCTAATATGAAAACATAATATCCAATGGGAGGCCGTAGTAGGCAGCAGTGATGAGGAAAAAATATTCTAGCTCAGAAAAAATAAAAAAAGAATCGAGAGAGAACTTCAGAAATGTACCATCAGTCTCGGGATTTTGAATACTTCAATTATTTAAGTCACAAAAAGGTAAGCAAAAGAGAAGAATGTAGATTCAGCATTAATTTGATATAGACACAGTCGCCGACGAGACACAGGTGCTAACAATCAGAAGAGATGGGGGCAATAGAAGTCAAGCATAACTCAATACGGGAAAAACACAGACTTTCAAAGTAAAACAGGAAGTTAATTTAACAGCATCATAAAAGGCCACAATAATACATGACGAAACTCAAGAGAACTCAGATGAAACTCCAAGGAACATCCTAACAAATCCCAACAGATCTATGACATCACAGACCCAGATCAGATTTATTTCTTCTCTTTCCGTATGTTTGCAGGTCAGAGTTTCCTGAGTTTCATGCTGACTTGCAGTCCATCCCAGCGTTTACCTCCACCTGTGTGTGTAGATGTGTTCGGGTGCCGGCTGGCGTGGTGACTAGTCCTCTGACCGTCTCACCTCAGTGCTGCTACCTGCATCTGTTTATGTAGTCATTTCATTCATTTGTGTCTCTCCTCTCTCTGTTCTCCATCCTCTCTCTGTTCTGTCTCTCCTCTCTTTTTCTTTCTTTATCCAGCTGGTCTTCATCAGGAAGGTCCCCCCATATGATCCAGGTCCTGATCAAGGTTTCTTCATCTTAATGTGGAGTTTTTCCTTGACCACTATTTGGCTTAAAGGTTTTTTTTTTTTCCTCCCTCTGTGGGAGTTTATTTTTATTTGCCATTATCCTTGATTTGGATTTAATATTATAATTTTAGTTATTTTTATTTATTTATCTATTTTTTTGTGGGGGTGTGAAGGGTGAATGTGTCCTTCAGTCCTCTCTGGCAGTAATTTCTAACATCTTTATCAACATCTTAAATTCTGATTTTGTCAGAGAGGACCAAAAAACACCTGCAGTGAAACATTTAAGACAAGACAGTTAAAGAGACAGGACAGTGAGGGTGTGGTGTGTGCTGGGTTGTGAAGTGTGAGGGGTGTTGTGTAGTGGATTGTGTTGTGACAGCAAACAACTCAGAGGATTAACACCTTCTACCAAGCTATAGACCTGTATATGGAGAAAAAAAAAGTCTGCTATAAGATTAAATTGCATATACATAGTAGATGGTTTTGCTAGACAATGGCACTAACCTGAATGTAAATGCAGACAAAAAAAAAAAAAATAGTTAATGATATTTGCTCCGGGTTTATGATCTGGGTCTCTGTAAAACGCCTAGAGACAATTGACATTGTAAGATGCTATACAAATAAAATTGTATTGAACTGAATTGAATTGAATCAGGTCTGGACTATCCAGCCTCCCCATCTTTACCTTCACATTGTTAGGATTAAAATTATCTGAGCACTGTTTAACTGTTAAAACTAAACTTTATGATATGTAGGAATGCTGTCTCGTTTTATGACCGTGAGTTCCTCAGCTTAGATTTTATGACTTAAATTACCCCCCCAACAGTTTGCATCCACACGTCTGTGACAGCATAGATAAACACATTTGAGGGACGTCTCATTTCCTGGACAAACACAACCACATGTGTCTGGACTTGCTGTTTACCATCTGGACTCAAAGACAAAGGGCCATAAAACCTCCCCTCTGCTGGATCTTTTAGGAACGGACAGAATCTAACATCCAGCGTGCATCTTCCTGGCATCTTTTGTGATGTTAGGAAGATGTACCATCGGCCGATTAAAATATTCTGCATGGCATATTGATTCTTTGTATTCATGTTTGTATTAAACTCTTTAATTGACGTTTGTTTCTGGTCTCGTCAATGGCACCAGATATAGGAGAACACAGAGAATTACTTGCAACATCATGCTGCATTTATTGTCCTTCCAAAGTGGGAAGCAAAAAACCGTAACACTGATTTCAAAAGAGGCGGACCCTGACAAGAAGAGGGGCAAAGCAGAATCTAGTGGCTGACTCCGCCCCCATAAAACCTGCTGCTGTGAACGCACCAGCACCCATGGCTGAGAAGGGAGCTTTTGTATTTTATCTCTGGAGTGCTTTCAACCAAAACCTGTCACATCTGTTTCATTAGCATCACAGTCATTTTACGTACCTTTTAAATTCAACAGCTGACACGAATACACACGTCTGAATAGTGTCTATAAGCAATGAAGGACAGTTAGATCCTTCAACTTAATTTTTTTTTTAAAGAAGAAACAAAGCAGAAGATTCTTTTCTTTTTTTTAGTGGTTGCCAAAATGCTGAAATTTCACAAGTCATGAGTGACAGTGAGGAAAAATCACACACCTTTTTCACAATAGACGGTGACATTTTTAAAGGGCCTCCAGGCACCGAAGTATTTTCAGCTTCAGTGGAAATGTCTGGGAGTGATGCCTTGTAGAAATGAATGACTCAGATCAGCAATGCCGATGATCTACAACAAAAACATATACATCCGCAGCTTTAAACACGTAATGGACCATGTACTAATTCATCATTTTATGTATTTAATGTTCCTTTTGTGTGTTTTTCTTCCTGTCTTGGTTTGTTTTTCTGAGACTCCTGTTTGTTAACAGTTTAAAATAGTAACCTACTGATCTGCTGAAACATCAGAACATCCTGTCTGATGCTAAAAAAATTAGGATCTTGGTGGACCGTGCCTCAGGGAATGTCACCCCCCGCCCCCCCTCGTACCCCCCGTCCCTCATCATGTCCTCCTGGATGACAGAAGCCATTACAATCCCGGAGAGAGCAGCTGAAAGAAAGCACCACAGAGACCGAGAAAGGAGATTAAAAAGAACAAGACGGTGAAGAAGACAGGCAGAGAGGAGGAGCACGAGGAGGAGCAGAGGATGACATGAGGAGGGAGGACGGATGAGGCAGCAAGGATTACAGAGTGATGAACTGATGAAGGCAAAGCAGGGAAAAGGATTTGAATGATAAAACCCAGTTTAGTGGCTTACTTGTGAGAGACTTTTGGTTGCACGCATGAGCACATCAAGTTTTTTTTAGCTAGCTTTTATTTTTTTTTTGGTTCAAATGATTTTTCAGAGTGTGGGAAAGACATTTTCAATCAGGCGACTCGTGTAACGGTGATGGACAACAACTCCATCCGTCCTGATCCTCAGACCTGGAGCCCACACAGGTGGGCAGTGGTGGGGTTTTAAAGGAATGGTAAGCTTGGCATCACTTGGCAAGGCAGTAGGGATGGGAATTGATAAGATTTTTCCGATTCCATTATTGATACCGTTTAACGATTCGATTCCATCGATTCTCTTATCGATTCTAATTTGGGGAAAAAGGAGAACAAACTCAACAGCAAGGTCAAAAGAGGCCCAAAGCCAATAATGTGTTAACTGTTGTGTATTTTCACAGTTACATATTACAAGAATGTGTAACATTTTACTAACAGATTTTTCCTAATAAAAATGAAAAAATCTCCTTTTTTAAAAGGATATATAAGCTCACTAAGCACTCAAAAATAATAATAAAGAAAGATAAATACTATCAAATACAAAGGAACAGTGCATAGTACAAATCTGCAAATACTATGAAGAATTAAGAATTCTTTTCCAGAAAAATAATCATGTCTTCCAGACTCTGAACCAGCCAGACTCTCTCTCGTCAAGCTCATCTTCTAAATGTAATGCAGAAGGCATTTGTTTAATAGCATAGCGTTAATGTTATAGCGTGTTTTACAAAGAAGCACATAGGCAGCGGGATAGCTACTAACCAGAGTTGCCTTCCATAGTAACTGCAGAGGTGATCTTAGCTTGGATACTGCTGCTGGGTTGAGATCCATCAGTCCGAAGCGTCAAAAACACGACACTCATTATCGCATGTTGTGTTTGCAAATGTTTCTGCATGTTAGTCGTGTTCCCTCCCGACGCTGTTATCTCCACTTTACAATGACTGCTAGTTGCCTTGTTGCCATCTTTCTTTGGTGAAGTGAAGCCAAACTTTGGAGTGTTTGAACCTGGTTGGCGCCATTGTTGTTTACAACTGCAATGCGCGTGCTAAACCGACGTAACTTAATCACGTAAGTGCTTTCTGGAATTGACTGTGCGTAACTTGCGTAAATTATGTGAGATTTGTGCTGGTTGGAATCGATAAGAGAATCGCTAGATAAACTGCCAAACAATTCCATGGAATTGAAACACACAGAACTGGTTCTCTACAGGAACTGGTTCTCTACTGGAACCAGTTCTCGATTCACAACCCTTCAAGGCAGTGATGGGCACCGCTTTGCCCTTTTGCATAGACCAGCGAACATAATGGGTCATTTTGTAACTAGATAGAGGGGTGCTCAATTAACATGCTGGAATTAGATTTGGATGGTGCAAGCATTTTCAAAAAATACTTGGTAGGCACTAAGATGGAGCATGTCTACCACCACCCATGATCATGGGAACTTAACCAAGCAGATCCATGAGGCGTTTCTAGAAGATCCGTCTGGTAAATCAAACTCTTTCCCATTTGAGCCAAGAGACAAGTGATCCATCCATCCATCCATCCATCCATCCATTATTGAATGGTCATCTATCTCACTCATGCCGTCCTAGTGTAACAGGGTTAATATTGATTATAATTCAATCTGATCTAATTGCATATGATCATCTCATGTCTTTTGTATGACAGCTGGTTAATTGTAATATGTACCTATGTGAACAATGATGCTAATGAGTTGCATGTTGTGCATTCGATAAGCTTAGATTGTGATGAATAAATACACAACAGGAAATATCTACTACCAGGATGCTAATGTTGTGCTAGTGTAAATGCTAATGCTAATGTAAGTGCTGCACTCGTGAAGAAGAGCCCATGATTCTGACCAGTAATCACTCTGTTCCATGCAGACTAAATGGCCTTCTTTGGTTCATTCGGTCTCCTGACTTTTATTTTAACACAACACAACGCAGAGAGAGAGAGGGAGAGAAATTGCTCCAGAAAGG
The DNA here is from genome assembly GCA_018398805.1 of Hirundichthys speculiger. Lineage (NCBI taxonomy): Eukaryota > Metazoa > Chordata > Actinopteri > Beloniformes > Exocoetidae > Hirundichthys > Hirundichthys speculiger. The sequence goes on from JAGFBZ010001678.1 coordinate 1,817,000, forward strand.
AAAGATGACCAGAGCTGGGGTGATATCTATCTGAACCAGGGTGGACTACTAGTGGCCAAGTTCAGCAGGGTTTACACTTACACTTAATATTTTTTATGGGAGATTTCAAGGTCGAATGTACATTTCCACAGTCTGAGGAGAATCAGGAAGGGTCTTGTTTGAGTTGGGGCATGCTACGGTGTTAACTATTGATCTCAGTCATTAACATTGTAAACAGTGATGCTGCAAAATCCCGAATCTGTAGTCAAACTCTGCCTTTGTAGCCTTTTAGATGTTAGAGGGTGTCAAACATTACTGAATTTTTTTTTTTTTTGAGACTGAGCAGTAGAAGTCTTGCAAATACTTCCACGGTTTTCTAACTTCTCATTATTGGAAATGCTGCTGCACAGGTGGAGGCAGAGATGAGGCTTACCTAACACAAATGCTTGCGAACTGATGTCAGCACATAACCTGTTGCGTTTTATAATAATGGTCTTTTTGGGGTGCCGTCTTCTTGGGACGCCCAGTTCGCGGCATGTCTCCGACATCTACCCGTTACGTGGAACTTGGCCTTCAGTTTCCACATGTTACAAGAGCTTGGTACATGTAACACCATGCCTTGGTTGTGCAGAACACCCGCTTGAAGTTGGCCAGAAGATTTGGCAAATCTGAAACAATCCTCTCCATGTGCATTTTCAATTCTGCATCAAACGCCCATTTAAGATAGAAACAAGCCCGAGAACAATCTTTCTTTGTCTTCTTGTGAACCGACGTGTACGTGTGCGGCGTTTGTGCGATACTGTATCCCACATCGAGCTGCAGCAGCCGAAGCTCCTCGTGTCCTTCAATACCCCTAACTCAATTATTTTCTCACCTAATACAATTTTTCTGCTCTTTCATTTGATTAGCAGGGCTGAGCGTGTAATCCCTCTTCATCCCACACAGCCGCTGATCATTTACCATTGTCTTTGTGGAATGTGTTTTAAAAGGTCACGGTGCCATTGTGAAGGATAGAGCGTCTCTGCAGAGGCCACTCCTGTGTTTACGCACCGATTCTTATCTCACGCGCAGCTTTGATTGTGGTGTGCGTGCGACATTATGCGTCGCACCTGTGATCGTGAGGCCGATGCGAGTCTGTATTCGTGTCTCTGTGTTTTTAAGTTATCTGCGTGTAGAGCTGGACAACCCTGCCTTTTTTTTCTCTTTCTCTAATCATGACTTATTGATCACACGTCTGCTGAGTCAATATTTGTTATGCATGGCATTTTCCATCCTCAGTCGACATCTCAAGCCATCGGAGATGATTCCGCTGAGGACGCATCCGCCAGGAAACGGATTATTTGTCCAAACAGCAGGTGACACTGAGAGAGTAAATTTGTATTAGGAATCCCCCCCCTCAACCCCCTCTGCAGCTCAGGCAATATGCCCGCCTCGGGGCTAACTTCTTAATATCTGCAGCAACAGTGAAATGTGGTTATAAAATATGAGAAATGAGTTTGTGATATTATTCAGCACGCTTTATTAACATTCTGGTGGCGGCGTGCACGCTCTGCCACAGCCGAGGCCGCCGCCTGCAACTCAAACAGCTTGGTTGAGGAGCAGAGAGAGGAGCAAGCGGCGCTCAAAGAGGAAAAAGTACAAGTGAGGATTGTTAAAAGACTGTCCCGGGGGACAGTCGCTTATTTATTTATTTATTTATCCACCAGCCACGGTTTGGTTCCAGGGTAGCTCTCTGTGGGCACTCAAGGAAAAATAATTAGTTCATAAGCCTTTACATACGGCATCTTTTTGGTTGTAATTCAGAATTATTCATTTCCAATTACTGAATCTAAAGTGCTGCACGGTGGGACAAAAGTGCTAATTATTTCTGTAATGTGACAAACTCCAAGGCTTCCGGTGGCAATAACATAATTATACATTTGCACGCACACAACCCCAGTTTCGGAAACGCTGCAATGATAAATAGTAAATAAAAGCAGAATGTAATGACTTGTAAATCTCTTAAATCCATATCTTATTTCCAATAGGACATTAAGAACATATTAGATGTTGAAACTGAGACATAAAATATATCAGCTCATTTTGACTTTGATTGCAGCAACTCATCTCAAAAAAGTTGGAACAGGGGCAACAAAAGGCTGGAAAAGCATACGGTGCAAATCAAAAACCATATGCTTTTGATAAATAATTAGTAGGGCTGGGGAACTATTAAAATTTTTAATCGTGATTAGTCGCGTGGTTTCCCTGATTAATCATGATTAATTGCTTTGTGTACGGAAATTCAAATAATGAATTCAAAAGTAGTGTAAAATGTACTTTTATTTAAATGTTCTGCTGCCATATGAACTAAAGTGCCATAACATTTGTTGTTCAAACACTTTTAACATCAGCACTTGTCAGTAACACATAATTAGTGTAAATCTCATCTCATAAAATAAAGCTTATAGCCACTGCCAGGGCATTAATGTCACCCTGTTTTTTTTTATGAAAAATAAAAAGTCTACCAACAAAATCCTGAGCCACAATCAGAACATTAAAACAGGTAATTTCTGAGGTAACAGCAGAAACTTTTAACGGGGAGTTCAACTTGTCAGTTGTTTCTGTTGAATCCTCCGTCTGGGAGAACTTTAAAATCAAAATGTCCATGTGAAAGTTCTGTAACTTTATCAATCTGTGTATCATTCGTTCTATTTTTAATTGTCTATCAAAAATTTTAAAAATTAAAAGGTGATTTTATTTTGTTCATTTTTTTTTCATTTTTTAATCTAACACAAAAAATGAAAAAAATACATGTTTTTATATATATATATTTATATATATATTTCAATTTTAGAATTGAATCAAAAATACAAATGAAAAAGAAAAACAGGGCCATGGGACTGAATTTGTTTTTAATATTTAATTGTAGGCTTACGTGACCCAGAAATGGCTTTGTGCACAGGAGTTCAGGTAGCATGGCGGCGCTGGAGTCACATACTATAAAATTTGCAATATTGTGAAATCTGAAAGAAAACTCTGCTCATATATAGATCAAATCAAAGCCTATCCAGCTCTCCGTCTTCTCCTCAGATCCTGATGAGGACGAAATCTTCTGATGCTCATTTCCAACCCATCTGCTGTTGAATAAGTTCTTGATCAAGCTCCCGTATTGGCCCAAAATGTAGGGCAATATTTTAATCTCTAAAGTCATATTCTCAAAAATGGGGCTTGCGTTATAATCTAGGAATAGACTTTCTGTTGTCATTACACATCTGTGCCACTAGATGGAGCCGCACTGAAGTAAGCAGTGAGAGAATAGCAGGACAATGGAGGAATGACACGATCGTCTTGAACAAAGGGGTTTAAAAGTTTTGTTGCAGTCCAGATTTTTTTTTTTCTGACAGAATTGTTAATATTGCTACCTGAGTTGCTACCTGAACTGTAAAATACACAGATTTTTACCGTTCTCCACGTCCGTTTTAGCTTTTCTGCATGTTTACCCGCCAATCCTCTTCCGGTTCCACAGCAGCCAGTAACAGACTTTTCAAAACGAAAAGCATGTGAGCAACATGCGTTAACACGCGATAACATAAATGTCGGAGTTAATAAATCAATGAGTTAACGTGATGATAACGCATTAACTTGCCCAGCCCTGATAATTAGGTTAACTGGCAACGGGCCAGTAACACAACCTCCCCTATTAAACACCATTTAAACTGAGCATTTCAGAGAGGCAGAGCCTCTCAAAAGCAAAGGCAAAGCAAGTTTATTTGTATAGCACATTTCGGTTACAAGACAATTCGAGGTGCTTTACATAAATTATTTGAAGCATTACAGAGCATTAAAAAGTACCTTAAAACAGGAGGAAATAAAAAGATAAAATAATAAAATGCAAAAAGTTAATCAACAGTTGTTTTTGATTTAAAAAAAGGAATTAAAAATGTAAATAAAATGCAAGAAATAAATTTAATTGTTTTGATAAAGTGTGGCAAATAGAAAAGTTTTTAACCTTGATTTAAACTGCTGAGAGTTTCAGCAGACCTGCAGGTTTCTGGGAGTTTGTTCCACATGTGAGGAACATAAAAACTGAACGCTGCCTCTCCGTGTTTAGTTCTGACTCTGGGAACAGAAAGTAGACTTGACCCTGATGACCTGAGGGATCTGGTGGGTTCAGAACCAACCAGAAAATCCTGAATGTATTTTGGCCCTAAACAATTCAGTGTTTTGTAAACTAACAGCAGGATTTTGAAGTCCGTTCTTTGACAAACAAGAAGCCAGTGTAAAGATCTGAGGACTGGAGTTATGTGATCCAGTTTCCTGGTGTCAGTGAGGACAGGAGTTATATGATCCAGTTTCCTGGTGTTAGTGAGGACTGGAGTTATATGATCCAGTTTCCTGGTGTTAGTGAGGACTGGAGTTATATGATCCAGTTTCCTGGTGTCAGTGAGGACAGGAGTTATATGATCCAGTTTCCTGGTGTTAGTGAGGACTCGAGCAGCAGCGTTCTGGACTAACTGCAGCTGTCTGATGGTCTTTTTAGGGAGACCTGTCAGGACAGCGTTACAGTAGTCTAGTCTACTGAAGATAAATGCAGAGACATCAGTCCTTCAATCCTGGATATGTTCTTTAAGTGATAACAGGCCGACTTCACAACTGTCTTGATGTGACTACTGAAGTTCAGGTCTGAGTCCATGACTACACTCAGATTTCTGGCTTTGTTTTTAGTTTCTAACTTAGCTCTTTGAAGCTGAGTGGTGACTTTTCATCTTTCTGCCTTGGCTCCAAAAACTATTATTTCAGTTTTGTCTTCATATAACTGAAGGACGTTATGACACATCCGGTCTATAATTTGATCAATGCATCTGGTCAGTGTTTGGATTGGACTGTAGTCTCCTGGTGAGATGGTTATGTAGATTTGTGTGTCATCAGCATAGTTGTGGTAACATATTTTGTTGTTTTTCATAATTTGAGCGAGTGGGAGCATGTAGATGTTGAACAGCAGTGGCCCCAAGATGGAGCCTCGGGGAACTCCACAAGTTATTTTAGTTTGCTCAGATTTATAGTTACCTATAGACAGGGGTGCACATAACTTTTTTGGTGAGTTACTCATGTGAGTACCAGCAGATAGTGTTTGGTACTCACCTCATTCGCGACACGTCTTAAAAGTCCTCCTCACTGTCCTCCGCAGTGTCGCCCCCATTGTCCTCCTCACTGTACACCTCACTGTCCTCTGCTTCAGCATCTTGTGTGTCAGATACTGATGCTGCTGCAGATGGTCCTCCTTGCCCTTGGTTGAGCCTCCGGTTCGCCATCTCCATCCACAGGTCAACAGCTGGCTTTGGGGTAAATGTCTCTGTGGTCTGCTTTGACAGGTGGATGTGCATAAGGGCTGAGAGACGAGCATGTGACAGGCGGGATCTCTACTTGGTTTTTATTATGTTGAGATGTGAAAAACCTCTCTCACAATCAGCACTGCTCAAAGGCAGTGTAAGAGACAGGTTAACCAGCTCTCTGATGTTGGAGTAAGCATCCGGGTTACTTGGATTATTTACTATTTGCACTAGGTCATACACAGAAGATGCTCCTAGGCGTTTGGCTGCCTGCTTTAAGCGCATCCATTCTGTCAGAGTGATGTCTTTCTCAAGGTTCAAGATGGTCTCATATTTTTGGAGAATGTTGCGAACTGTTGTGTTTCCAAAACTGTGGAGATCTTGCATTTCCTGAGGCCATGTTGAAGGGTCGAAAACTAAGAAATGATCACATGACTTAAGGGAGTCATATCTGGTTTCAGACATCCAAGCCTGCCTCATGAAAAAGTTTCACCAGCCCGTCTGTAATTGCCTGTGCACTTCGGTCGGCACGCAATTCAATCAGCCCAAGAAAGTCTGATGAAAACTCACCATTGGTGGATACTGACACAATGTAGACGATTTCTTGCTCAGTTTTTGTGATGTCTTTAGATCCGTCAAAAAGCAGTCCCCAAAACTGAGCAGCCTCCAACTTGGCTCGTAGATCCCCGCTGATAGTGTGAGCAATGCTCTGTGTAATCCTCATCCCCCCCCTTCACGGGAATGATAAGCAGTCCCGACATTTACTCCTAGTCGCTTCAGCAACGGAATATCCTCCTAAAATGACGACATGGGTCGTGCGTGTTTGGCGTTATGGAAAGCAAGTAGAAACACATTGAAAAGAGCTTGCCTTTGTTCCTCAGTAAGCTTGTCTCTCCATCTGCTAAGTGGACGAGTTGCTATCTCTGCTCGGCTGGCTTTTTATTAGAGATGGCTTGCGCTATGTTGGTATGCTCCTTACTCTTTTCGTGTTTGTTAAATAACGGATGGTTGAAATTCTTCGAGCCCTTATAAAATGCACCTGTTTTGTCTGCTAGCTGTGGATGAGCACGGCAAATATTGCACCACATTTCAGTCCGCTCATTATTTGCCTCAAGCCACGGTACTTCTTCAAGCCACTTTTCGGAAAAAGTCTTTTCTTCTGCTCTGGCTCCAGTTGCTGTTTCTTTGTTGGTGGTGAAACTCCAAAGAAACTGCTAACTGTTGTCTGTTTCTTTTTGGACATGTTTAGCTATTTACATACCAACATTGAGAAACACCGGCAACGTGAAGTACGCAAGAGTGCGGGAGTGACCCTAGTGGCAGTACGCGTTGCTTTTTTTTTTGTCGCGCATGCGTACTTGCGTACCAGTTATGTGCACCCCTGCCTATAGACACAAAGTAGTCCCTATCTTTTAGATAAGGCAAAATGAACGGGCAGTGGCACATCCACTCCTCACGAAATGTAGTTCCTTGGCTGTCGAAGTACGTTCAAACATAAGAACAAGCGGTGAAACTGGCCGACATTGTTTTCTTTATTAAGTGAGGAAAACACGCAGCGAAGCCAGAGTAGCAAGTGAGTTTTTCGGAGGGAAAAAAAGTGGCCCGAATGGAAGTTGGACTACCTCAAGCGTCACATTCAGCAGAAAAGTCATTTGAATGCTGCTGGAATTGTACTAAGACTCAAGAGAGAGGGGATTGGTACATTATTGTGGGAAAGCAGAAAAGACAGAGAGAAAAGGGACAAATTACATTAAAAAAAAATCACCATTGACAATATTTTACTTGTCATCAAAGTTAATGCATCAATCCTGTCAGCTCAAAAATCCATGATCACATGGAAAAGTATGTGAATATACCAAAAAGCTGGCGGAGCAAATACCAAGCCTTTGAATTTGTGAACTCAATTAATGAGATTGTGCAGAATGAGACTATGTGCAATGTTAAAAATGCACCCTGACATACCCTGATAGTAGATGAGAGCACAGACATTACATAATAAATACAGTGATGAAAATGATGTCAACTATACAACCGTGTTCGGTGGATTCATCCAGATGACTGCTAGCACTGCTCGGGATATTGTGCAGGGAATAACTCAGTTTTACTCCAAACGTGGACTGGACATGCAGAGAATGGTGACGCCGACCTCTGATGGTGCATCAGTAATGCTGGGGGAACACAACGGAGCTACCATAGCTAACCGAACAACATTGTGTGGCCCATAGAGAGGACTAGGTCATTGATGATGCCTGGAAAGATGTGCCTCTGATGTGAGATGTGGAGACTCTTCTTGGAACTGTATATTAGAGGAGGGGCAAGATGGAAGACCTAGCAAAGACTCTTGAATACTGTCATTGAGGCTTCTGAACGAAGTGCGACTGTGATGGGAGGGCACTGCTTTACTTGAGCAAAGACTGAGAAGTTGTGTTCCCAATACTTGAAGTAGAAGGATGTACAGCGGGGTGAACGTGTCAAAGAGATATTGGGCAGCTCATCAACTGACGGCAGAAATACTATTGACATTATTCTCTTTTTTCGTAAGCTCTGTGATCACATGGGTGCTCGTTTTCCAGAGGACGAATTAAAGGAGTGTTCTGCATTTGACATTGAAGCATTGAGCTCACACATGAGTTTTGACTACAGATCAGCAGACGTTGCTACACTGGCAAAGAAGTATGATGCCATTCTCTACCACCCACAGTCTATGGAGGCCATTAACAGTCAATATGCTGAATTTAAGTAGATAATGAAGCAAAAACTTACACAGGGGTCAATCGGTACATTCTCAGCTGGCTGCAGCTTGTGGATATTTGTGCTGCAATTCAAGCTTCCAGTGCAGATTGTGGAAGGAGATTTGGTTTAATGAATCATATACAGAAATCCAGAAATCGACTTGAAGTAGCATATTTGGACCGGCTGATGTGCATAAAGTCAAAGCAGGAAGCAGATGGAGCCATCAACCTGGACAAAGTGTTCAACCACTGGAGAAGTGAGAAGGACAGATGTGAAGATTAGGTCAAATTTATTAAGATTTATCTTATATATGGATACATTAAATGCTGTTACTGTTATTTAACTTATGGATAGTAGAAATGCTAATAAAAAACTGAGTAACTAGAAATTTTACAAAGAGTTGCAGGGATTTACACTGATTTGCACTCATTGGACCCTCACCCAGTCTCAACTGGAACTTCGGACCGCCACAACGGTGTGATCTGCACAATCGGTTCGGCACAAGTTTTACTCCGAGATGCCCGTCCCGACCCAACCGGGAGGTAGAGGAAAGCGCTGCAACGAAGCCGCAGAACTGTATGTTTGCATTATCAGCCAAGACTGCAAGATGCTAAAATAATATTTTAATGAAAAGAACTCTGACTTTTCTTCACCACCACAGATACTGCTTTTGTCTTAACCAATAAAAAGATACAAGGAAACTAATTTCCTCCCTTAATCTTCTTCAGATAGGCCTTCATGCACACAGAGGCAACAAGCAACAGCAACAAAATTCTTAATGATGAGTAATTGCATCAAAAACTCATATCGGTTACCTCCCAAATGAGTCAACAAAGCAAATCTGCTGAATAACAAATGGCGACATGCCACTAATCGTTAAGCTATTATAAGCGGATGGGCTAATTACTGTACATCTGCAGAGAGCAGGGGAGGCTGCAGTTATTGCAGATGATTTCCCACCGCTGTCAGTCTAGCTAATGGGAAACTGCGCCACAGGCTCTCAACTTTGGCGCTCATTTAATATCCCGATTAAATGCTGCTTGACCTGCACTCGGAAAAAGTACAGGCGGCATAACTTTTTGTCATTTTTGTGTTGTTGTGCTCCTCAGTTTGAACCCTGGCGGTGGCATATAATTCACAAGTTTCGTGCGGCGCGGTAAATGAGAGGCCGGTCATTTATCTAACAGGAAGAAGACGACATAAATTTGCACCACAAACGTTCGGCTAATGATTTTTCTCAGCGTATACAGAATAAATGAGCGGGGAGGATGCTCCCTCGACAGCAGGCGTCCCGCTGTGCATCAGATAACAATTTAAGCTCAAAGTCATTTACAGGTCGCTGATATTTTTACCCTTTTTCAAAAGTAACTGCACGATCAACATCTTCTCCTAAAATCTCTCAATTTCATCTTAACCGCTTTAATTTAAACTCTCTAATTCTTGGGATCAATTAAAGATTAATAAACGTATTCAGAGGACTGATGAAACCTACAGCACTTGATTCTTAGATGACGTAAACCTCATAAAATGAAGCAGAGGATTTTTCTTTCTTGAAGGAGTCATGCATTCAGGAGATGACATCATTAAACCTTTACAGCAGATAAGACCAAGACCACATGATCTGGTCTCCACGTTGAGGCCGACTGTCACGAGTGCAGAAGCTTGAAGCAGAAGAAGTTAACGGTCGCTATGACGCTTTCAGGATCCACTTACATGGAAATGATGTGGTTTAAAAAAATAAAGAGAGATTTATGATTTTATGTTTTTTTCTTTCTCCCCTTTGTGAAATAAGGGACAGCGAGACCTCTGCTGTCAGCTCCCAGAAATATAATTTAATCACAAGTTTGACTCCTCCAGTAAACGGGAGGAAGCCTGAACATTTTATCCTTTAACCTTTTGGCTCAGTTATGAGCCGGGAAGCCAACGCGCCAGCAAAATTTAAAACTGGTCACCGCGATCGGTAAAGTAAAAATCTAACAATAACAGTAACCGCCTCCCCAGCCACCCTCACCCTCACCCAGATGACGGGCTATAAAATGCTGGATTTAAACATTTACATTGCGTTCCCCAGTATCATTTCACTGATAGCAGGATGAAGTTTGAAGACGCTGCATGACAACTTAAACTCACTGGCCACTTTATCAGTGGCTATCAACAACGCGCTGAGTGTCTGACAGATAACGCAACCGGCTCTCTACATGCCTCAGATACTCAGAATTTTTGAGTCTCCCTGTGAGAATTGGCTCAGAAGGAACCTCAAAATCTTTTGAAGACAGGTTTCCAGCTACGGCTACAGGCTGTACAGATTCGAGTGCAAGATTGTCAGCAGTAAGCACCTCACCTTTCACTTCAGAGACAGAGTGAGCAGAATGATAGGGCTTCAACAAGTTCACATGACACCATTGCACTTTCTTCCGTCTACCTGGCGTGTACACCAAATAGTCCCTATTTGAAATGCGGCTTTTAACTGTATAAGGCCCACTAAATTTAGCTTGAAAGGGCGAACCAACCAGCGGCAACAGAGCCAACACCTGATCCCCTGGCTCAAACACACGATTTTCAGATAGACGGTCAAAAAGCGCCTTCATTTTCAGTTGTGCACAGCTAAGCTTTCTGTGAGCCGTGGCACAGGCAACATGCAAACGGCGACGAAAACCATTGACATAGTGCAAGACGTTATCAGGGGGCTCAACATTTTTCCACTCATCACCCAACACAGCCAGCGGACCCCGGACTGTGTGTCCAAACACAAGGTCATTTGGACTGAAACCTGTACTTTCTTGCGAAACCTCACGTATTGCAAGCAGCAACCAGGGCAACCCCTCCTCCCAATCCTGAGAAAGCTCTGTACAATAAGAACGCAACATAGACTTCAACGTCTGATGAAAACGTTCAAGAGCCCCCTGAGACTCAGGATGGTATGCACTCGACACCTGATGTTTCACTTTCAATTGCTTAAGCACTTGAGAAAATGTCCGTGACATGAAATTACTACCCTGATCGGTTTGCACCACTTTCGGGACGCCAAAGGTTGTAATGAAAGAAGTCAGTGCCTTCAGTACCGGCTTAGTTTTAATAGAACGCAAAGGGAAAGCAGCGGGATAACGAGTACTTTTACACATTATTGTCAACAGGTATTTACTTCCAGCCCTACTCTTTGGAAGTGGACCTACACAGTCAAGTAGCAGATACTCAAAGGGCTTCTCAACCACTGGAATGGGGTACAATGGGGCTGGCCTAACCCGTTGGTTGGGCTTCCTCCGTTAATTGACAAGTTGTACAGGTTTTACAGTACTTCGCTACATCCCTCTTCAGCTGAGGCCAAAAGAAATGATGGAGCACCCTGTCATAGGTTTTTTTCACGCCAAGATGACCTGCCACGCCATCATGTGATGTGCTCAACACTAGATTTCTGAAGTTTACAGGGACCACAACCTGGACAACTGTGTCCACTTGCACACCGTCAACTACCCGAGCCCACTTTCTTAACAGTAAACCGTCATTAAGAAAATAGCCACTAGGGACACCTGTGAGCTGACCTTCCGAGCACACAAGCTCAAACAGGGATTTCAATGTTGGATCCCTAGCTTGTTCAGTTATACAATCCTCTCTAGACAGTGAGGGCAACGGGACAGAAAACAAGTTGAATGGCTCCTGTCCCCCAGAACTGTCCTCTCCCTCAAAAACCGAATTTTGAGAAGGTTGAGCCCTTCCAGACTGCTCCAACTTAGCCTTACTCTTGGAACGTGTCAAAACACAGGAAGAAAAGACTTTGGGGTACTGCTTAGCACACCCATCCGGGCCCTCAGGTCCCTGCAATGGAGAACCGACACACAATGGAGGACAACCTTTCCACACCCTTGCCCCTGCCAAATCGTTCCCCAGAATAATATCTATTCCCTGAATCGGCAGCCGTGGACGCACACCCATTTCCACCTCACCACATACAAGATCAGAAAAGAGATGAAAACGATGTGAAGGAACCCACAGAGGACTAACCCAACCCCAAGCACAGGAGATCTTTTCCCAGTAGCCGTACAGGCTGAAAAAGGCAAAATACTCTCTACTATCAAACTCTCGTTAGCCCCCGTGTCACGCAAAATCTTAACAGGTACCCTGTGTTCTCCATCCACAGACACAAAACCATCTGAGACAAAGGGTGCATAGGTCTCGGCAATATCATTAGATGGAACAGTGGCCAATGGAAGTAAATCTGACCTAGTCACCCCCATGCTTAAAGCAGAGGAGACAACACCAGTTGACTCCACATACACACTGGAATCAGCTGATTTTTGGCCCGCCTTACTGATTGGACACTCCCCCCTTCCAGTGCCCCTTGTTTTTACAAGCATAACATATTCTGGCTGGATCAAACCTCCCATCTGTCCCTGGAACATGCCTCACCGCCTGTTGAGGGGGCCCCTGGGCAAGCCCCGGAGACTTACTAGGCCCAACCCTCTGACCTTCCCTGTGGATTTTACCATGTACAGAGCCACTAGCATGCGTCAATACATACTAATCCGCAAGCACCGCAGCCGCTGCTGCTGTCTTCACCTTCCTTTCATTAATGTAAGAAGCAAGGTGGACAGGCAAAGAACTTTTAAACTGTTCCAACACCATCAAATCACACAAATCGTCATACCCTTTTACCTCTGATGCAGAGCACCAGCGGGCAAAATGAGCCAAAATATCCTGGGCACTTTATCAGGTCCACCTGTCCAACTGCTTGTTAATGCAAATTTCTAATCAGCCAATCACATGGCAGCAACTCACTGCATTTATTCATGTAGACATAGTCAAGATGATCTGCTGCAGTTAAAACCAGCATCAGAATGGAGGAGAAAGGTGATTTAAGTGACTTTGAATGTGTCATGGACGTTGGTCTGAGTGCTTCAGAAACTGCTGATCTACTGGGATTTTCACCACAATCATCTCTAGAGTTTACAGAGGATGGTCCAGAAAGAGAAAATATCCAGTGATAAGCATTTCTATGAGAACAAATGCCTTGTTGATGCCAGAGGTCAGAGGAGAATGACCAGACTGGTTGGAGCTGATAGAAAGACAACTGGAACTCAAATAACCAGTCGTTACAACCGAGGTCTGCAGAAGAGCATCTCTGAATGAACAACAAGTCCAACCTTCAGGTGGATGGACTACAGCAGCAGAAGACCACAGCAGGTGTCACTGCTGTCAGTTGAGAACAGGAAACTGAGGCTACAATTCACACAGACTCACCAGAACTGGACCATAGAAGATGGAAAAACGTTGTCTGGTCTGATGAGTTTGGATTTCTGCTGCAACATTCAGATGGTCAGAACTTGGAGGAACCAACATGAAAGCATGGATCCAACCTGCCTGGTATCAACAGTTCAGGCTGCTGCTGGTGGTGTGATGGTGTAATGATGTGGGGGATATTTTCCTGGCACACTTTGGTTCCATTAGTACCAACTAGAGGTCTTCAGAACTTTGACAAGCTGGGTCTGCGTTTACTCGAGAGAAGTAAAAATATTGGCGGTGGCAGCCAATGTCAGGACTCGGGGCAGTTTAATTAATTATTAATTAACGTGGCGTGTTTGTCATGAAACAATTGTGTTGCCGTTGCGTGTTATTAGCGGTTTGCTGTGAAGCACAACGGATCACCAACATGATAACATTGGATAAGAGAACATGTTCATGACACGTCCTGACCGGTGTAGGCTATTAGCGTTAGCAGTTGCTACCAATAGCATCTGTATCCACAAAGAAAACAACGACGTGTATTTATTGTTGTTTCCATCACGTAGCCTATGTAGCAACTTAACCGGTTAGAAGAAGACAAGTTTAGGTATGAAAATCAAGTTTTATTCAATGCTAGACAACTTTTAACATTAGCAACTATGGGCTGGATTGTCTCGGTTCAGTTCGGGCAACTCGGTTTGGTTCGTTTGTAAACTAAAGACTCGGGTCGGGTCGGTTTCGGGTTGTATTTTCACGGGTCCATTCGGGTTTGTGAAGACCTCTAGTACCAACTGAGCATCGTGTCAATGCCACAGCCTACCTCAGTATTGTTGCTGACAATGTCCATCCCTTTATGACAACAGTGGACCATTTTCTGATGCAGCCATTCCCAAACTTCAGAACACTGATGCCCAATGTGAAATGTGAAAAATCTCCGCAGCCCACCGAAACCTTTTATCACAACTGTGATCAACATACAAGACTAGGAACCATGTTCTGATATTAATGTAAGGGGTCAACAAATAATGTGACACTTGTCATATTAAGTTAAGATGACAGTAGAATAACACTTAACTGGTTTGTTTTGTTACTTCTTAATATTTTTAAATCATGTCGTTAATATTTTACTGTAATTAAAAACATATTTTATAAAGATCGAGGATTTAAAACATATTTGTTTAATTTTAATGACCTCGCACGGCCCAACTGCAGTACCGCGACAGCCCACCAGGGGGCCGCGGCCCACACTTTGGGAATCACTGTTCTGATGGATACTTCCAGCAGGATAACGCTCCATGTTATAAAGCTCCAATCATCTCAGACGGGTTTCTTGAACATGACAATGACTTCACTGGACTCAGATGTCCTCCACAGTCTCCAGATCTCAGTCCAGTATAGTAGAGCAGCTTTGGGATGTGGTGGAACGGTCCAACCCAGTACCAGGGTGAGTGTAGCATCATCCACTGCTTCAAGTGTGTCGCTCAGATCAGGGTGTATATCTGCCTGGCTGCACGTGGCAGGTTAGGAATAAATTCAAATTTGTGAATTTTTTAGTGAGAATTTATCACTGTGACAATTATTTGATCATCAGAATACATCCACCCTCCCTCCCTCAGCTAAGAAACATGCATCGCAGGCTGAATGCTGATTCTGAACTGTCTGTAGGAGCGTGCTCGTTTGTCTCGTTGTCACTGTGATTGACTGGACATCTGTCCGGGGTGGATCTGCCCACTGATCCCAGGATCAGACGAAAACCAAAAACCGGCTGAAAGCCTGACTCCCAGCTTGGTCTCAAACCTTTCAGATGCCTCTGCAAACGCTCGTCAGCCCTCTTGTCAAACGTTGTAAATCCCCTTTAAATGCTATCAGTCCATGAAATACTGGCCTGCAGCAGCACAGTCAGCTGAAGCTGAACTGAGAGACCTTCAGTGCGGCTACCAGAGGGTGCGTTACATAACCTCAAACCCTCTGTTATGAATCACATTATCACTGTCTCGCTCAAACGCACGGATCCTTCACTCCACAAAATGTCACGAGGCATTATGCCACATGTGTCAAACACAAGGCCCGTGGGCCAAATGTGGCCCGCCACGTCATTTTATGTGGCCCTCGAGAGCTTGGGCATGATTGGCTTAAATTTTAGACCAATATTTTAAAACTTAAAATAAGCTTACACCGCTTTAAAGCGCATATTGACAATAAACTACATCTCCCATCATGCATTTTTGTCGTTACCCACAACGATAACGGTAGCTACGAGCAAGACGATTTTTCAGAACATCTCCAAGAAAAGAAAAATTGATGCACAAAGAAGGCAGTTTCATGAATGATGGGAAAACAACTGTATGTCTTTTGTGTTATGAGGCGGTGTCAGTCGTGAAAGAGTTTAATCTACGTCGGCATTTTGACAGCAAACATGGAGCTAAGTATGCTAAAGTTAGCCTACAAGAAAAACAAAGAATTGCTCCCGCTTCTGAAACGAAGGTAATGGATACTCTTACAACCACAAACTCTGAGTTTAATATAATAATAAGTTAAATAATTGAAACTTGAATACATAATAAATACAGAAACCGTTATTTAACAAGGTGTAGTTTAATTTATTTTGATTTACATCAGTGAAAATGAGTCTGACACCCCTGCATTATGCGAATAACCGGATAGACAAACAGCTAAAAAAACAATGTTAGCCGTGAAGTTACATAACGCTGTCTGTGTACTTTTCAATGAAAAGAGAGCAATAACATTATTAATAATGGAAGAAAAGGTAGCTGCAGTTCCCGTTGCACAACAGACGCCTGTTTCTGGCGTTTGATCACCGCAGCGGCTCTGTAACGAACTGATCGGGCTTTAGGAAAAATTTAAAAAAGAAATCTCTCATCTCTTTCCCTTCTTAGTCAGTTCTGTGTCAGCGTTCAAAAAAGTATGATGCGCCTCTGCACTACAGACGACTGGGAGAGAGCAGAGCGGAGTGACGGCTCAGTCATTAAAATTACAATGCTATGTCGCCCCCCCCCCTCCCCCACTGCTCAGCTTAATTTAAGACTGTTGCAGATTACTACACCATAACTGGTCTATCTGAGAAAAACGTTGGCTCTGCACTTTGCTGCGACCGTTTCATTCTGAGAGGCTCCGACACATGTTGAACATCAGGATTTCAAGACAAGAAAGGACTAAGCTTTTTAAGCGTGCCCCCCCCCCCCCCCCCCCTTCAATTTAAGCTCCTGTAAGTCACGCCCGGCGGAGGATTAGAAATTTGCAAAAATGAGTGCAAAGAAAGGACACGTGGTCTGTTCTTTTATTAGGACGCGCTGAACTCAGCAGTTCGACGCTTGCTGATGATAACGCGGCGAAGCCTTGAAGGAAGCTGACGTGGAGGGTGATGCAGTTCGACGCGCCGATCACTCAGTCCTGATCACACCAGGGTTATAATAGCTTTGGATTTTCCATAGTTTTAGTTTTTATTTAGTTTTTAGTTTAGTTTTTCCAAATTCAGTTAATTTTATTTCGTTTTTAGAGCAGTTTTGCTAGTTTTTATTCATTTTTGTTTTGAAATACTTAGTTTTAGTTTAGTTTTTATAAGTTTCAGTGTTAGTTTTAGTTTTATTTTGTAAATTAGGGTTGTAATTTTGGTTCGAGTGAAGCACTGAACTTTTTGAAGGCTATCGAATCACATAGTCGTGTTTACATTCTGGTCTCAATAAACATATTTATCAATGTATCTTCCCTCTTGTGGTGTTCCTGCGTATTTACTGACCAGCAGCTATCTGGTCTCCATGGAAACAGTCCATTATAGTTGCTGTTTTCTCCCGTTCCTTCCCAACGCTGACTGGTCTGCAGCTGCAGCTTCTCTTTCCAGGGGGCTAGCTTAGGCTATCTTATCCAGCTAGTCTTGGTTAGCCTTCTTGTGTGAGCTTTTCACATGGACTTTCAGATTCGTGGGTTTTTTTTCTCCTTGAGAAGTATTTCACACATTGTATCACCTGCTTCTACAACAAGACACTTATTTTTATCGTTAACGAAGTCATATTCAAAGAAATCCCAAATAGGACTGAGACGCTTTCTCCCAACTTTTGCCACAGCCATCACTGCTGATCACTTTTTTAAAAATTTTTTTTTATTGCGGTTGTTGTTGTACGGCGGAGCGAAGTTGATAGATTTCAAATGTTTATGAGGAAAAAAAGATTACAAACACAAAAACGAAGGACGTTCTTGAAATTATTATAGTTAATTTTAGTTCATTTTATAAATACATAAGAGTTTCAGTTAGTTATCGTTTTTTTTTTTTTTTTTAACTCTCGTTTTTATTTTATTTCAGGTAAAGAAAATGTTTTTTCAATTCTAGTTTTGATTATTTCGTTCGTTTTCGTTCACGATTATAACCTTGGATCACACTCCTTCGGTCCTCAAGCGCCATCGTCCACGTCCATGCACGACGACAAGCCACGGATATTTTGAACCTGTACACTTTTGCTTCCTTTTTGCAAGCGAGACGCGACAGATGAGAGAGATCGCAGAGATCAGTAGAACCTTCATCCTCTCTCCGCGCTCGTCTGCACTGAAGAAGGCCTCCCTTATATTCACGGCCTCAAATTTAATCAAAACTTTACTCGCAAGGACAAGCGTCCACGCGCAAATGCAGATGCACAACAAGTCAGGAGTGAACCTCCAGGGGGGCTATTAGAAAGGATTCAAGAGAAAGAGAGGCGGCATATGCTCTGCGCATGGTTGTGTGCGTGCGTGTGCATGCACCGAGCTCATCTGCTGCCCGCCTGTGATGCCAGTGACAGGGGCCGTAACCTCCGGGCCCTGCACCGCTACCAGCAGCTGAGGCAGTGCCAGGGGCGTTGGAGGCACCAGCTGGAGGTAGCGGATGGGACAAATACCCTTCAAAGTTGGAGCGATGATGCGGCCCGGCACAGAGCCTCTCAGCGCTCTGTCTTTGCAATTCTCATTATGTTTCCGCCATCATGTGTGCAGATGGGTGGATACGCAATGAGCATCACTCACTGTAAGAGCAAATAAATGTGAATTCAGACGCTGCCCATCAGATGGCTGATCTCTTCTCTGTAATCACCTCTCTCTGAGATAAGGCTGGGGAAGCTCAGCTTTGAAAAGCAACAAACATCTAAATAGTTTCTGGCTTTTATTTTTCTTTCTTTTAATTTTATTTTTTCAACCACCGGTGTCCGAGGTGAGCTCATCTGCAGCAAGCTGGGCAAACAGTGCAACAAGATGGAGCATCCTCTTTGTCTGTTTGTCAGTTTCATTTTCAGGGAGAGTGCCTCCAAAGAGAAATGATGTTTAACTGCTTGTATACAACAGTTTATTTACAGCGCCGAGAGGAAATCATGCAGAAAAACAAGGAAAAAGCAAATGAATTGCAGATCGTTCCATTGCCCGCACCTCATTATCCCCACTGTTGATAGTCGACTACAGAGCGATATTTTTTGCAATGTCCTTGTTGAAGGGGATGTCCAGCTTATTATCATGGCGTTTTATTCTGCAAGGAAAAGCGCTGAGATCGCAGTGACATTAAATATGCTTCTAGCTATACACTGCACAACCCAAACTGGTCACATTCGTTGTAAATAAATCAGAAAATGAGCTTTTAGATCAAACGTAGGGGTGAGTATTGGCAAGGACCTCGCAATACGATATGTATTCATGATACTTGGTCACGTATACGATATTATTACGATATTGCGATATCACGATATTCTACCCAGTTAATATCAAAATTAAAAGTAGAGATGAAAAATCAAGTTTCTGTATACCGTGATCCTTTATTTTTTGCCGTTAATGGGGAGTGGCGCGCCCCCCCCCCCAAAAAAAAAAAATCAAAAATCCACGAACTGGAGTTGGAGCCCCCCGCCGAGCCTAAATAATGTGTTTAAAAACTGCAAAAAAGTAGCAAGGCACTGCAGTGAAACAGGACAAAGGCTCAACTGTGGTCTTTCTGTTACCTTCACAGCCTCTGGTCTCTGAACCGTAGTAAACAAACCGCTGGTATTGTGCTATTTTGGCTCAAAATTATCGGCTAACACGCTAACAACAACAAAAGAAAAAGTCCGGTTTTCTCTGCATGGAACGAGCACTTTATTCTGGCACTGCAGGAACTTGTAACATCACACAGGTTGTATTGTTGGGCTCCTGTCGGTTAACAGAGAATGTAAATCTATACACGCTGGGCTGCTGTTGATGATCACTACACTTTTCATCTAACCCTGTTTTCATTCTGCCGTCCCACGACACACACACTACATTACCCATAAGGCCACACCACTACCCATAAGGCCACCTTCTTAAAGGGGCCAGGCTGGCTCACAACATTTCTTTGCTGTGAGAGAACGCGCACAACATCCTGTCATGTTTCTGTGTTTTTTTATTGACTTTTTTATTATTTTATATATTTCTGAAAAATCCGCGAATAACTAAAACCGCGGAACCTTAAAGCGCGAATTGGCAGGGGATCACTGTATAATCATCAGATGATATTGATCATTGAGTCAAACTGAGTAACCATTACAACATACTAACAGCATTGTAAAAAAAAAAAAATATTGATATTAGGAGCTGAAAAATCGATATTATATTGGGTGGCGGCCAAAAATCGCGTTATATTGCCAAATCGATTTTTTTTTCACACCCCTAATCAAAAGTAAGCACATGGTGTAATGGTCAGTCGGTGCAAGGATCGATGGGAACACGATCCTTGCACCGTTTGCAAGGATCGAACACGTTTGGCTAATGTTGCTGCAGGAAGTGCTTGTAAACTGCAGCTGCAGACTATGACCTTGAAACTTTGGGTCACGTGACCACAGCGAGGGAGTGCCAATGGATCCAGATCTGATCCCATCCACTGTAGCATTTCATCTCAGTGTTAACTCTCCGTCCACAGTGAACGCCGTCGTAGGACCATCCATACTCGCTGTACACGTGTACCTGAGCTGCAGATTGTTCTAACAATAGCTCACGGTTTCTCTCCTCCCACACATGCAGGCTGTTAGTTAAATACAGACGTTGGCTGCCTCACGGCTCACACCAAGGACAGCAAAGTCATCTGCACATTGCTGTTCAGCGTTTGTGAGGCAGGCCTGGGTGTTATCCTCTTCTCCTTTGGGCTTTAACGGCGGCTGGCCACCAGCTGAACGGTGCATAACCGCCGTCTGAGGGGCTACGCATCTTCTTCCGCGGGATGGTCACGAGCTGTGACCCGGAGGGGCAAATCCACACGAGCATTAACAAACTGGAAAGCAGTCTGCAGCAGATCAAAAGTCTTTCCGTCTCTGAGGGTTGAACTTGTCAGAGTGGGGTGGAGGCCCGGCATGACTGTGACCAAAGTTTTGCACTTGCAAATGAAAACGCAGAAGGAGCTTCGGAGGTCCAATGTGTGTTGAAGGTATCTTGGGACAAAAGTTGAAAAATGCCAGCATTTGGTTTGTCCTCTCTGAGCCACCATGGTCACATGATAGTGAAACATACAGCAGTAGAGGAGCAAGAAGAGAAGCCTGCAGAGTCTAAGAGCATTAATGCTCCTTCATAAAAAATATCTGTTTCCCTCAATTCTACACGAATAGAAATATTTATGAGTTATGATGCAGAATTTCTGATCATATGTTGCCCTAAATGTTACACACCATCCATTAATGGTGTAAGTAAAGATCCCCGGGCCTCCCCCAGCTCCACCAGCAGGACACCGAGATGTTCACAATCAAGCCAAGATATAAATAATCTCAGTCAAACATTCAGGTATAACATTAAAGATTTTAACCACCTAATAATCTGACTTTGTGAGCTGTTCTTTTAAATTGAAAACAGTATTATTGAAAATTATATTAATGATTAAATCTCTATTTTGGTTAGTACAGCCTGCTCTGTCTCAATACCGACATGAATGGATGAGATAATCAGTTTAAAGGATTACAAGCCTGAACTGGAGCGACTCCCAGATTTTACACTGATAAGTAATTCATATGCTACTTCGTTGATACTTGAACAAACTGTCTCAACGCCGACTCCTCCTCCTCACACATGTGCAGGCCCGTCCATAAAAAGTCACCAAGTTCTTATAAAATCTCTAATTTAATGATGTGCTGATTAGATCACGAGAACACATCAGTTTGTTTTCCACATGCATGGTCATTTGATCACCGCTGAAGAGGAGCTGTGGAAAAAGTCTTGTTTATGATGACTTTGACTTCAATTCGATTCACTTAAATTCAATTCAGTTCAATTTTGTTTGTATAGCGTCTATTGCAAGTTGTCTCTAGATGCTTTACAGAGACTTAGAGCATGACCTCTGAGCAAATATCATTAACTAAAATTATATTATTAAATCCTAATCAAATAAAAATGGCAAGTTAGTAGCAGGAGGAAAAAAAACGAGCAGGACCTGCCTTGTAAGGGGGGACCTTCCTGCTAAAGGCCAGCTGGGTAAAGAAAGAAACAAGAAAGTAAAGAAAGAAAAGAGAAGGGACACAGGACAGAGAGAGGAGCACATACACCCTGGGAATACTTTAATAGACTAAATGTTACAACAATAATTATAGATTAGCTGGAGCACTAAGAATTACAAGCATTTGTATTCTGACTGGTTCATTGTTAGTACATGAACTACAGAGATGACTATATAAACAGATGTAGGCAGCAACACTGAGGTGGTCAGAGGGTCAGACTGCTGGTCAGCATGTTAGAGTGGAGGTTAGTATGTAGCTCTGGAAACTCTGGCCTGAAAAGAAAAAAAAAGAGAAGTGCAGGACAGCACAAGAAACTACGGGAACAATGAAGTGCGGTTACGAGATGCAGTTATGAGATGTTCCCAATTAACTATGGATACAGCTGAAGAAGAAAAGTAAAAGTGGGTAGAAAATATGGATGAGGACACCGTTCAGCAGATCATGTTGGTGTCTCCCTGCAGCGTAGACCTATAGCAGCATAGCAAAAAAAGCAAAAAGTGTGAGGACATCCAGGTCTTAATGCCCTCAAGACATGCTTAAAGTTTGGCCAACAGTTCAAGTACAGCTGCGTATCATCAGCGTAGCGATGAACATTTATGCTGCGGCTCTGGATAATATTTCCCAGGGGCAGCATGTATAAAGTGAAGAGGACCGGTCCCAACACCGAACCTTGTGGGACGCCATATCAGACCCTCGTCTGTAGGGAAGAAACGTCATTACCATGAACAAACTGGAACCTGTCAGATAAATATGAGTAAAACAAGCCTTGTGCTGTCCATTTAATCCTAATAACGTGCTCTGATTTGTGCAGTAAAATACTGTTATCAATGGTATCAAAGCAGCACTGAGGTCCAGCAGAATTAGTCTGGACACTGATCCATTGTCTGAAGCCATGAGGAGGTCATTGGTGACTGATTATATAGTTTATGAGTCGCTTTAAATACAGCGTTTATTGACAAACACTTTCAGAACTGCTGGAAGCCAGCTAGCTTTTGGTACTTTTTTTTCTTTTTAATTAAAGAAAAAGTACCAGCCGCTGAGCTGCAGCAGCAGTTACAACAGCAGTGAAGCTGCTCCGGCACACAAACTACACTCCTGCCAGGTGTTAACATCTGCAGCTTTAATCACACAGAGAAGCTGAGGGGCTGATTGCATTTTCAGAGCGCCCACGTCATCTCTGTAATTTCAGGACTTTAAAACATAATTAGACAGACGGACATGAAAAAAAAAACAAAACAGCCTTTACAGCAACACTGAGGACACACACAAACTAACACAATCTGATTTAGAGAGTAAAGTAATAAAGTCAATGGTCAAGTATATTAACAAGCTCAACACTGATGCGATGCACACTGTCTCTTTGTTGACGCCGTCAACTTGGAGTATGAACAGAAGCACAGGCTTCAACAGCTTCTACTCGTGTCAAGGTTAAGAAGAGGTACAATCCACTTTAGGGTTGTTAGCCACCGACAATTACCTCTTAGATGGAACACATGAGCTATTCCTTTCTACATCATTAACACCCAAACTGAATTCATGCTGCTGCAGCAAAAAGTCAGTCAGTCTGTGTTATAAAATTGTTGTAGAAGATCAAAGCTGAGGGCGGGGATGACGTCGTGTAGCTGCTTGTACTGCGGGGAACCAGAAGAAGCGTCTGACTGAAGACTCTGTCAGAGTTCTTCATCGGTTCGTTCAGTTTATTAGGGCCTTTGATGCTGCCGTCTCAGCTACTGACAAAGCTGTGCTGCGCTGCGCTCAGACACAAGAGCTGCCTGTTTAACAGTTCGCGACGCAGCGTGAGTGAGAGAGGAGTGTGACCTTCAAACACCAGCCGACATTCAGGCTCATTTGTACGAAGCGGGATGCTTCACAACCTCCAGGCTCTTCTTCATCATGAAGTCGGCTGCTCTCCATCCAAACTGCTCAACGAGAGCTGCAACACTTTGGTCACGTGTTCAATTCGACAGATCAAAACACGTGCAGCTCACCAGCCACTGCCGTCCTGCTGCTTATGCAGGCGAGCGAGACAGAATCCATCTAGTGCTTTCTTCCAATGACAACCAGTGGAGAGTCATCACCGATGCACACCCCCCCCCCCCCCCCCCCCCCACCCCCCCCCCCCCCCCCCCCCAATGTACGACCTGAAGGTCAGCATTAGAAGTTCGTTTGTTCCCACTGACTCGTTAAAGAACAGTCTGGAGCTTCGATATGTCAGACGCCCATCAATTAAGATTAGGAATGGGAATTGATAAGATTTTTCCGATTCCGATTCCATTATCAGTACTGTTTAAAGGAGCAATAAGTGGAAATCCATTATTTAAGACTGAAGGAATTAAAAAATCGCTACATGGAGAACGAGAGGTGTAATTTCATCTGGAGTATAGGATGACGTCACACACCCGCTCTCTGTGTTGATCTCCAGCCTCAAGTTTACAAGCCGGTCCGGCCGCGCGTTCATGTGCGTTCATGTGAAACTTCGCCTCCTCCCTCCTCCCCCCTCCCTCTCTATAAAACGCGACAGCCAGTGAGTAGTGACGGCGGCAGCATTTTCGAACTGAAATGGCAGACAGCGGAACAAAACCTTCCAATGAAGACGAGCAGGAGCAGACAAAAAAAAAAAACTGTCATTGGCAAAGAAATTGTCCGATAAAGAAAGAGATAAAACCAGAATTAACATTGGCCTGGCGTTTCCGAGGTGGAGGGAGCTACGAGAGCTAAAGGGGCTACAGTCGGACTCGGATTTATTTACCGGTAGTTTGTATTTGCAGGAAAGCTATTCACTGCCGTCATATTGTTACTAACGTTGAACTGTCTGCTAACGCAATTAGCGGCGAATAGATAACGTTTGATGCTAATGGTGACTCACTAAATTAGTGACATAAAGATTAATTTACGGACAAACCAGTATAAACATTATAATGTTATAAATGACTTACTTTGTTACTCGCCATGGTGATGTTTTGCTCGGTGTAGGTAGATCTTCGAAGCGAGCGGGGGTGTAGTGGGGGGGAGTGTGTGGAGGGGAGGGGGGGGGGGGGGTTGGTGGCGAGCAGAGGCAGAGGGAGGTGTGGCTAATGGCACACTTTGTTTTGGTCTACAGGCAGTGCTCAACAGCAAACCTAGCGGTGAAATGATTTCGCTTTTTGCTCCTTTAACGATTCGATTCTTGATCAATTCTCTTATCGATTCTAATTTGGGGTAAAAGGAGAACAAACAGTTTTATTAGCCATCAATTTTTTTTTTTACTTAGAAGTCATGACCTTACAAACTCAACAGCGAGGTCAAAAGAGGCCCAAAGCCTGGATAACGTGTTAACTGTTGTAATATGTAACTGTGCAAATACACAAGAATGTGTAACATTTTACTAACAGATTTTTCCGAATAGAAATGAAAAAAAATCTCCCTTTTAAGAGGATATATGAGCTCACTAAGCACTCAAAAATAATAATAAAGAAAGATAAATACTAACAAATACAACAGAACAGTGGATAGTGCAAATTTGCAAATACTATGAAGAATTAACAATTCTTTTGCAGAAAATAATCATGTCTTCCAGCCTCTGAACCAGCCAGACTCTCTCTCTCGTCACGGTCATCTTCTAAATGTAATGCAGAAGGCATTCGTTTAATAGCATAGCGTTAATGTTATAGCGTGTTTTACAAAGAAGCACATAGGCAGTGGGATAGATGTCGTGAACATGTTCTCTCATCCAATGTTGTCATGTTGGCGATCCATTGTGTTTTACAGCTGCTGGGCAAACCGCTAATATCACGCTATGGTAACACGATTGTTTCATGACAAACACGCCACGTTAATGAATAATTAATTTAACTGCCCTGAGTCCTGACATTGGCTGCCACCGCCAATATCTTTACCTCTCTGGAGTAAACGTGGACCCAGCCTGTCAGAGAGCACCGACCGGACCCGAGACTAACTGTACCGATTCCGACCCGAACATGGAGTCACGTCTTGTCAATGGACCCGAGACCCGATTCGGGTCGGGTCTGAACCTCGGGTTTTCAGGTTGTCGGGTTGTTCCGAAGACATCTAATGTGGGTGTCATCTGTTTCTGATGCTATCTTTGGTGGGACGTCATCATCTCTGATACTGTGGTCTCCATACTCGTCTGGAGTTGTGACACATCTGGTTTTTTATCTCAAGGTTCATTTGATTTGAGACATTTTTAAAAACCACTGTGTCTTGATGTCTCGTCGTCATTCCTGCATCAACTGCCTCATCGGCGTGAGTGATGACCTTCTCTTTGTACAAACCGAAATAAATTCACTTGTACTTCAGTCGCAGCCAAGTCTTGTTCTGCTGGACCTCAGCGCTGCCTTTGACACAGTTGACCATGCCATCTTATTACAGAGATTAGAAGACTGGGTCGGAATCTCTGAAACTGCTTTAAACTGGTTCAGGTCCTATCTCAGGGACAGGAGATACTTTGTTGAAATCGGTAACTGTGTCTCAGACCAAATGGCCATGACCTGTGGGGTTCCCCAGGGGTCAATCCTGGGACCCCTGTTGTTCAATCTGTACATGCTTCCATTAGGCCAGCTAATACGCAGCTATAATGTGTCCTACCACAACTATGCAGATGATTCTCAGATCTATGTGTCACTGACAGCAGGAGAACATGGGCCTCTAGATTAATTGTGTCACTGCATCGAACAGATCAGTGTGTGGATGCAAAACAACTTTCTCCAGCTAAACTCAGACAAAACTGAAATAATTGTCTGTGGCTCACAGAAACAAAGAGAAAGTGTTATCAGTTACCTTGAGACTTTATCTAGAACCTAAAAATCAGGTGAGAAATTTAGGAGTAATATTGGATTCAGACTTGAACTTTAACAGCCACATTAAAGCGAAGAACATCAGCAGCTTTTTACCATCTAAAAAACATTGCCAGAATCAAAGGAATAGTGTCTAAACCAGATTTAGAAAGACTAATCAATGCGTTGGTCTCCACCAGATTAGACTACTGTAACGGCCTGCTCACTGGGCTCTAAACCAGCTGTAAGACAGATGCAGTACATCCAGAATGCTGCTGCACGAGTCCTGACTAGAACCAGGAAATACGACCATATTAGTCCAATCCTGAGGTCTCTGCACTGGTCCTGATTAGAACCAGGAAATACGACCATATTAGTCCAGTCCTGAGGTCTCTGCACTGGTCCTGACTAGAACCAGGAAATACGACCATATTAGTCCAGTCCTGAGGTCTCTGCACTGGTCCTGACTAGAACCAGGAAATACGACCATATTAGTCCAGTCCTGAGGTCTCTGCACTGGTCCTGACTAGAACCAGGAAATACGACCATATTAGTCCAGTCCTGAGGTCTCTGCACTGGTCCTGACTAGAACCAGGAAATACGACCATATTAGTCCAGTCCTGAGGTCTCTGCACTGGTCCTGACTAGAACCAGGAAATACGACCATATTAGTCCAGTCCTGAGGTCTCTGCACTGGTCCTGACTAGAACCAGGAGATACGACCATATTAGTCCAGTCCTGAGGTCTCTGCACTGGTCCTGACTAGAACCAGGAAATACGACCATATCAGTCCAGTCCTGAGGTCTCTGGCTTCCTGTCACTCAGAGAATAGACTTTAAAACAGCTTTACTTGTGTACAAGTCTCTTCATGGTCTAGTCCCAAAGTACATCTCTGACATGTTAGATCCATATGAACCAACCTGGACTCTGAGAACCTCAGGGAGACAGACCTGAACTCTGACAATGTTCAGATCCAGGCTGAAAACAGTTCTGTTTAGATGTGCATGAGACAACTGAAATTATTTTATCTGCACTCTTCATTTTTTAATTTAATTTATTTTTCTTTTTAATGAATTTTTAATTAAATGTATTAATGATTATTTTTATGCTTGTATGGAATGATTCTATTTGCCTTCTTGTGATTTTATGCCTCTGTAAAGCTCTTTGAATTGCTTTGTGTACGAATTGTGCTCTACAGATAAACTAGCCTTGCCTTGCTATTGATCTGTTTTAACCTGCATGACCAGAACAATAACAGTCTTCTACATTTGCCGTAACAAGGGGTTAATGAAGCTAACATAATGCTGCTGTAAATGTTGAAAAACCTAAGTATTGAAATTCGAGCCATCTTCTTCATCCAGGAGCAGGTTGGCGTCTCGTATCCTGGTCATCGGGCCTCGACGCGTGAACAGGTGCTGACCGCCTCTCGTGGCAGCAATCGATTATCCAGCGTGCACGGCGGCCGACAAAGGTCAGCGTGCACGTTTGCGTTCTTCATCCGTCTCGAAAGCTGGATGTACATGTCATGGAGACGGCGCTTTCCTGCCTGTGTGAGGAGCGCGGGACGCATCCGATCAGACTTCGAACCGCCGTTGCCCGAGTAACGGCCCCCGTGCACTGGCCTCCGTGCACGGCTGTGTCTCAGAGGGACGTTCTCAGATGACACCTTTTTTCTTTGCGTTCACCCTTCACCAGACCATATAAGCCCTTTAATGCTATTCCATTAAAGTGAACTAAACCAACAGACTGTTGCACGGCGCTCGCATTATCTGTATGATAATTTAAAGCTAGCAGAGCGGCGCAATGTGACAGTTTGAAATCACAGCGCTTTCTTTGGAATACAGAGATGAGAATTAATTTTCAACATTGATTTTTCTGTAAGGGTAAATCTTTTTTTCGTTGTTTTTTTTTTCTCTCCCTCCTGCTTCCCAGGAGAGAGAACAAGGCAAAGTGGAGCAAACAAACAAAAAAAAAAAACTCCTCACTCATCCATAAATCTTATCAAGACCTCGGATTATGCCGGAGATAAGAAGATCTAAGTATTCATACATACTCTATTTTTTAAAATGTTGTCAACCAAATCCCTTATGTGTGACTTGGTGGCTGCTTGGTGAAGAAAGATCCTGAAAATTATCCATACTTACTTACTGCTTGATGTATTTCTGTGGATTAAACACGTGAGGAAATAACAAGAATATTAAATACATCGCTGAGCATTATTCGTTTTATTGAGGGCGATTCATTTTTATCAAAAAAAAAAAAAGAACTTAGTGCATCTTTTTTGAACAAACTGAGCGGTCCACATCTTTTACAGAAAAGCAGACAGCAATTTGACCTGAAACTTCGCTTTTATAGTCGTGACATTTGTACTGTCTGAACAACAAGTACAGAGAAACAAAGAAAACACAGGCGAAGAAGCGCTGACGTACCGGCGGGGAGGCGGGATGACGAGCCGCAGACATGAGAAGATTCAGTCCCCGGCGTGGAACCACAAAGAATCTTTTTCATTATACTTAATCATGAATCTAAACGTGGCAAGACAGAGTAAAGTCCACGGACAGACTAAAGGGGCGGAGCTGGCTTACTGCTGTAATAGCGTGTTAACCCTTTAGGCAAGACAAAATACAATTTTGATATCAAAATTTAAAAAGGCTATAACTTGAAAGTAGTTTGAGATAAAGGTAAACTGTCAATTAGAAAATTGTTCAGTATGACTCAAAGTCTGTGATGGGAGTCAAATTATTAATCTAATTTGCATATTGTGCCGTCACAAGGTGTCGGCCATATTGGAAAAAGTTCACTTTTGGTATCAAGGTTTCAAAAGGCTGTAACTTTAAAGTGGTTTAAGATAAAGGCAAACTGTAAAAGAGAAATATATTCAGTATGAATCAAAATTTGGAATGGAAGTAGATTTTTCATCTAATTTTGATTACTGTGACATCACCTGCCCAAACCTTCCCAGTCGTCCTTAATTTCAGATTTTTCCTCAAACCCCATGCACAATGAAAGTTTTCATTTCAGGGACAATCACATCATGAAGTCATGATATCTGGAGTTAGGTTTCATTATTTCCCTTTCAAAGAACTGGTGGCCAAATCTGATTGTTTGATTGGTGATGAAGCTCCAGAATTGGAAAAGGGATGAAATCAGTGGACTCAGAATTTGTCAGATCGTCTCCACAAAAACCAACAGACTCATCAAAATTTAGGCTCCACTTTCGATACTCTTCCTTTTCTCTCAAGAACTCCCAGCCGCCTTCATCATCTTCATCATCTTCATCATCATCATCATCACTGTGATCACTGTGCGCCATTAGCGGTGTGTTTTTTTCCCGCAGCTTCTCCCGTGTTGCCAGGACAACCACGGTTGTTTTCATCCCCGCTACATTTTTCCATATTTTTGGTGTTATGAGCCCCCCCGACACCTTGACCTGCTTGGCGATCGCAGAATGCTTCCACCCCGACCACGCTGAGATGAAGCATCTGATATACGATGTGCTGATTGTGGACTATGGCGCGCTGACTTGCCGTCACTACTGATGTCAGTTTCTGCTTCACTGGACAACTGCATGTCTTCCTCCTCTGAATCAGAGTTAGCCAGAACCTGACAAAATACTTCGTGGACTGTAAACCGACGTCTTGACATCAATGAAACAACATTCTTTCGCTCTGCTGCCATTACGCTCAGCACTACTACCACTGCTGCGCCGCGCGTCTTTGTGAAGGAAGATGTTTTACAAACTTATTTTACACTAAAACTTTGAATAGCGCCACCACCAAAAATGGTTCTCAGATTACAGACACACATGTCCACCATCTCCTGGTGAAAAGTAGTAACATGATTTGGCATCACATTTATAGATACAGCCTGTTTTATTCAGTAATGTTGCTTGTTGCAATTTTGCCATTTTGGGGCTTAAAGGGATAAATATATTCTCTGCTGTTAAAAGGCAGTGGATAACAGATTTTAAAGGGGTGTTAAGAAGAAAAACACTATTTTTGGTGTTTAAATGTCTACTAACTAAACACCCTGCTGCTCATTTGTTTTGGGTCTGCAAATACGTCGGTGAGTCGTTCAGACTTCCTCTTACATCACAGCACCATCTCAAAGTGGAAATATTCTGCTTTCCTGTCTTTAGCTTTAAATCTTTCAATATTTATTCTGTGTGGTGACAGTGAGGCTCGAGGGTCCTGTCCTCTGGCAGTTTTGGTTGGTTGTTGAAGAAGAATGACCAACCTGAAGGCATGAAGTCTCTGCAGAGTCTCTAACGAGTAAAAGAGCTCTGGCGGAGCCGACCTGAGGGTTTCCCACAATGACTGGACCGATGGCACCGGTGTCGACCCAACATTGGTGGCTCAGTCACCTGGGCGTACCAGCGGTTGCCATTTTCAGCTCACTGGGTCCCCTTATAGGAGTGGAGGTGAAGTCGCTCTGACGACACTGCTGTGGTGTGATGTGTTACGACACGTTGGGTCAATAAATCCAGCACCTGCTGCGTATTTGCTATATATTTATCCGCTCCAACTCAGGATCTGACCTTATTTGCTCCACTGCCACGTTTGGTCGACATAAAGGAAGCAAATAAAAGGAAGCTCAGCACTGCAAGCTGTAGTGCTGCAGAAAAGAGCCCACACCGCCACCTAGGGGTGAGTATTAGTAAGGACCTCGCAATACGATATGTATCATGATACTTGGGTCACAATACAATATCACAATATCCCGATATTCTACCCAGTTAATATCAAAATTAAAAGTAGAGATGAAAAATCAAATTTCTGTATATGTTCATCTGATGATATTGATCATTCAGAGGACAAATTGAGTCAAAACTATTTGCTTCAAAACAATCTATGTATTGTTTATTATTAGTGTTTTTGAAAAAAATTGATATTAGGAGCTGAAAAATCGATATTATATTGGGCGGCCGAAAATCGCAATATATTGCAAAATCAATTTTTTTTTTTTTTCACACCCCTACCGCCACCTGGTGTCTTGGTGGTGTAACTACAGCGTGCTTCTCCCCGTGCCAGCGCTAGGTTTTCTCCGGGTACTCCGGATTCAAGATTGACAGATTCATCTCGCCTGGTAATCTGAGGTGGATTAGAAAGGTTTGCACTTTGAGCAAAGCGGGGGATTTACCCTAAAGGTTAACGGAACAACGATTGCACACAGGCTGTCTGGGACGAGTCGCTACGACCATCTCAGTGATTTCATGTGCTCTTGGTGTCTCTTTCTCCAGAAAGAAAAGACAGAAGACTAAAGAGGCTTCGGTCAGGAGGAACAAGAGGTCTGAGGACAGCCTGGTTGATGACAGTGACCCCGTGCTTGATGAAGGCCCGAATCCGAACCTTAATTCAGGGTGAAAAGCTCAACATGTCTGACAGACAAAAGGTAACAGGCGAGGGAAGGGAATGAGAGAAGTGTGTTTTTTTCCCCACATACATTAGAATCACAAAGGATTTTTCACAGACTCAACAAAATACACAGTGGAAAATGCAATTTCCTCTGCTATTTGAATATATTCTTTTTGTTTTTTTTTTTTGTCTCATCACCAGCAACTGCTGTAATGTAATGTGATTTGTGTGTGTGTGAGATATTGGTTTCTTTTCAACTTCCAGCTTTAGCTGCTGAGAGGAATTATAGGTAATTTTAACGTTATGAGAGCTGGGGAAGTCATAATCAGACTGGAGCAGTGGAGTCGCCCGGGTACTTCATTTCAGCTGAAACCACAATTCCATCAGCAGGCGCTGAAATCCCCCCAAAAACCCAATTCCAGTGAAAAATGTGTCTTTTACGGCTAATACGAGGTGGGATCCTGCGCATTACTCGAGACTGATTCAGCACAGATAAGTGGAGGGATTATGAGACATGCACAGAAAGAGCAGAGCGACAGCGTCGTAGTGATGCACTCACGCTCTGGGGGTCCAGCTACGATCGGTGTGGGTCCTCAGTTTAGACTCCGACAACGACGTCCTTTCTGCTGGCTGCCAAGCAAAGCTTTCAGAACAGGTGAAAACAACAGTTAAACCCAATTTATTCAGAGCATATATGTATTAGGGCGAATTTTTAATCGCGATTAATCGCATTTTTCCCCGATTAATCGCAATTAATCGCATAGTATACACAAAATGAAATAATGAATTCAAAAGTAGTGTAAAATGCACTTTTTTTTAAATGTTCTGCTGCCATATGAACTAAAGTGTCATAACATTTGTTTTTCAAACAGTTTTAACATCAGCACTTGTCAGTAACACATATTTAGTGTAAATCTCGTCTTAAAAAAATGTCAAATAAAATAAATCTAATTGCCACTGCCAGGGCATTA
This sequence comes from Hirundichthys speculiger, assembly GCA_018398805.1. Taxonomy (NCBI): domain Eukaryota; kingdom Metazoa; phylum Chordata; class Actinopteri; order Beloniformes; family Exocoetidae; genus Hirundichthys; species Hirundichthys speculiger. Next base: position 1,849,794 of record JAGFBZ010001678.1, read on the forward strand.
ATGTCATCCTGTTTTTATTAGAAAAAAAAGTCTAAAAAAAAATCTAACAAAATGATTGTGGCTCAGCACAATCAGAACATTAAAACAGGTAATTTCTGTGGTAACAGCAGAAACTTTTAACGGGGAGTTCAACTTGTCAGTTGTTACAAATAACCTTGTTTCTGTTGAATCCTCCATCTGGGAGAACTTTAAAATGAAAATGTACATGTTAAAGTTCAGTAACTTTACCAATCCGTGTATCATTCATTCTTTCCATTTTCAATTGTCAATCAAAAATTAAAAAAGAAAACATTTAAAAATTTAAAAGTGACATTTTATTACACTTTTCTTTTTTTAATCTAACACAAAAAAAAAACAAGAAAAAAAGCCTTTTTTATATTTGAATTTTAGACTTGGATCAAAAATACAAAATTAAAAAACAGGACTCGAGGACTATAATTGAGGACTGGACTTTCTGTTGTCATTACACATCTGTGCCACTAGATGGAGCTGCACTGCAGTAACCAGCTAGAGAACAGCAGGACAGTGAACACATGGAGCAGATCTGATGATAGAATGTTGTTGCAGTCTAGAATTTTTTTTTTTTAGACAGAATTGTTAATATTGCTACCTCAGTTGCTACCTGAACTGTAAAGTACACGGATTTTTACCTTTTTTTTAACCTTGTTTTAGCTTTTCTTTATGTTTACTGTTTTCCGGTTCCGCAGCAGCCAGTAACATCCATCCATCCATTATCTATACTCGTTTCTTCCTCTGAAGGGATCTGCTGGAGCCTATCCCAGCCGTCTACGGGTGAAAGGCAGTGGTCCACCCTGGACAGGTCGCCAGTCCATCACAGGACCACATGCAGACAAACAACCACACACACTCACTCCTACGGGCAACTTAGAACCGCCAATTAACCTGACTTTTGGACTTCTAGCTGTGAGGCAACAGTGCTAACCACTAAGCCACCGTGCTGCCCGCAGCCAGTTACAGACTTTTCAAAATGAAACCACGTGAGCAACATGCGTTAACGCGCGATAAAATAAATGTCGGCGTTTATAAATGAATGCGTTAACGCGATAATAATGCATTAACTTGCCCAGCCCTGATATATGGACCACCTCTCAGCCTTTCAGGATTTAATTTAATTTAATTTAATTTTTGCTTCACTTTACCGTGTTCCAGTAATTTTAGGTTGTAAAGGGGGTGAAAACTTTTGCAATTTTAATAGAAGGACACAGAACAAAATGGGAAACATTTAGTTGATGTTTTAGACCTTTAAAGACTGAAAAATCTGCATAGTTTTCATTCTCTTCAAGCCCTGTGATGATTTAACAAGAACAACTGTTCATTAGCTTTGCGTCTGCTTTCTTTTTCCTTTGGTTGAATTCATCTATGCAATGTTTTTCTTTTCTTTATTTTCTGACTGCTGCACCAGAGAAGAAGACAATTAAAGGACAGTTTTTAAAGGTGCAGCTCAACATTACCTTACTGATAGTGTCGTTCACTCTCTCTTTTCTTTTTCCTTTGATGTTGCGCGTCATCGCAGGTATCTCTGACCTGCCGTCTTTGGGTTTGCTCTTGTCTATTTCCTGGACGACCAGTCGAGGGAGTTGGCCGCCCTTCCCTTTTCCGCTGGACGTCTCTTCCCATTAAAAGGTTTTTTTTTTCTTCTCCTCTGTCGCTCACGGCTCCATGCACGCTCAGGACAGGGAGATGAATCAAGGTAAAGGTTTGATGTTATCTAGCAGGCGTTTTTATTTTTTCATTTTTTTACAGTTATAATGAGCTGGACTGAAATGCAATGAGCTAAATAATTAATAGATTATCACAAATTGTTTTTTTAATTGGAATGTCATGAGGTTTAAAGTGGACTGAAAAAATTTATTTGCACTGTGAATATACAAAATAACATGAAATATCATTATTATGTTATTATGTTATGTAAATGGCAGAAAGGGACTAAACTCTAAACTTTGAAATACATCTTGAGCATTTTTGTGCACCAATATCCATTTGATCTGATGTTGGGCTGTCAAAGTTAACGCGTTAATAACGCGTTAATAACGCATTAATAGTACGTTAATCCAAATTCTGTTTAACGCCATTATTTTTTTTAACGCAAGATTAACGCACACACATTTCTGTAAATATGACCCTCGGCCAATAAATGTATTTACAGTCAACGTGTGGGACAGACATGGCGACAGAAAAGGGTCTTATGAACGGCAAGTTTAGCTTTAAGGTGCTGCCAGATGAGTCTGTTGACAGGAAAAAGGTTATTTGTATTTATTGTCGCTGTGAACTGAGTTACCACCGCAGGACAGTAAAGTTGGTTTCACATCCGACATTCCCTTGTTTTTTTTTCTCTTTAAACTTTATTAGTGTCATGAAAACAGCACCGATTTCATTGAGGTTGGTATCATTTTGTAGATATCAGTATGCTAGACATTTCACAAGTGTCATCAACTCTCCAAGCTCAGTGACTGTGGCTAAAACTCTAAGAAACAGCGCTGAATGTCCTTCTGAGTACCTGCTGCTACCATGGAGTTTAGGGACCGTCAGCAAATTACTGCGTTCAAGCAGCAGCCCCAACAAATTATACTAAGAAGCTGATGATTTAAGCCCCCAAAAAGTACGGCAGCATTGGTGGACTTCCTGTTTTCAAACTAAAGGCTTAAAAAAAAATAAATAAAGCAGATCACCGTGACCCTGTATGGGACAAAACGGGTATAGATGATGGATGAATGGATGGATAAACAGAACATTTCATTAAAATGTAATGACAGCCCTAATCTGATGACATTAACTTTTATTTAAATAATGAATGAGTAAATTATTCTAAATAATAATAATAAAATCAGATCTTTTGAACATTGGATCATTTATATAAATCTAGATTCATGTGGTCCAACGGTGCTGATACGTTCCACGTTTTATCCGCGATCAATAACACACAGCAGCGCCGGATTGGTGCCTGGCTCAAGGACACGTCAGCAGCAGAGGAGTTGGAGATCAAACCGCCGTCCCCATCGTTAATGTGAGGTAATACATTCCTGAACTCCTCCACATATCTACCAGGAAGACGTTTCTGAGAAAACTGTTAATTAAAATATCGCCATTTAAAATGCATTTCCATCAATGCAAACGTCACTGTGAACCTGAACAAAAAACCCTACATTTACCACTGAAATGTAATCTGAAGTTATGCAGCTTTATGATTTGATTAAAAAAAGTGATGCCTACGCCTGCTTCTTCCTGTAGATATCCCAGAAGTCTCTGGAAAAGACAGGAAACTAAACTCCCAACACTCTTCAAGCAATATATCATACAAGTCCACTTTAAACAATTGTTAAAAGATGATCATTTAGTCATCGTAAGATGACTTCTACTTGCTCCAGCTCTGGAAATAAATCTGAGCATGAAGAGAAGCTGCTTTTCCCGCCGTACAAGCGAATCTATTTAATGTTACTTTGTTTGCCTTTAAGCCTTTATTGATCACATACCAGGACATCTTCCTTGCATTTATCTGCAGCTCGTAGGATCTGAATCAGAAACAAACCAGGCACATTCACAGAAGTAAAACACAATTTCCCTCCTTTCAGAGCAAAATAAAACATACTGGCGCGAAACAATCTGAAGATCGATGCTGAATTTAATACCAGCGGAAAGAGACAATTATTGGGTAAATGGTATTTACACTCGCAGTGGCAGTGTTCCTACTACGTTATCTATACCCTGCACTGCCCTGATGGTAGCCGTAGGGAGGCGCAGCGGGGGACGGCTGGCTGTCAAAGAGGCGCGCGGTGCGCCGACAGCCGTGATGAAGTGGCTCCATCCATCCCGTTGGCTCCCAGTAACGAACAGGCTCATTTGGCCACCGAGCTGATGACAGATGGGAGGAGACTGCAAGCTTTTCCTCTCCAAAAGGCCGGGACCCCTGGCTCTCAGAACCGTTGGACCGAGCTCGGTGTTGGAAGAGGGCAGCGGCGCCACGTGTACGTGGAGAGGATGACGTCACCCGCTGCGGCACGCTTCGCTTGACCGGCTGTCGTGTTGCTAATTCCTACAATCTGTAATGATTCACATTCACAGCAGTGAGTGAATACCTGCGACATCCTCGAGAACCGCGAGGTCAAAGACAGAAGAGTTTAATCTGAGGAGATGAGACCAGGTGTCTGATTCTTTATGTGTGGAACAAGTGGGTCTTTAGACCAGCACCGAGGTATGATCCAGCGTTGGGCTGTAGCCCGGTGCGGCTTTAAATAGGCTGCACACGCTCGGCAGTTGTCCGGGAAACCCGCTGCACGGCCCCCACCTATCTGCAGATGAGAGCTCACACATACGCACACACAAAAAAAGACAATTAACACGACGCCCACGCAGCACCACACGGAGACGAGCCCAGCGGCCGACTCTGCCCTCTGAAACTGGCCGCTCTGAACCGAGCTGTAGAGCTGACAAAGCCCAAAGCACGGTGCCACCTCACTGTTCATCGGTGTGCCTTCATCTGAGATGCCTTCGGCAGACATCAGGACCAGTTTCTCAGCAACTCGATCTGCGTCCTGCTGCCATGAAGTCAGTTGGTGCGAGAGAGGAGGACGGAGAGGAGTCAGAAATAGTACGTGTGATGTGGTCGTCACCAATTGTTGCCGGTGTCTTCATGAAGTGTCAAACTCCTACAAGGGAATGACACCAAGGTGCTGGTTCACTGACACACAAACTGTCATCGTCAGAAATCATAATCAGGCTGTAACGGTCAGATGGGGTTAGGGTTAGGGGTTAGGGGTTAGGTTTTGTGTTGAGGGCTTTGTCGAGATAAGCCCAACTCTGCTCCTTCCACCATCCGATGACGCCCTGGAAGTATGGAGTAGGTTGCTTTTTGCACACGACTTGATGTCCAGTTAAGGTTCATTCTCCATACTATTCACTTTTTATGTCATGTATGGTGTAAGTGCACTTGGGCCAGCCAAGGCCACTGAGTATAAGATGTGCTGTGTAGTACAACACTGTTAGGAAGTCGTCCATATGGGTGTAGTGGATTCAAAATGAATCTTTTGTCTTCTAGGTGGCTAGTGGGTGCAGGTAGAGATAAAGAGAGAGAGGGGGGGGGGGGGGGGGGGGGGGGGGGGGGGGGGGGGGGGGGGGTTTTGTATTTGTGAGTTTGGTATAAGGTGTGTGCAATGAGGTATGAGCCCCTTGACATGAATGTGTGTTGGGTGTCAGTGTGGTGTGTGGGGGGGGGGGGGGGGGGTTTCGATCAGGATTGGGTTAAAGAAAACAAAAGTAGAAGGGGGAGGTGGGGGTGGGGTTAGGGTTAGGTTTAAGGAATAAAAAACTAGGAGAGGGGGGTTTTGAGGGGTTCAGGGTTAGGTTTAAGAACTTAAAAGGTAGGGGAGGGGGGTGGGGGTGAGGGTTAGGGATGACAGGCTGGGAAATGGTGAAGATTTTAGGATGAGAGAAGGGTCGGGGTTAGGTGTAATAAATTGGATGGTGGAGGGTGAGGGAGGGTTAGGGTCAGGTATGGAAGTGGGTGAGGGACGCGGCTGATTTACACGTATCTCAAAAATGACCCCCAGGATGGAAAAAAAACTCGGAAATCCGCAGTCCGCGGATAATTGACACCCCTGGGGTTAAGATTGGGGTTAGGGGTTAGGGTTAGTGGTTAGGGGTTAGGGTCAGATGAAGAAGATGAGGAAAAAGGGAACGCAAACACGTGTCCAACCGCGCCGTAACTAGCATTTATGAAAAAAGTCCCGTCTGCATCTTTGCCCCGATGTAATGGGGAAAAACACTGATTAGTGTACTAATTAAAAAAACAACCGCGTCTCACTAGACATTCATAGCTGTCACGATGTTCATCTGTGTAATTAAACCTCTTGTTTAATAATGCATTAGAGCTTTGCACGTATTGCTTTCTGTGAGATTGTGTCATCCTTCTCTTGGTATCTTTTTTTTATTCCCCACACTGGCACAGTTAATGGAAGGTTAGATCTGACCATCTGCAGCATGTAGACAAGCCAAAATCAGGAGCTACACCCCCCTGGTGTCACAGGTACCACCATCTAACTCCTCTAAGCAGCCACACAATCACTTATAAAGACCGGTGACAAGTTGTTGGTGAATAATAAGGTTGTAAATGCAGTAAGTCATGGGCGCATTAGACTGTGCATAATTTTTTTTCTTTTTTTTTTTACTCTTGAAATTACATTTTAGCTCTTTAGTCAATGTGAGAGACTTGATGAATGCCATCAGCGGCTCCTGAAAGCTTCTAACGCTTGAAGACACACGAACACACATCATCCATGTGCACATCCAACAGTGAAGTGTAATTTATCTTCTGATGAATGCTGATAATTTGCATTCATTTGAGCTTCGATTCATCCAGAACTTTCCAGAAGCAACTGACAGCTCATTTAAATCCAGCAGGCTACTTTATTATATTAACTTTTGATTCTAATAACGGAGGAGCTTTGATTACATGTTTCAAGTCCCTAAATTTTATGACCACTGGCTTTTGATTAAAACGTGATGAAAGACAAACACGCCAATCTGGCTGCGCGAGGCCAGCAGCGTCCTCTTTGTAAATGTCTGCATCTGTGTGCGTACATGTATGTGCGCTTACTGGAGAAGTTTTTCCTGCTGCGTGTGAAGCTGAACGTAGTCATCAGTGCTGTTCAGAAATAAAAAAAAAATACTTGAAAAGATGACAAACTTGCATTCAGACATGCGATCACGTCGGTGACGCATCCAGTCAGCTTTAATGTGAAAAGTAAAATGCCAGTATCAGAGGTTTGATACCCTAACCCTCGGCTGGCGTGGTGACCGGTGATCTAGTCCTCTGACCATCTCACCTCAGTGCTGCTACCTGCATCTGTTTATATAGTCATTTCATTCAGTCATTTGTGTCTCTCCTCTCTCTGTCCTCCATCCTCCCTCTGTCCTGTCTCTCCTCTCTTTTTCTTTCTTTACCCGGCTGGTCTTCAGCAGGAAGGTCCCCCCATATGATCCAGGTCCTGATCAAGGTTTCTTCCTCTTAAAGTGGAGTTTTTTCTTGCCACTGTTTGGCTTAAAGGTTTTTTTTCTCCCTCTGTGAGTTTTTTTTACTTGCCATTATCCTTGATTTGGATTTATTATTATAATTTTAGTTAATGATATTTGCTCGGGGGTCATGATCTGGATCTCGTCTATACCACGTGTCAAACACAAGGCCCGCGGGTCAAATGTGACCCGTCACGTCATTCTATGTGGTCCTCGAGAGCTTGGGCATTATTGGCTTAAGTTTTAAACCAATAATTTAAGACTTAATATAAGCTTAAACCGCTTTAAAGCGCATATTTACAATAAACTACATCTCCCATTATGCATTTCGTCGTTACCCACAACGATAACGGTAGCTATGAGCAAGACGATTTTTCAGAACTGATGGACTTAAGAAAAACCTTTACAAACTAACCCAAACATGTCCAAGAAAAGAAAAATTGATGCACAAGGTAGACAGTTTCATGAACGATGGGAAAACAATTACAAGTTTGTATCTCAAGGTGAAATAACAGTATGTCTTTTGTAATGAATCACATTATCACTGTCTCACTCAAACGCACGGATCCTTCACTCCACCGAATGTCACGAGGCATTATGCCACATGTGTCAAACACAAAGCCCGCGGGCCAAATGTGGCCCACCACGTCATTTTATGTGGCCCTCGAGAGCTTGGGCATTATTGGCTTAAATTTTAAACCAATATTTTAAAGCTTAAAATTTAGCTTACACTGCTTTAAAGTGCATATTGACAATAAACTACATCTCCCATCATGCACTTCGTCGTTACCCACAATGATAACGGTAGCTATGAGCAAGATGATTTTTCAGAACATCTCCAAGAAAAGAAAAATTGATGCACAAAGAAGTCAGTTTCATGAATGATGGGAAAACAACAGTGTGTCTTTTGTGTTAGGAGGTAGGTGTCAGTCGTGAAAGAGTTTAATCTACGTCGGCATTTTGACAGCAATCACGGAGCTAAGTATGCTAAATTTAGCCGGCAAGAAAAACAAAGAACCGCTTCCACTTCTGAAACCAAGCTAATGGATACTTTTACAACCACAGACCCTGAGTTTAATATAATAATGACTTAAATGTTTGAAACTTGAATACATAATAAATACAGAAACCGTTATTTGACATTATAATTAGGTGTAGTTTAATTTATTTTGATTTACATTGTATTTTGTTACATTCATGCTGTCAATCTGGCCCTTCGAGGGCAACCATGATGCTAATGTGGCCTTCAGTGAAAATGAGTCTGACACCTGACCTAGAGACAATTGACATTGTAACAGACGCTATATTAATAAAATAGAATTTAATTGAATTGAATTGAGTTTGCTTTTTTATCTTTTTACATCTTTGACTGACTCCAAAATGCTGCTGAACCTGCTTTAATGTCACTCTCCAGTCAAATACTAGTGCACATGGTTGCGCAACCCAGGACGAGACAGTAAAATTATCCATTTGATTCCATAGAGACTTTAACTTGTGCTAATCCACCAGCCAATATGTTTTTGAAGCAAAATGGAAAAATAGAAAAAAATAAATCAGGAGTAGGAGTTTGAAACAGGGAGTAAAGGAAACCAGCAGATGAAATAGAGGAAGACAATGACCTCATCAAACAGGAGAAATTAAAAAGCCCACAAAAATCACAGAAATCTGTCACTTAAATTGATCTGTTTTAGATTTGCATTGAGGTGACAAAAAAATACCGGACCAGGAGCAAAGACACGCTAACCAGTTTGATTTTAGTCGATATATCATCAATGATAGGAACGTTATTGACAGGGGGACATTTCGTAACAGTTCATTGGGTTACATATATAAATGATCAAGTGCATAATAAAATATTGTTTGAATGTAATCTCTGTTTAATGTTTCCCAAGTAGTATCATAAGAACGGGAAAGACACGTGTCAAAAAGGTCAACAAGCCGGGAGTTGAACTCACAATCAGCCACAGGAAGGACTGTAGTCTCTGTACCATGGGCCACCTGCCCTAACCACTGCACTACTGGGGCACCTGAGCTTATTTGGGCAGAGAACAGTGAAAGGGTTTGTGGAACTACGGAGGGGGCGCGCTGAATATCCTTGTGCAACTAAGACAATGATGACCATTAAAGGGGTGATTTTATGTATATTTATTCAGAAATAGCAATTTATCCACAGTTTTTGGTTTTAACCGATTCCTTTTTTTAGACACAATCTCTCCAGCCTTGGAGAACACCCTTTCACATGGCACAGAGGATGCTGGGCTGCATAAAAATGTTTGTGCCATCATGTACAAACTATATACTGAACTACCACAAACTATATAAACGCTATCCAGATTCTAGTATCCAAGCTATCCAAACTCTATCCACACTCTGAACTGACCGCAACTCACCTACAAACACCCACATTTTGAATGGAGCCTGTGGCGTTTATAAAGCTGTCAAAACCCAAGACAAGAAATGAACCACTTCCCGAAGCAGTCACGTGGTACAGCCGGGCAGCGAAGCTTCGGATGTCATCACTTTCGGCTCCTCCCCTAAATGAAGCAAGCCTCGATACACGCTTCGAGGACACGCCCCCTCCATTTCTCGATACGCGCTTCGGAGCCTCGGCACTCTCGTAACATCACTAGCAGAAACCAACAAAGACAAGACAGGACTTCAAAGTAACACATGGAACAAGAGACTAACTTAACTCTTGTTAAAGACAGGGGAGACGAGAGTAAACCCACACCAAAACCAAAGACACACCGTGCACAACCCAATTCAATTCAGTTCAATTCAATTTTATTTGTATAGTGTCTGTTACAATGTCAATTGTCTCTAGGCGCTTTACAGAGACCCAGATCATGACCCCCGAGTAAATATCATTAACTAAAATTAGATAGTGATGGCAAGTAAAAAAACTTCCACAGAGGGAGAAAAAAACCTTTAAGCCAAACAGTGCCAAGGAAAAACTCTATTTTAAGAGGAAGAAACCTTGAGCAGAACCTGGCTCATATGTGGGGACCTTCCTGCTGAACAGTGGCGGCTTGTCAATAGGGGGCGCTAGGGCGCTGCCCCCATTAAAATTACAGGAAAAAATATAGACACAGTACACATAAATTACGTAATTAAAAAGTAATTATAACATCTGTGCACTCATAAAATGTGTCTGACTTTTAATTTTTCAAGCCTTACCATCCCATACTGGGTTTATTCAGAGTTGTTTTTTGTGCAGACAGAAATACATAGGTTTGAATGGCGAGGGACGCCGGCCAAATGAGTGTGTATGTATGTTCTTAAACTTTTCTTCCCATGTGACTTCATGGTGGCCTCTAATTGGTTACTCAAAGATTCTCCTCTGGGCGCAGCTCTCTGTGCCCCTGGCGAATCAGCGTGTTTTCTGTCATTCTTCATCCATTCAGATTGATTCATGATGATAGCTGTCAATCAAAGTCACACCCCTGATAGTGTAGACGCGCGACCGCATCTGTCACTCGCATACGGATACAAACGGAGTCACATAGACACGACAGAAGACAATGGCAGCAGAAAAACTAAATTCAGTCGTTTCGTTACAAAATAATAATTTCCCGAGGCATTCGCCGGAGGAAAAGAAGCTGATTAAGGAGCTTGGACCGGACCAACCAGACCTAAAAATCCAGCAGCAGGCAAGTGACCGTGGACGGAGTTACACCCGGGACTTCTCCCGCCTGTGATATGCCAAACACAGTTAGCTAGCTGGATGTGAAGTTAGCGATGCTCTTTATCGCTTTCCCTGCTTGCTTTTTCAAAGTGTTGGCACTGAAGGTCTGTGGACAACAACGGGGGTCAGAGACCTGAAACATCTCTCTGAAAAATGCAAATGGCATGAAAGTAGCCGTAGCCATCTTGACAACAGCATGAAGCTACAGTTTTTTGGCAGAATTAGCATTGCTGAACAATTAGATGAGGGCTATAGAGCTGGCATTAGAAGGCACAACGAAGAAGTGACTAAAAATCGTCACATACTGTCCAGGATAATAGACTGTGTGAAATTTTGTGTGGCCTTTGAGTTGGCTTTACGTGGCCATGATGTATGATTGCATTTGGACCAGAGCTAATGATAACAGAGAACTCATCACCCTCCTTGCTGCTAAATCATATTATTGCTTTTACTAAACGGTGGTTAAATCAATCATCTAATAAACAAAGTAAACTTACCTTGAACTCACCCTGAACACATCTACACACAGGTGGAGGTAAACGCTGGGATGGACAGAGGAGGGAACTGCAGATCAGCATGAAACTCAGGAAACTGGCCTGCAAACACGCAGTTTTCCCAACCAGTTCATTCAAACCAAAATAAATGTGCGAAAGCGAGAAACGCACTTAGAACAGGTGCGTTAAGTGAGGTATTATTTAATTTACACCAAAACCAATGATATAAATAAATATTTTTAAAAAAAACCTGTAGGAATAAATTGATTCTAAAAACATGGCCTTACTTTTCTCTTCAAACAGACTGCGGGTCACTGCAAGAATAAATGTTCACTCTGGACTAGAAAACACGGCACCTTTCCAACAATGAGCGCCATCATTCAGCGTGCAGCCTCACAACGAGACCCATAACAGTCACGCTTTAGACGGTAGATATACTTTATGGCGAACGCCTCATGTGCCTTGTAGCAGGTTTAATGTACCTCAGCGCTCTGTGGCACAGACCACTGAGCATCCAATGGCCGGCCCGGGCCGCACATTTTCTGAAGGTCGCGCAATGTGAATATAAATACTTCTTCAGCCGAGACATAACTGCCGACAACATTTCAAAATCCGCCCACTCCCAACATTTGTTTCAGTCGTGGCTGCGCAGGTGAGTTGATATGTAGCTCGTTGCGTCGCAAAATATTAGATTTCGCCTCGTTTCCGTTTTAATGGCCCACTAAATGACAATGTAACTCATGCATGCTGGTTTATAGCTCTGTGATATTAAAAGAAAAAAAAAATGTGTGGGAAGCAGCCAACGTCTGATGTGTCTCATGAAAATAATTTAGAGAAAGGAGGAAAGAAAGGAGAAATGGTTTTAAACACCCTAAATTATTAAACTCCAAGAAAAATATTGCTCTCCGAATAAAAAAGAAAGAAACAGCCGGGAGCAGTAAACGTCAAAAGAGATTTACAAAAGCAAGAAAATAAGAAAATAATTCAATAACACGTCAGTGAGTCCAGCTTTTTAGAGAAATTTATCTCCACACAATATGAGGTTTTTTTTTTTTAAATTTGGGCATTTTTCAAGCGCGGTGTGGACAAGCAGAGCGCCGATTAGATTCAGAACAGGAAAAGGACTCTCCCCAGGTAGGTATGCAGGAATATGATATCAAATAAAAAATAAATGACAATCGAGGGAAAACGGGGGGAAGAAATATAGAAAAATAGTTGTGCAGTTTGAAAACATGTGCAGGAGGAAGTCACATGTGCACGTTAACAGGACAGAACATGCAGAATTAAAGTGATTGTGTTGATCTGTGACACGGAGGTGAGCTGTTGAACAGTGAAGCGTTCTTTATAGTCCGTTGGAGCGTGCGCTCCGCTGTACCGGCAGGTGAGTTTGGGGGGTTATGGGATAGGTCGTCCTTGATGAAGAGCAGTTTACTCACTGACCTCCTCCTCATCACTGACTCAGGTGTCTCCAGGTTCCGTCCAGTGACTTTTCCGACTTTATGAATGACTTTATCGATCCCGCTGGCGTCTCCGGCACCGATGCCGCTCCTGCAGCAGACCGCGGCGTGGTGGACAAGCGCTCACCTCCGTTGCTGCACGCGTTCAAGGACATAAATTTGTTCAGAAAGCAAAGTATGCTTCCCATAAGACCTCTGGTGTCGGTCTGCAGTCCAGTCTCTTGCTCGGGTGTAGCTCAGCGATGTCAGCCTCCTCGTCCACGTCCTCCGTCGCTGTCAGGAGTAGGGGTGTGAAAAAAATCGATTTGGCAATATATCGTGATTTTTAGCCACCCAATATAATATCGATTTTTCAGCTCCTACAATTGATTTTTTTTCTATTTTTCAAAAACACTAATAATAAACAATAAATACTAGGGATGCACGATGTTTTTTAAAACCGATAACCGATAACTTTCAACTCCTAAAGGCCAATACCGATACCGATAACCGATAACACACACATATACCTAAGATCATTACATCAACACTATGAACAAAATCAAAAATAGTTTGGACTCTTTAAATGAACAGATATTTATTTTTTCCATTGAAAAACTACTGGCAAGCCTCACAAACATTTTTGTAAAGCTATCAAACAAACCTATTTGATATCTCACATTAATTTAAATAGGTGCATTACTTGCTGATATAAAAAAAAATAAAGGCTCCTTAAACTGATGGAAATACATCCATCAAAATTACAAACTGAAAAGGATTTACAATTTAAGGATTTTGGCTTGTGGTTCCATTTAAATTAATACCTTTAATTAAAGGAGCAATAAGTGGAAATCCATTATTTAAGACTGAAGGAATTAAAAAATCGCTACATGGAGAACGAGAGGTGTAATTTCATCTGGAGTATAGGATGACGTCACACACCTGCTCTCTGTTTTGATCTCCAGCCTTATGTTTACAAGCCGGTCCGGCCGCGCGTTCATGTGCGTTCATGTGAAACTTCGCCTCCTCCCTCCTCCCCCCTCCCTCTCTATAAAACGCGACAGCCAGTGAGTAGTGACGGCGGCAGCATTTTCGAACTGAAATGGCAGACAGCGGAACAAAACCTTCCAATGAAGACGAGCAAGGAGCAGACAAAAAAAAAACGGTCATTGGCAAAGAAATGGTCCGATAAAGAAAGAGATAAAACCAGAATTAACATTGGCCTGGCGTTTCCGAGGTGGAGGGAGCTACGAGAGCTAAAGGGGCTACAGTCGGACTCTGAGCTGGCTCTTCTTCTCCTTGACAGGCAAGTAACACCATAAAGTCAAATGTCTGTTTTATTGTCTGTGTTACAGTAACTTTACACACTTGCCGCTATATTGCATGAGTATGTAGCATGGGTTAATGTCCGGAGCTGGAGTTATTACCAGCTCGGTCCTCAGCGTTACGGTTGTGTTTGGTGAGTAGCCCGACAGGCAGCTAACATTTCAATTAGCATTGTAAAATATAGCCTGGGGGACAACCTGGGGGGCTCCCGGGCTGTCACACCAGGCTGAAACGTCATATTGTTACTAACGTTGAACTGTCTGCTAACGCAATTAGCGGCGAATAGATAACGTTTGATGCTAATGGTGACTCACTAAATTAGTGACATAAAGATTAATTTACGGACAAACCAGTATAAACATTATAATGTTATAAATGACTTACTTTGTTACTCGCCATGGTGATGTTTTGCTCGGTGTAGGTAGATCTTCGAAGCGAGCGGGGGTGTAGTGGGGGAGTGTGTGGAGGTGGGGGGGTGGTGGCGAGCAGAGGCAGAGGGAGGTGTGGCTAATGGCACACTTTGTTTTGGTCTACAGGCAGTGCTCAACAGCAAACCTAGCGGTGAAATGATTTCGCTTTTTGCTCCTTTAAAGTAAATGAGGTTCAGTGATTTTTTTTTTTGTTTTTTTTAATCTCATGGAAGCTTTAGATGAGCGAGATGAGGGAGAGGAGAGGGGAGGTGAGGGGAGACTGCTGCTGGCTTGCGCACGTTAGCGTTAGCTCGCGTCAGCCCAATTTCAAAACTCCATGGAAGCGATTATGTTACACTGAGCTGCTTAGAGACATTACCATCATGTTTTAGCGCTGCTTGCTGTCTCAACAAGAGTTTATGTTGAATCTTTGCGCATCGCGGCCCAAAGAACTCCCGTGTGGCTCCAGAAGGTAAACTTTCAGCTCGACATGACAGCAGATCCTGGCTCTGTAGACAGAGCTGGAGCAGCGTAACTCATGTCAGATGATTTCTAGTTACTGGTTGGAATAATTACCGCATTAGAGAAGCTTGATTTATGGAGCATGGCTAAAAATTTCATTACCCACAAGGGGTGTATAAGAAAAAAATCGATTTGGCAATATAATATCAATTTTTCAGCTCCTAACATCGATTCTTTAGGAAAATTGTTTTTTCACATTTAAATTGTTTAACATTTAAATATGAAAAACACATTTAAACATGAAAAACAGGTTGTTTTGAAGTAAATAGTTTTGACGCAATTTGTCCTCTGAATGATCAATATCATCTGATAAACATATACAGCAACTTGATTTTTCATCTCTACTTTTAATTTTGATATTAACTGGGTAAAATTATCACAATATATCATGATATCGCGATATTGTGATAATATCACATCGTGACCCACGTATCATGATACATATCGTATTGCGAGGTCCTTGCCAATACTCACCCCTATTCAGGAGTAGATGCATCCTGAACTGGAACCCCAATGGTCCCAACCTCCACCATCCAGGTAAGACACACCTATTAAACTATCACAGTAATGATTGGAAAAAAAAAAAAGTAAGTGAACCTCTGGGATCATTGCTTGAATGAAAACTGAATGGAGTCAGGTGGAAGTTATTTCACTGAAGTTGATGCGTAACCTCAGGACGTCCTTAGGTTTTCGTGAACGTGATAAAATAATTCAGGCCTCGCGTTTGGCTCCGGCTGCAGCTGACACTCGGCACATGAGAGGGGGTTGATAACACCATCTCATTAAGGATTAGCCATTTTAATTACTTCCACCTCTCAGCCAGAACTTTCCCCTTTAAGCCCGGCGGGGCCTCCTCCAGCAACATGCTGCTCGTATCAGATGCGGCGGTCTACACAATGCTGGTTTGATAAGCCACACCGAGGAATTTTCCGGCTTTTGTGATGCAGTTTGCATCGAGCAGATAAGGTTTATTACTACATCCTGCGTTAATCTTTCCTTGTTTGGCAACCCTCAGTGATGATACAAGGGAGTAGCTGGGAAAATAAAGCGAAAGGTTTGACTATAATGATAAATTATGTTGTCAGATTTAATGAGATATCTCTAAATAACAGCTAAAGCCATCGCCGCATGATTTTTATCTTCCGCTGTGCTGCTGATGTTGCTTTGAATGCATTACTGCGTGGGGGTCTTGTTTTCTTTTTGGCCGCACCACTTTCATGCTCTTCTGTTTGAGTCACTTTCATGCCATTGATTTTCCAAGTTGTGCATACTCAACGTGATCAATCCAATTTCCCGCTTAACACGGCAAATGTCAGCAGGCGGTGAATTGTATGAGCAGAAGAAGGTCATCAAACATGCCTTTAGATGAAATAGTGCTAAAAGGTGTGGACACATGGACCTGCTACAGACAATCAGAGGCTCTGAGGAGAGAGGGATGATTTTAACAGTGACTTCCTGCCAATAATTAGCAGGAAAATATAGTTGTAGAATATGTTTAACATCGTAATTCACCTCCTGGCAAGACTCAGGGCAGTCTAATGTGAGAGAAATCAATAGTCCAGGAACTAGAATAAGGACCTAAAAATTCATCATCTGCTATGTTTAATCAATCAGATTAATTTATCTGCAACAGTTATGTGGGTGAGTCCTTGGATAAATGACCTCTGAACCACAGAAAAGCCAAAGGACCAGAAGGGACTCGGCGAGAAGCTCATTACTGGCTTTTTAACTGTTAGTCTCAGTTACTTCGGTGAAATGGAGGACTCCACAATTTCCTTTTATTTCCCCCCCTTAGCCTTCCAGGCCGAAGTAGAAGACAGGCCAAATTAAAGATGACGATTTGGGGAGAGCTCATCAGAAACGACAGCAACCGGTCAACAGGGATAACAGAGATGACAGCGACATATCAAACGATGATAACGACAGCGTGCAATGCTACACTAGAAGATGGCATGAAATGAAGGCTAAAAAAACCACAAAAAAACAAATAACCTTATACAATGTCAGTGCAGGCAAAGCAGGTCTGTCAGCCATTAAAGGGCACTTAATCACGCGGTGATGAACCATGTGGTGCATTAGTCCAAAGATGGACTAATCTAAGCTGAAGACGGGATCAGTTGGGCCTCCTAATGCAGCTCAATGAGATGGCCTCCTCCAGCAGGAAAGGGTCAAGCACTCAGCTCTTACGAGCAGAACGCAGCTTAATTTGACCTAATAATTCAGTCCTGACTTCACTAAATTGCTTTACATACGCTACCGAACAAACAGCATCAATGGATAAAAGCCAATTAGTGAGTGACTGATGGCTATTCTCTCTCTCTCTCTCTCTCTTCCTCCCTTTTCTTAACATGGATAAGTGGCATGATGTTGTTGTTATGGAGACGGGTACCAGGCAACAGTGAGCTTTGCTCCCATGTATTAGAAGAACCTTTCCTCATTTGCCGTCGACCTCAGATTCTGGCAAAAGTTTTATCCAAATTTCTCTTCTCGGCGCATCCAACGAGCCCGTCAAAGCTCCCACAAGCCGAGCTTAGAATAGGTGAGCCAAGCCTAAAAAAATAAACTTCCCAATAACTTCTGCCCGCCTACTCGGAAGTTAACTTCAACGTCGTGTTGTAAATGTTGAGTTTGCCGTCTCGATGGAAGAAGATGCGACCATCGCTTGCAAGGCTTGACGTACCTGGAGAGGAAGGTAAGTAAGTGGACTTTATTGATCCCAAGCTGGGAAATTCAAGTGTTACAGCAGCAAGGTTAAGGCACAACATACAAAAAGATAAGAAATATATAAGAAAATGTAGATCAGAAAGAACAAAAAGCTGCAAGCAGTGTTTCTCAAGAGAGGTGTCCATCACCTTCCCAAGCCAGTCAGGAAAAAGACAATACGGAGATGATTCCATTTGGCATTAATTGGAGAGAATAAAAGTTGCTGCCCAGCTTGAATCCAGAGGTATGAGTAACAAAAAAAGTGCTCTGGAATCTAGTCAGAGCTGAGATCTAAGCTGCCACATCAAGGCTGGAACTATCACAGCTTTTTATCATCTCAAACAAATAAAAAGAGTCAAAGATCTGATGTCCAGAGCAGATTTACAGAAACTCATCCAGCCTTTATCTCCAGCAGACTCAACAACCGTAACTGTGTTGTCTGATGAGACAACTTCAGTTCATCATGAATGTTGTTGCCAGAGTTCTAACAAGAACCAAGAACTTTACTGAAAATAAAATACGTAATTCTCACGCACAACTAATGCGTGTGCAAAATTTCGCGATTTTTTGAGTATGTTAAGGCTCCCAAACAAGCGATTCATTCAGGAGGATAATTCTACTAACAATAATAATAAACATACGAAATACAATATACTAAAAATCTGTGTAACTGATGTCATGGATATGAATGTACAGGCTATGAAATATTCAGAATTTCAAATGTGCATACAGGCTATATTACAGATAAACAATAGTAGGCTAAACCATTGAAATGAATAAGCTAAATTACATGACGTGGTACTGAACTATCCAGTGTTCAGGCTATGAAGATGTACGGGCTGTGTTTTATATATATATATATATATATATATATATATATATATATATAATATATATATATATATATGTATATATATATACACATATATATATATATATATATATATATATATATATATATATATATATACTATAATCTATATATATATATATGATATATATATATATATATACAGTCATGGAAAAAATTATTAGACCACCATTTTTTCTTCACTTTCTTGTTCATTTTAATACCTGGTACCACTAAACGTCATCATGTGACTAAAACAGACAGAAAAGAAAACACTGAATGCATAAAAGCAGTGTTTTTGGCAGTACAACGCCATAGCTATTGATGTAAAAACTTAAGTGATTTAGGTTATAATCAAGAAAACCATGGAAAATGGTAAGATATCAGCTCTTAAATAAAACTCTTATGAGCAATCTTTGTGGTTATCGTTATGTTTGTCCAAACAAATGTACCTTTAATTGTACCAGGCATTAAAATGAACAAGAAACTGAATAAAACAAGGGTGGTCTAATAATTTTTTCCATGACTGTATAAATATATATATATTGAGAGCCCTTACTACATTGAATTTCCCTTTATGGAATAAATAAAGTATTTTTCATTTCATTTTCATTTCATTTCATTTCATTATTGAACCTCCTCCATGCAGGCTTTGATGCCATCTCTCACCACATCCCCCTTGACAGAGTAGCCTTCATTTGAAACGCCGACCTGTCCTCCACCTCGTTTAAATCATATCTTTCCATCTATATTCAGTTCATTCAACTCAAACTTTTACATTTCAGGCATCTCCAGTCACTACTGGTGTGCCTCAGGGCTCTGCCCTGGGGCCACTTCTATTCATCATCCATTTACTTGCTTGAGGCTATATTTTCTGCACGTTAAACAATCAGTTCCATGATGGTGATACTCAAACCAACCTCCATTTGTCCACCCACCTCCCTCTGCGATTGCCTACATGAAATCACAGTCTGGTTTTCCTTTCTCATGCAAACAAGACTGCGGTTCTCTTCAATGGAAAAGGTGGAAGGCTGGTTCAAAGCTCTGCTGCTCATATCACCACTAAAACCCTTGTCCTTCAACAGCATCTCTAGTTCCCAGTCAGATATCGTATTGTTTTCAAGATTCTGCTTACAACCTTGCCCCTCAGCATGGCTCTGAACTGCTGCTCATCAACACACCCCCATGTCTTCTCCGTCCATCTACCTCCCTTTACTGCTTGTCTGTTTGGCCACCGTGGCAGTTCGAGCTCTCAGCCACTCTGCGCTCTGCTTTTTTAGTGTCTATATATCTTCATGTGAGAAAGAAAGACAGGTGCAATTTGCAGCTCAGCTCAGTTTTTTTTCTGTCTCACTTTATTGAACGTGAACGACAACTTCTGGTTTCCTCAGAAGCACACAAGTGTCTCTTCTTTATCAGATATACCTGTTCTGTTCCACACAATGAAGCAACTGCACAAGTCGTGCTCGTTTTAAACTGAATATGCAGTAAAGAAGGCCGCTTGTCATCCTTGTCAGAAAAACAGGTGGGCTGGAGACGCACACATATCTGACAGACACAAATCCCGTCACTCAGCAGCCAACAAAGAAGTATTCAGACGAGCACAGGAGAGGTAAGGACAGAATAAAGACAATTGATTAGATTTTTTTCTTCTCGATCCAACAATAGTCTACAGTGTCCTTGTCTTTCTGGTGCACAGAGGATCTAACCGAGCGTGGAAGATATGAATCCCATTATTCCAGCTTGTTTGTGCACTCCAGCCTTCTACCAAACATCTCCAGGCTTTTCACTTTTACCTGGACAATTTTAAAAACAACAGCCCAAAATATGAAATATGCACAAAACAAACAAACAATACAAAAAAAAAACAAAAGCTCTTTGTTATTTCCTGTTAGCATCCAGACACCTGTGTGACTCCAGCAAACCATAAAAGCCATTCAAAGAATTCAGTCCCTTTAATTCAGCTCTATTTTTTTAGACAAGAAAAAAAAATGTAGCAATAGATGGAAAATGATTGCAAAGATGCATCATTTGGCCTCTCATTTGGTTCCTCCCAGCCTGTGGTGCAGTTCTTTGCAACAGTAACGCCAATTAACAAGCAAAACACCATCTACTGGCAAAAACAGAAATTCTGTTTTCCATAATTGTAAATTTTCCTTTGATGAGAATATTTCAGTCCTCCGGGTGTTGTGGGACGCTCTGACAATGCAAGTGGACGAATGTTGCACAAAAGCTGTGCAAATGAAAAGAAAAAACAAAAACACAGTCGAATCATTTTCTGGCTCAGTTTCCTTAATTAAGGATTTCAGTCACTTGCCAGTGGATGAGGAACTGAAGTGGACGTAGACCTGCCAAGCATCAGTTTTAGCATCCAAAATTATTTATTCCCACTTATGAAAAAAGGGAAGAAAAAAATTAGCATTATTGCTAGTTTATTATTTCACACATGCAGCCGGTGAAAATGAGGACTCCAGTTTTGGAGATTTTATTGTCTCTGCAGACTACTTCTGGTTTAGCTGTGAAAAAACAGCAGCAGGATACATGCAAACATTGTTAAGCAATGCACCTATTAAATGAAAATCAGAGCAGGAACAGACTGGTGTGACGCTAAACGGCGCGTCTCTGATATCCTGATAAAAGCTGAAGGAACAGAACACAGAAGCAATTAGAAAACGAACAAAACAAGAGTAAAAAAAACTAAAGTGTGTGTTCAGCATCCCAGCTTGGCCACGTGCATCCATGCTGTCTGGCAGGAACAAAACAAGTCGTCG
Organism: Hirundichthys speculiger; assembly: GCA_018398805.1. Lineage (NCBI taxonomy): Eukaryota > Metazoa > Chordata > Actinopteri > Beloniformes > Exocoetidae > Hirundichthys > Hirundichthys speculiger. The sequence continues at coordinate 1,871,017 of JAGFBZ010001678.1, forward strand.
CAGTCGTCCCCCCCGCTGAGGCTGGACGGGAGACACTCGTCTCGGTGAGACGTGCACGATTAAAGCAGAGCGTCCAGGAGCACGTTGAGAGCAAATGTTGCATTTGTAAAAAGCTTAAATGAGTGCGCAGCCTTGACTCGAATTTGCCTTCAGAGCAGAGACTATTAGACTTTTTTTTCCTGGCTTCTTCTTTAGTGCACTTTGAAACAGATTTTTTAATCGTGACATATGCACTTATAATGCATGAGGGCGACTTCACTTAGCATTAATTAACAAATGAGATACGACATTCAGCTGCAGAGGCAAAATGACCCGTTCTTTAATCAATCACAGAGTTTAACGACGACGAAATAAATGTCTATGAAATGAAGGGAGATTTAATTTCTCCTTCTAGCTTGGAAGATTCGGGGTTGATTAAAACATTAATATGAGCTTCTAAGCTAAAGGATTTAAAATAGATAAATAAATAAATTATTCATAGGCTTTTCCGGAAAGTCATTCTGCAGTTACTGAGCTCTGAGATCTTCCGTGAAGGTCCGGGCTCAGCCACGCTGTTATCATCTAGATCAGCCGTTCCCAAACTTCAGAATACCAAGGCCTAATTTGAAATGTGAAAAATCTCCACGGCCCACCCGAACCTTTAATCACAACTGTGATCCAACATACAGGACAAGGAACCATGATCCCATATTAATGTAAGGGGTCAACAAATAAGGTGACACTTGTCATATTAAGTTAAGATGACAGTAAAATAACACTTAACTGGTTTGTTTTATTACTTTTTAATGTTTTTTTAATGAATATTTTACTGTAATTAAAAACATTTAAAAAACACAGAGGATTTAAAACGCATTTGTTTAATTTTAATGACCTATCACGGCCCACCTGCAGTCCCACGACGGCCCACGAGGGGGCCGCGGCCCACACTTTGGGAATCACTGCTGTAGAAGATAATCTGATAGATCTGATGAGTGGTTTTCCTCTCCTTGATAGGAGAGATATGATATGAGGAAGACGAGTAAGGCCCTATCATGATGCTTCTACCTCCGTGCTTCACTGCTGATGCTGGTAAGCTGTGTGTGTAAGTGTTCTTCCACAAAAAAAAAAAAAGAAGAAAAAAATCAACATTTACTTCTCCAATCCACAAAACATCGTCCCAAAAAGTGGTGTGAGCTGTTAAGTTGGACCTGAGGTTTGCCAGTGTTTTTCTTGGAGAGCAGCCTCTTCCTCTGTGGTCTTCTTCCACGGGCGCCGCGCCTGTTCAACGAAACATGTCACTTAGACTCATGAACGGAGATCTTTTCCAGTCTCTTATTCATCAAAGTAGCTCTGCACAACACTCCTAGACACGTTTGATCAACTGGACTCCAGATGTGCAAACTTACTGGCTCCATTCAGCTTTCATTCGAAGCAACGACGCCGCGGTCGACTTACTTTTTCCCCCATTACTGTGACTGTTTAACGGGCGTGTCCAATAAATGCACGAGAAGTTACGACTGTGTGTTAATCAGCTTAAGCACAGTGTGTTTGTCTGTTATTGTGACCTGGATGGTGACCAGATCTCATTTTATGGCCAATTATTGCAGGAAATATGTTAATTCCAAGGGGTTGACATACTTTTTCTTACCGGTGTACAGCGGCAGGCGGGGGGGGGGGGGGGGGGGGGGGGTGGGGGGGGGGGGGGTGGTGGTGGTGGGGGAGTGGTGGGGTGTTGTCCAACATGCCTGTTAACCAAGACTGGACTGCGTCCCATCTTGTTTTGCTTTGTGATGTTACCTCCAGGATCTGGCCTTAGAACGACTGTCAGGAGACCTTTTGGCAGTTTCTCTTTACAGCCAGGTATCAAAGCAGAAAGGCACTAGACTTCTGGGAAATCCAAGGCCAACGCAATAGAGAAAACATCCTCAAATATAAAGAAGAAAGAGTACCCCTAACCTATCTGCAACAACAAGAAAAAAGAAAGAAATACACAAACCTGCAACTAAACCGTCTCACAAGACATAAACAGTGGAGAAAAGGGTTACAAAATAAAGATAGACAAGCACAATGAAACACAAATTAAGTTTACCAAAGACTTACATGTTAACCAACGTAACCAAAAGTGTGAGTCCTGCACAGAAATCATGGTGCAGTGGCAGACGAAATACCCCAGAAGGCCAAGAGTGCAGCTCCACGGTCCTTTCATTGGTCGCTGTTGAGCAATAATTGACTGAAGGGCCTTAAGCAACAGAAACCGATGAGCGAGAGGGAAGGACAAGGACCCTGGAAACAGCAATACCAGCCAATATTTGAGTGCACGCCTTTGGGGAACGTAGCAAAGGACTTTTCGCTCTTCAGCTCTGCTGTCACTGACGGTTGGTTAGAGTCAGGCAGGTACGAACAGTACTAGCATTCATTAATAAATGAGATATGACATCACGCTTCAGAGGGACGAATGTTGTTCATAGTTCACAGAAATTAAAATGAACGAGTTCAGTTCACCATTTAAAAAAATGAACTAAATAGTTCATTTTTGAACTAAATAATTAATTTTTAGTTCTTTTTTTAAATTCTTTTTTAATGTTGCTGTGAGGAATTATTTGTCAAAATGATTGCCACTGCCCATATACTACCTCACCACAAACGGCAATAATTTTAACTGTCGAAAACTACTGGTCCAATTCAGAATCCTTAACCAACCAGGGTTCACATTAGCATTGAAGGGACAGCCCATGTAAAACTGTAATTTCCATTTCAGCTTCTCTCTACACCAGCCGTTCCCAAACTTCAGAATACCAAGGCCCAATTTGAAATGTGAAAAATCTCCACAGCCCACCGAAACCTTTAATCACAACTGTGATCAACATACAGGACCAGGAACTATGATCCGATATTAATGTAAGGGGTCAACAAATAAGGTGACACTTGTCATAATAAGTTAAGATGACAGTAGAATGACACTTAACTGGTTTGTTTTATTACTTCTTAATGTTTTTTAATCATGTCATGAATATTTTACAGTAATTAAAAACATATTCAAAAAAGATTGAGGATTTAAGACACATTTTTTTAATTTTAATGACCTCTCACGGCCCACCTGCAGTCCCACGACGGTCCACCAGGTGGCGGCGGTCCACACTTTGGGAATCACTGCTCTACAGTAGATTAAAAGTATGAGGAAAAACTTGCTGTCAAATGGTCTTTATTATAAGACAAAAACAGGTCCTTAAGGTGCAACCCACCCCACCCCCCATTTCAATATTTCAATCCCCCCAGCAGTCGGGGGTCTCCTCCAGCTCTGGGTAACTGCAGCTTTCATCTTCTTTCATGCTTGTTTTAAACATTTGATGACGCAACTGTTAGCGTGACAGCAGCGACAGCTGTGTTGCCATGTTTGATTGATTTCCTCAGATACATATCAGGCTCGTTTATGGTGGATTTTAAATGGGGTTCGCTGGAAACCTGGAACGGTTTTGACCGTGCGTGAACTTTGAAAGAGCGTCGTTCACAACTGCCCAAATGAACTCGTTCACGCCCCCCGCTGGTGAAGGGGAAAGAGAGCGCGCTCATTTCACGTTCACACAAAATATGAACTAGTTCGTGAACTTTCATTCAATGAATGCGTTCAGGTACGACACTGCTAATCACAAAACAACTGGCAAAGGAGCAGTTTCTGTCCCTCTGACCGTGGCGCCGTGACAATCGTAACCGTTTCATTATGAGACTGAACTTTTGGGTGGTGGATGCATCACCCATCAGTTCGTGGACTGCCACTTCAAGGCACAGGAAGTGAGGCAAAAAGGATACATGTGCCCTCATGTGGTCAGAAGTGGTATTGCTACATAGAGTGGCTTTAAATCCATGGCGTATTGGTTCACTGTCAAACCATGAGAATACAGATATATCTTCAAAAACCTTGCAATCAGTGTACTGCTCAAATGCCAATTTGCAGGGTACTCTTGACATTACATTAAAGTGGAATCATCCAGCCATATTTGTCCTCTTCCAGCTCCACATCATGCAGAAGTTGGTTGTGCAAAGCCGTAAGGCTGATTTATAAAGAGGCACACCTTGCAATGGAGGGTAGAGTGGAATGGGGTGACTCCTGTGAACAAAGGTGTAAAATTAAAAATATATTTGAAGAGTGTGCTTTTGTTCTGTATCTCAATGTCATTTTGACCAAAGCACATCAGAGAAAGCACATATGTCTCCTTTAACAACACAGATCGCGCTCTCCCTAAAGATGCCATCCAAAAGTCATTTTTTTGGGGCCAAAAATCTGCCACCGAATTTTACATATGGGCCTTTATTTCTCCCTGTTGCTGTGATGCTGTCAACATCCGTCCTGTAAATCATATCCCCTGTAATCATGCCTCAAAAAGAAAAGTACCTTATTGAGCTATTTCATTTCAAATAACTTTTAAGTCACATTGAAAGTGACAACTTAATGAGCGTTTATCAGCGCCGCGGGAAGAAAGTGAACAGCTCCGGGGGGTCAAATGGAAATATTTATACGGACACGTTCATTATCTTTGAGCGTTGAGCGCCTCTGCGCATGTCAATGAAACAAATGAACTTGACAGACGGGAATATAAATTTAATGAGTCGGGGTTAAAAATCACGGCGGCTCAAAAACATGTTTGAGCTTTATTCGTCTTTCCAGACCAGCAAATCACGATGATGACACAACAAATCACGCTCCGCTCTATAGAAGGTGCACGATAACGTTTCACATCAGCAGAATCACATCTGTCTCCATCCCAGCACAGAAAAATAACACGTCCTGCCTGGAGAGCACACCAGCACACCTGCACACAGTCCCACATACGCAAACAAACCACGAATAAACACGCACGCTCACAGTCCCCGAACCAGCGTGACCGCTCGGTGGTGGAGCGCATTAAAAAACAATTAGGCCTCTCTGATTTGTCTATTTTTCGCGGCAGTCGGCCCACAGAGTCCAGCTGCCTCCCCCGGGCCCCTGCAGAGCGGCGGCGCGGGGGAGGAGCTTTCAAACACAGATGCAGAGACCCGACTTCACGTGGATAGCACACCGACGGATGTTGTGAGCTCTATAGTCACATCGTCGGACAAAATCCCCTTAGAGAGGCAGAGTTTTATGTTTTTAACTCACTCTGTGTCAAGCTGCTGGTGAACTTGTTTTCTGTGTTGGAGGAATGGCGGCGGTAGCACATTTAGCACACTTAATGATACAAAGCATCATAGTGTGCAGTTGATGATTACTATGTTAGCCGCTGGCAGTTTGTCACATTTTCTGTGCAACAGCTACGACACATTGAACAGTGGGAAAAGATGTAATGCAGCTGAGTACCACTCAGAGTTGTACAGAGGTGGGCGAATCGATCCAAGTATCAATAATATCGATACCAACGCTGGTATTGATATCCAATGATAATCATGTAAAAAGATCCGATACTCAAGCTTTTTTCTTTTCTTTTTTTTTCTTTCCAACAGAGAGTATCCAGGCAGATAAAAGCGGTCATCTTCAGCATCAACTCATATTAACTTTTAAAGTATATGTTACTTAAGTCAAATGTTACTGAGCCAACTCAAAAAAATGTAGTTCAGACCTTGATATAACCCAGTACATGTCATGTATCCCATTGAAAGGTCTTATCTAAGATAAAATAACATTAGATAATCCTTTATTTATCCCACAACAGGGATTGTAAGTACAGTATTGTTAGTTTAGTTAGTCTAAACTATAGTGTGTAGGGGCTAATAGTTATAGCTACAGTTATAGGAGCTCAGACTAGAGTAGCTCGTCTTAATCACAGCTTCGTCATAGCTATGCTGCTATAGGCCTACGCTGCAGGGGGACACCAACATGATCTGCTGAGTGGTGTCTCCACTGCTCTTCCCCCTTTCCTTCCCTTTCCTCCTCCCTTCCTCCTCCTCCAGCTCATTCTTAATTAATTGGGAGCACCTTGTTACTGTTAACTGTACTACATATTCGTTACTTTCCTGTGGTTTGTTGTGCTGTTTTGCCCCCCTGTTTTTCTCTGTATATTTGCAGGCCAGAGTTTCCTGAGTTGCATGCTGACTTGCAGTTCCCTCCTCTGTCCATCCCAGCGTTTACCTCCACCTGTGTGTGTAGATGTGCCGGCGTGCGTGGTGACCGGTGATCTAGTCCTCTGACCATCTCACCTCAGTGCTGCTACCTGCATCTGTTTATATCGTCATTATATTCAGTCATTTGTGTGCTCTCCTCTCTCTGTCCTCCATCCTCTCTCTGTCCTGTCTCTCCTCTCTTTTCTTTCTTTACCCAGCTGGTCATCATCAGGAAGGTCCCCCCATATGATCCAGGTCCTGCTCAAGGTTTCTTCCTCTTAAAGTGGAGTTTTTTCTTGCCACTGTTTGGCTTAAAGGTTTTTTTCTTCGGTGGGAGTTTTTTGCTTGCCATTATCCTTGATTTGGATTTAATATTGTAATTTTAGTTAATGATATTTGCTGGGGGGTCATGCGCTGGGACTCTGTAAAGCACGAAATATGTTTTTATGAATTGTAGTTCACTCTGTGTGTCTGTGGGTGTCGCTGTGTTGTTACCTGAGGGTCAGGTATAACGGTAGCTGCCTGTTATTGGTGAGGTGTTTGACCCGGAGGGCAAAAGGTTTTTGACCGCTGTGGCGCTAACTGCCGGCGTTATGGTTGTCAGATCAGTTAATGGAATAAATTAATATTTTAACTGCATCAGAAGAACATCGTTCTGGTCCTTTTTCGATCAACGCGCAATGGTAGCATTTACGAAATGTGAGTTAGCGAAGCGCGTCGACCAGGTTACTCTTGATCAAACATCTCAGTAGCTTGAAGCATTAGCCTTAGCTCCTTCAAGTTGATTCTACAAATTACAATAAAATGTAAACAAGTGCTCTGCAGACAGGATAGTTATCCTCCACTAGTTGTCCCTCTGCATTCTTAAAAAAAAAAAAATCTGACCAGACCTCAGATTTCGTCCTTTTAGTGGGTTGGTAAACATCCTGGTGCTATCACCACTTTCCGCCATGATTACGTTACGATGTCGATGTTACAAGCTACATATTCACGCGAGACACAGTCGCGAGTCGCTCGCAGACCTGATTAAGGCTGATATTACATATCACGGTAATCGACCGCGATAATGAGATGAAGTCAAACATAAAAGGTAATTGTTATCGCGTCAAATTTTACCGCCCTTTACCGTAATACCGGTAACCGTTCCATCCCTAGCGGGTATCCGGGATAGAACCGAGGAGGCCGGAATCGTAACGGGGCGTCCTTCTCCTTGATCATGTCTCCATTATAGTCACGGCCCGACAGTACTGACTGACTAAGAAAGCTGCCACTCCATACCCCCTGGTGGCTGTAGTGCACTACTTTCGCCGTTTGCCAAGAAACAAAAGAAGAAAAATAATGCTGTTTACATGCACTGCAATGATGGCAATGAATGAAAAGAGACGACTCATCCTCGACGAGACATTGAGATGGCTGAACAGCAACATCTCCAGCATAAGCAATCTGGCCACGAGTTGATGCATACCCCCCGGCAGGGATGTGTTTCAGCCCATCTAAGTTCCTGAAAATTGTCATTACGAGGCCCACTTGATAACAGAGACATGCAACAACAATTTAGGCCTCTGTAAAACTACCTCAGATCACCCCTACTTATGGAAAAAGGCCTTTAGAGTTGGAGAACGAAGGATTTTATGTACTTATATTCTGACTGGTACATTGTTACATGCACAACAGAGATGAACATATAAACAGGTGTAGGGAGAAACACTGAGGTGGTCGGAGAGTCAGACTGCAGGTCAGGATGTTAGTTGAGACACCTGTATAGACAGGTGGAGGTAAACAGTGGGATGGGTGCAACTGCAGGTCAGTATGTAACTCTGGAAACTCTGACCTGCCAACATGCACAGAAAGAAAAAGAAAATGAAAAAAGGGAGGCAGGAGCGCAGGAGAGCACAAAAAACAAAAAAGAAACTGAATGAACATTGAAGAGCAGTTACATTTATGAGATGTTCCTAATTAACTATGAATACAGCTGAAGGAAGAAGAGGAAAGGAGGAGAGAGAAGAGGGGTGAGGATCAGAGTATCATCTTGGTGTCCCTCTGAAAACTACTACAACTAAAACATGATACGACTTAGGTATTTAAAAGCTCCAGGAGATAATGAAATGCACCAATCAGCAGCAACAGGAAAGCCAATGTCAGGGGGACACTGAGCTAATTTTTACTAAATAACTTTCTGCTTGGAAAAACCTCGGCTCAGGTATTTGTGGGTTTATTTTAAAATGAATTGACCTAACCCTTTTTTTTTCTTTTATCTGGTGAATTGACCATTTTCTTGAATTTCAGGGATTCTGACTTGCAGCATTGATTTTCTATTTGCTGTCTTGGACTCCCCGGACGAATTTTGACATGTTTCAAGTCTTAATATAGACTGCTGTATGTTCTTAGGACTAAGGAGAATGCGAAGGACAAGCTTCATCAACAAGATTCAGCACTAGCGAAGTGAAAACTAAAGGGAATCCTTATTTTACATTCATCGTCATCACAGAGACATCGAGCGTCTCGCCGTTGAAGGAGTGAACGTTCCCTGGTTGCAGACAGCTTCACCTTGCTGGTCTCGGCTCTGTTATCGGGTGAGGAGGGGGATAATCCCACCAATCAATTACCCTTCACAGTCAAAGTCATCAAGCAGCACCGGGTTCGCCTCAGTCAGCAGTCGACATATCAGAGGGGGGAAATGAAGGAAAGCATTTGAAGGGAAGCATAGTTCTGGATGAGACACTAATGGGCTGGTTCACACCGGGTAGATGTGGACTAGAGGCTAAAAATATTTTCCTATATTTTCTTTTCAGGGCTGATGGCTTCTGTTACTATCTCCATCCAGCTGCTTTTGTTTTCCATTTTGCGATTTTTTACAGCCAAATCACCAAACAAAACTGATTTCTTTTCATACTTCAGCAAAGACCGCACTCCTTCTTTGCCGCTGCTTTCATCGTGTTTTCAAATGCGCATCGAGGAGTTGGGGAGCACCTGCAACCGTCTGAAGACGGGAGGGAAAATCAGGTGTGCGCGCAGCTCCATCGAGACTAAAATTTATAAAAGAGAGCCGTTAACTATACACTGCTTTATAAATTTTACCAATAATGATGCATATGCATATTTTCCCCATCGTGTACGCTCACGGTTTTAGTCATAAAAGTGCACAAGGTTTTATGACTTTTACACCTTGACTGAACAACACGTGGGATCTGCTGTGTTATTAGGAAAAATAAATCTAATTTATTGTCTTTGCTTCTGAAGTTTTGGCTCTGCAGCCTCTGATCTGAAGTGTGCGTTTCCAGTAATATTAAGGATGAAATGCAGTAATAAACTTAATACATATTCAAAGACAAACAGCTCAACCAGCTGGTACCACTAAATTTAATAAAACTACAAGGGTCCACGCGTGCTGGAGGAAAGATCTCAGTGAGCTCTCACTGACGGAGGTCAGCTGGGCAGCGATTTCACTTTGACCCACTAAATACCATAACTGGAAGATAAGTGGAGTGAATGTGCAAATTAGCAATAAAAGAAAATGATTGTGCCTTGCCCCGGTCAAGGAACTGGGGCAGAGCCAAGTGAATGAAGCTAGACAGGTTGGGGTACATTTCTTCTGCCGGGCGAAGTCGTTTTCGTGTCCAGCGTCTGCGGCGGACGGCGTCATCGTCACCGAAGCTGCCGACACTGAACCCGGCTGGGCTTCAGTCGGTTTGTGGTGCAGAGAACAAACCTCCCACACTCGTAAAAGCCTCCCCTTTCAAGATAATGAAAACAACCTAAGTGGACACTGCGGACTCTTCATCCCCGGATCCCCAACCAGCTGGATCACAGAGTCTCAGTGAAGTGGGCCACCAGTGGAGTGACTGGTTCTCTCCAGTCCTCTGTTTGGTAGTACTCGTTTGAGCATCTGGAGGCAATAACAAACTATCATCCTGATCTCCCCCCTGTGTTCTCCGATCCCTCCGCAGCACTAACTTAAACCAGCAACATCCTCTGAAACCAATGAAGAACAGAGCAGGTCTGGAACCAGCCGTGCCAGGAACGACTGCTTTGGGCCTCATCAAGGACGGCGACGTATAATACTTTAATTTGAAGAGAGCAGCACAGAGAACAAACCTGGACTCAGAGAAACAGTGACAACCAGACAGACTTAGGCCCCGATCGAACACTTCCCCTTACACGTTAACACTTGTGGGTTTAGGAACCTCCGCTAACCGCTAATGCAATCTACCGCTCACCTACCCATTATGCCGACTCCCTTACTCACATTGTAGGTGTGGCAATGGGCGTGTCTTTTGCCCTTTCCGCAAACTCGGTATCTTGTGATCGCGGGTTGCTGGTAGCGGATGGTCTGGCTGCCCGCTACCAGCAACCTCCATGTCGGCGCGTACAAGAGCGCGTCCAAATGGCGTCAATGCACGTCCACCTGCTGAGGTCAGTGACCGCCATCCGGCGGCAGGTGGACACAATCTGGTGGGTTTTGTTTGCTTTTAATAATAAAAAATATGAAAAAAAAAAAAAACCTGATTGGCTTTGCATTTGTTCTACCCCAGACTCTGTCGTATGGCCACTTGTCGCTGTCCTGCAGTGTGAAATCAGCGGCCTTTAGGAAGAGTTCACCAGGGTCATATTACATTTACGAAATGTCCACGTTCACCTCCAGTGGAGCTGACTGGTATTGTCTCACTTTCTTGAGGTAATATATTACAAAGTTTCTTCCTAACTTCCACTTATCTGGTTAGAGGTCTTCCCTGGTCACCTCCTCCTGCTCCACCAAGAGGACAACTAGGTGTTTCCAAGCTAGCCAGGAGATATAGGCCTCGATTGTACACTTCCCGCTAACCGGTACCCACTAACCGCTACCTGCATATTGCGGGTTTAGGAACCTCCGCTAACTGCTAATGCAATTTTCCGCTCCCTAAAGCTGCTACCCGTTATGCCGACTCCCTTACTCACATTGTGGGTGTGGCAATGGGCGTGTCTTTTGCCCTTTCTGCAAACTTGGTATCTTGCAATCGCAGGTTGCGGGTAAGCCGTATGTCGGCGCATACAAGAGCGCGTCCAAATGGCATCAATGCGCATCCACCTGGTCACACGTGGACGTGCACAAATGGCTCCACCTCTCGAATTAACTCTTGTATAAAAAGCGTGATTTGGCCTCAGTTGAACCCCTGAGTAAACAGCAGAGATCGTCTTAAATGGTTTGCTCGCCAGTTAAACCACAGACGACCAGAGCGTGTTTACTGGGAGGACACTAACTATCTGGGACTTTCAGGTAGCCGATAGGAATTGTCTGTGTAAAAATATTTATATGTATATATGAGTGCAGAGGAGGAGGAGGAAGGAAGAGGAGGAAGCTCTACAGCAGAGTCCCAGATGAGCTGCACATGAGAGCTGCTCTGATCTGAATGAAAAGACGCTCCATAGCGGTTTGCAGGTAGCACAACCTGCTCTTAAAGGCAATGGCTACTGACGCACTGATTGGTAACAGGTGGAACACCCTAACCACTCCTATGCATAATATAGAGGGTAGCGCAGGTGGGATAGCGGGTTTAGCAAGGTGGAAGATTGTGTTCTTTGCGGGGGAACGCCCCTTCTGCTACCCACTATCCCTTAATAGCGGCTTTAGGAGTTCTGACCGAAGATCAGGCCCTAATAGTCTTACGCACGTTTGCTCGTGAAATGAGGAGTCATTTCCCTTTTAAAATTGTAAAAATTGTAAAAAAAAGGAAAAGGCAGGAGTTCTGATGATCAAACGCCATGTCTGTTGTTAGAGACACATGTTTCAGAGCGGAGGGAGTGGCGTCAGCGATAGTCTCCTGTGCTGCTTTCTCACAACCTCCCTGAAACTGAACAGTTGGTGATGCTCGACAGCAGAGCTGCCGGATCCAGAGCGAGTCAATTAGTTGTTTTCCTTTTTTTCTTCCTTCTCTGAGACGAGACAGAGGTCGCTGTGCAGTCACAGTGTCACTGGTGTCATCGGCAGCGAGTTCAAGTACTTATTTAGGGTTTCTCCCCTCCCCCCACCCCCCACACATTGCAGATGTTCCTCTGAAATCAGCCAGTGGCGGACTAATGGGTGCCAGCGGTGCTGCTCCCGCCGCCTGCATGTCATAATCAGTAACTAACAGCATACTGAAGAGACGGGTCGGGGGGGGGGGGGGGGGGGGGGGGGGGGTACAGTGTGTATTAGAGTCTGGCTGGTGTTCATTTCAACTGCGGTCAATTTATTCTCTCCAATAATACAAGCACTAATCTAATAATGACAAGGAGGGGGAAATTGCTTCTCAACGGTGCTGTGTTGTACAGGCGAACACTCAGGGTGTGTGTGTGTGTGTGTGTGTGTGTGTGTGTGTGTGTGTGCGTATACCGGCGTACACAAGTGTGTTTGATTTGCTGGTATTGTTAGAGAATGTGCATGATCATTGTCTGGAGTTACTGCCGTGATTGTGGGTATGCTGCGTGTGTGTGTGTGTGTGTGGGTGTGTTTGTGTGTGTGTGAAAGACAGGCTGAAATCCTTCTTACCATTATCATTATGAGACAGGGTGAGCAGAGCTGTGAGGGGATTATTGTCTTAGTCGTCCTCTACATCACTTACTTTAATAAAACTTCAAGCCTGTGATTGTATTTCGTATGCAGATACTGTATTGCTGCGGGAATAAACAATGAGCACTAAGACAGAGTTAATTCTGGTGTCACCACCATGTTTGTATGCTTTTTTTAATGTGTGCGTATGTCATAACATATGGATGTCTATAACAGCCTTTCTCAACTGGGGTGTCGCGGCACACTGGGGTGCTTCAGGGGTGTCGTCAAAAAAATGACCTATTCTGACATTTCATATACAGTGGTACCTCTACTTACAAACGTCTCTACGAAATTTTCAGGTTACGAAACGCCTCAAATGTAAAATATTGCCTCTCGTTACGAAAGAAATTTCAGGATACGAAAGGCAAAAATCCAGTAGCGCTGCTACTCACAGCTCCCAGAGTTTACTGAACATAAACATACTTGTCGGCTCTGTATCTGGGTTTGAAAGCGGTGCATCCGAGCTGCTCTGCCATTGGCTATCACTTAGCATCTTCCTGGCATCCCATTGGCTAGGAGGGCCCCTTGTCTGTATGAGCGTAACCCAGCAACTCAGGTAAACGAACAATTTTTACCTCCACCAAGGACGTTATGTTTTTGTCGGCGTTTATCTGTCTGTTTGTCTGTCTGTCTGTGTACGAGATAACTCAAAAAGTTATGGATGGATTTTGATGAAATTTTCAGGAGTTGTCAGAAATGTGAAAAGGAAGAACTGATTTCATTTTGAGTGTGATCCGGAAGAAATCCTGGATTCTGGATCACTTTCAAATTTTTGATAATTGTTGCGTTTAGTGGAGGTCTGCGCTCTCTGAGTGCTTTTCTAGTTCTAACATGTATTTCTTACAGGTTTTTGTGTCATTTCATGTATTATTTATGATTCATAAAAAAAATTATGTTCCAATTTTGGGGAGCTTGGAAAGGATTAGGGCATTTACATGGAAAACTACTTAAGAAATTTTCAGGTTACGAAACTACTTCCAGAACCAATTAATTTCATAAGTAGAGGGACCACTGTATAAATATATGAATTCACACATAAATACATACTTTTTGCCTATGAATGAATAGATAAATAAAGAAATAAATAAGATACATAATTGGACATGAAATAAATAATAAGAATATGTCTTGCATGCTCATTTCCTAATGTTAAAAATGTCAGTACGGGGTCAGTGTAAGGTCAACGTGACTGCCCAGTTAGCTTACGTCGTAAAATCATTTAACCACTGAAATTTTATTTCACAGATAGCAAAGAGAACTTTTTAGCAGCATCATGGATGGTTTTCTAAAAAGAAAAGCCCCACAGGAACAGACCATCACAGAGGAGCCGACTTCTTCATCAAGCCTTCATCCACCAGCTCTGAATCTGCTCCATAGGGTACCAAAGGTAGCTGCTAGCGATAAGGCTAAAAAGAGGCAATACAAGGATGATGGATGGAAGCAAGCACATCACGGATGAAAAGAAGCTTTCCTGCTGAGGCCTACTCTGGTGCAGTTATCCTGTTCAGGTTATTTAAACTAAATAAACGGAAGTATGCATTTACAGTCGGAGCGATGCAGTGTGGCTTTGGATTATATTTTACTCTGGGGTGTCATGAGATTTTATACACTTTTGAAAGGTGTCGTGACTGAAAAAAGGTTGAGAAAGGCTGGTCTAAACATCTGCTGGAGGAAGACATCTTCACATCTTTGGCATATATGATAAAAATACCGTTTTCTGAAACGTGAGCCACTCAGCTGTGTTTTAAATCCTAAAATCTTTGATAGCTGTTGTATTTCAATGCAGAAAAGGTGCAAACAGAATGGCAAAATATAAAAATCGTGCATTATTTTTCTAAAAGTAAGGGTAAGTAATTTCTGGGTGACGTCACATATGTCACAACACAGAGAGCTAGCCCCTCCCACCCCCATCTAACATGACATGCCCGGTCCACCTCATGTCCATGACCGTGAGCTCGAACCCTCCCGTGATTGGAGGGTTGGCTGTGATTGGCTGGAGCGATGCTGGTTATGGTCTTGGCTGCAGTTTACAGTTTCCTGAACCAGAGCAGTGCACGAAGGCCAGTTTTTATCTTACAGTGTCCCCGCAAGATGGGCCCTCGTTGTGGGTGGTGAAAAGGACCTTCACTGAATGTTGCCTATCCTGCCTTTAACACATTTAGCATGAATATGATATTTCTTTGCATGTAAATCATGATTCTTATTGGAAGTTGTGTTTGAATTCAATAAAATATTTACTTCAGAGTCCAGTTGTGACCAGTCTTGTGCTCATGCACGATTCCAGCAACATTAGCCTTTGTGCTAACCTCGTGGTCGCAGCAAATGAAGAGACAAAACGTCTTTCCCTCTGCTGCTGTTTGTTGCCACCTGTCAACCAACAATCTTTTGATTGCGTTGGTGAGAATTGACTGTTTTTTTGTGCGTTTGGACACAACAATCACATGCAGGCACACAGTCATAAATGAGTCAAAAGGACCGGTTACCCGTCTTCAGAAAAGATCTCATCTTTTCCTGAAAGAGATCCCGTCACTTTCATCTAAAGCAAGTTGTGCAAGAAACCTCTATTTAAAAGTCCAAACGTCGTTGTCGTTGCCCTGACGCCGGGTTCGCCGGCATCACGAGATATTGTCTCTGGAGTTTCTGACAACCATTTCTTCAACTAGCAATTGAAAGTGGGAGGATAATTTAATTTCTCATTATTACGGTTAAATCACAACGGCGTGAATGTGACATGAAGTTCAAGTGAGACTGAGGGGGAGTAAAGCTGGTGATAATTAACGGCGGTTTCATCAGGACACGTTAAATGCAGAAATAATCAAACAGAGCAGTTTTTACTGCAGGAAGTGCTGAATGTAGCTTCTTCAAACAAAAGCATCCAGGAGTGTATAAACATGACAAAACTCTCAAAGAAACACAATAATGAACGTGAATGTGCTGTCAGAGTATTAATTTACCTAAATAAATGGATCACAATGGCCATAAAAACAATTAAATTAGAACTGATGAGTCTTTTGTCAGGTGGAGGATGATGATGTGCCAGAAAGGAAAACAAAGAAGAAGAAGAAATACGTCGGCAAACTGCTTTAAACCAGAGTTGTTTCAGTGGTGACATTTCATTTAAACACAAGTCTTAGTTTAAAGGTAAAGGCATGGGCGGAGTTTGCGGGGGGGGGGGGGCAAACTAATGTAATTGCATTGTCAACGAACTGGCAAAAATAAATAAATGTTTTTGACCGTAATGTTTTTTTTTAAGTCCAAAATAAACTGCAGCATATTGTGAAAGTTTAATGAATCATGTTATATTTTGTTTCTTAATACATTTAACATCATTAACATTAACATTTATAACATCTACTGTGTACTGTATCCTGTTGCAACTACTGGTTTTGAACATCATCTAATCTTGGACTTCATGGTTTCGTGGTGAGTGTATCTTGTGTGCCATCATGTGCTCGCGAGTTTGCACATATGTGTGCATGCGCGCCGGTTCGCGTGAGAGTGCGCCCGTTTGTTAAAAGTGCTTAACAATTTTTGCCCCCCCGACGCCAAAGTCAAACTACGCCTATGGGTAAAGGTAAAGTTTTAAATATTATTACAGTCAAGGTTCAAAGAAAAAATAAAGAAGGTGTGTTAGTGTGGTACAAATCAACTTTTCCTTTTTAAGAGAAAAAGAAAACGTTTCTCTGCAGAGTTTTGAATAGACAAAGGAGCAGCTGTTGTTAACAGGTTCGACAAACTTAGTGTTCAGCAGTGACACGTTTTAACTCTGCAGCCTTTCAAAGTCACTCTCCTCTGCGCGTCTCAGTCTCCTTCAGCAGCATCTTCGTGGGCAAAGACGTCCGACGGCCAGCGTCCTCAGGGATGCTGAAGCTCAGCTGGTTGAGAGTCAGAGACCTGGTACACGTCGGACCGGGCAGAAAGACAGCGAGAGGAAAAACCTGGGATGTAGTGCTGAGCGATTTTATCAATTCTACGATATATATCGATATTTTTATTTCCCCAGAGAGTATCGATTTTTCAGCCGCAGGTATCGATATTCTAAGCTTCTTCCAAAACCCCCGTGTCCCACCTTTAAAAGCTTGCAAGCAACAATTTGTACTGTTTAAATAAATGAAACTATTTTTCTCAACAAATCTTTTATTCATTTTGTCCAGCATTTACAAGCTGCCTGTCAGACATATAATGTGTAATTGATGCTTTCAGTTCAATTAATTCAAACAAAGTCATTGGAACATTCACTAGATGTCACCAAAATCACTTTGTCCCTTTAAAATCTCTTAGAAAATGATGTAAATGTATTGTAAGATGAATATTGATATATATTGTATCGTGAACCGAATATTAGGGCTGGGAATCGAGAACCGGTTCCTGTAGAGAACCGGATTTCATGTGTTTCAATTCCATGGAGTTGTTTGGCAGTTTATCTAGCGATTCTCTTATTGATTCCAACCAGCACAAATCACGAATAATTTAAGCAAGTTACGAACAGTCAGTTCCAGAAAGCACTTACGTGATTAAGTTACGTCGGTTTAGCACTTGCACATTGCAGTTGTAAACAACAATGTAAACAACAATGGCGCCCACCAGGTTCAAACGCTCCAAAGTTTGGCTTCTCTTCACCAAAGAAAGATGGCAACAAGGCAACTAGCAGTCATTGTAAAGTGGAGATAACAGCGTCGGGAGGGAACACGACTAACATGCAGAAACGTTTGCGCACACAACATGCGATAATGAGTGTTGTGTTTTTGATGCGCTTCAAACTGATGGATCTCAACCCAGCAGCAGCAGTAGCCAAGCTAAGATCACCTCTGCGGTTATTACGAAAGGTAACTCTGGTAAGTAGCTATCCCACTGCCTATGTGCTTCTTTGTAAAACACGCTATAACATTAACGCTAACTTTGATGCTCACTACCTACTCTAGCAGACAAGCTTATTTTCTGCAAAAGAATTGTTAATTCTTCATAGTATTTGCAGATTTGTACTATGTACTGTTCCGTTCTATTTGATAGTATTTATCTTTCTTTATTATTATTTTTGAGTGCTTAGTGAGCTCATATATCCTATTAAAAGGGAGATTTTTTTTTCAATTTCTATTAGGAAAACTCTGTTAATAAATGTTACACATTCTTGTGTATTTGCACAGTTACATATTACAACAGTTAACACGTTATCCAGACTTTGGGCCTCTTTTGACCTCGCTGTTGAGTTTGTAAGGTCGTGAATTCTAAATAAAAAAAAATTATGTTAATAAAACTGTTTGTTCTCCTTTTTTCCCCAAATTAGAATCGATAAGAGAATCGATAAAGAATCGAACCGTTAAACAGTATCGATAATGGAATTGGAATCGGAAAAATCGTATCAATTCCCATCCCTACCAAATATCGTGTATCGTATCTTATCATATCGCGGGATTTAGTGTATCGCTACAGCCCTACTGGGATGTGGGCTGAAGAGGTGAGACTTTTGCACAAATATCAATTTTAGTTTAATCATAACAGCTTGATAAGCATATTTGCAGCGACGGTTGTGTTTCTGCAGCATCCTTGTCATTCGGCATAAAACTCCAACCTTCAAACAACCTGCAAAAACAGATCCTGGATAGACGGAATATTTTTCTACAAGGTGGTACTAATACATTTGAATGTTGTAAACAGCTGTCGGATGAATATAGTTGAGTAAAAAAAAAAAGGAAAAAGTCCAATATTGTTATGAGAGATTGTGTGAACAGTGAGAAGAAAATCCAGGGGTTCATAAAAAGGAAAGTGATGTTCCAGGTTACATCCTGAATCTGCTCTCAGATACAATCACATCTTTTTTTTTTCTTTTTTCCAAGACCGCCTCCTCTGTCACTGCTCTTTTCTTCACCCCGATACCGCCCGGCTCTCAGAAATAGTACAATCACACCGAGCCGATCTGCCTGCATCGGTCTTGTTGACGGGCCTCCTCGGTGGTCTGGCCTCACGTGTGATTTTGTGTTGAGTGTTGAGCCTGGATCAGGGTGGGAAGACTGGTGTGTCGTTCCCCCGACACGCCTCACCGGGAGAAGCGAGCGACCACAGCAGAGCTGACAGTGCGTGACTAAATGCCCCCCGTGAACCTGCCTGAAAGGAACCGACTGCTCCAATGAGGCGGGGCGGTTCGACAAAGCACATGTAGACAAGAGACCTGGAGAGTGTTGGAGGAGGCCAGGCTGGACGTGTCAATCTTCCCTACCGGGGGGGGGGGACAAGGACACTCTGTGTTGTGGCTAAAGGATGGGAAACTCGGCATTGACCGGGTCACTGCGGGACACTGAGAAAAACGGAACTATTGTTCCTCATTTCGGTTTTGAGGGCGTTTTGTTCCCTCGGAGAGATGGGAAACTCGGTGACAATGAGCTTGATGGATGTCTGTGGCTTCGACCCTCCAACATCTGTGGATGATTACTCTTTGTGCAGCGGCACTTTGGGGTTTTGCAGGAAATTGTTTGATTCTTTTTTTCTTTAATAGTCAAAAATAAAACCTTCTAACAACCTTCAGATCATTTTTAAAAATTACTTTATTTTAAGCTCTGAAGATGAGCACGGGGAACCAGCAGAAATAAGAGTTTCAAACTCCACATCCTTTGCATCAGGCAAAATCAAGTGGAGGCGCTTGAGACCAGAGTTTAGGCAAAGCCAATACTGAAGTAATCAATCGCCTAATTAAGTTTCTTGTTGAAACTGGCTAATTATCCTGGCGCCCTGAAGAAAAAAAAAAATCGGTTTTACTGATGACGCTGATTGGGCCAGCCACACTCTAGATGATTGGGCTTGATTGTGTTTTTAAAAAAGAAAAAAAAAAATGACTACCTGCTGTCAGTAAGTTACAATCGCTTTTGCTTTTTTTTTTTCAGACGTTTTCGAGTAAACATGTTATTGCGTATTAGTTGCAGTTTCTTAAAACAGCCTTTCTCAACCGGGGTGTCGCAGGCACACTGGGGTGTCATCTGACTGCTTCAGGGGTGTCGTCAAAAAAATGACCTATTCTGACATTTCATATACACCTTTTCGACTTGAAAAATTGTGGACATGCGCCCCCTAGTGGCCCCGCCATAACTGGCGTGTGCGGTGCTCCACCTAAGTAACCCAAACACAGCAGCGTGGAGCATCTGTTACAGATAACGCAGACATGTCTTGGATTGATGATGTTAGGCAGTGGCCTCCAGTTACAGATGAAGGTAGTTTATCGCTGTTTTTAATGATTGGTTATGGAAATAGCATGATCTATTCCCATAATCAAACACTAAAAACTGTGGGAATACGTGAAAAAATGCAATGCTGGCTATAACTAACGTCAACAAGCCATAAAGATTATGCTACTGTAACGTTAATGCTAGCGGTAAATTAGGCTATGTGTTAATGTTATATTTAATTTACTTGAGCATTCTCCTAATTCATTCATTCATTCATTCATTTATAGGCATTCAGGATTATTTCATTCATCATCTGGCATCCGACGATCAACAGAATGCCAACTACAGGTCACTCATTGAGGGACAAAATTATCTGAGCTCTGGATGGGTCGGTCAAATACTGCACCTGCGTCTTCCTAACTTCTTGGTTGTCGGTGCGCCCAGGAAATCGGTGCAAACTGTATGGCTGCAAACAAGGCAGTCTTCGTGCAGTAAAGGCTTGTGTATTTCACATACTTTCTTCTTCCATTGTTGAATTTTCACGCCATTGTTGGCACAGTTTATGACGGAACATGTATTCCCACTTGATCGAACTCGACATTATAAAGATATATATTTGTAGAAAGAGAAAAACACTGGTTAATCTGCGAGCCAGTGAAAGTGGCGCTCTGTAGCACAAATGCAGTATGCTAAATGCTAATAAACGCGGTACTTCCAGGGGGCTGGCCCAAAAAGGTCTATACAGTGGTACCTCTACTTACGAACGTTTCTACATACGAATTTTTTTAGGTTACGAAATGCCTCAACAGGAAAATATTGCCTCTTGTTACGAAAGAAATTTCAGGATACGAAAAGGCAAAAATACCAGTAGCGCTGCTACTCGCAGCTACCAGAGTTTACTGAACATAAACATAGCTGTCGGCTCTGTATCTGGGTTTGAAAGCGGTGCGTCTGAGCTGCTCTGCCATTAGCTGTCGCTTAGCATTTTCCTGGCATCCCATTGGCTAGGAGGAACCCTTGTCTATATGAGCGTAACCCAGCAACCCAGGTAAACGAATAATTTTTATTATCTCTGCCAAGGAGGTTAATTTTTACCGGCGTTTATCTGTTTATCTGTCTGTGTGTGTTCAAGATAACTCAAAAAGTTATGGATGGATTTTGAATAAATCCTGGATTCTGGATCACTTTCAAATGTTCGATAATTGTTGCATGTTCAGTGGAGGTCTGTGCTCTCTGAGTGCTTTTCTAGTTCT
Organism: Hirundichthys speculiger; assembly: GCA_018398805.1. Classification (NCBI taxonomy): domain Eukaryota; kingdom Metazoa; phylum Chordata; class Actinopteri; order Beloniformes; family Exocoetidae; genus Hirundichthys; species Hirundichthys speculiger. The sequence goes on from JAGFBZ010001678.1 coordinate 1,892,043, forward strand.
AACATGTATTTCTTACAGGTTTTTACGTCATTTCATGTATTATTTATAATTTATTTAAAAAAAATGTTTGAATTTTGGGGGCTTTGGAACGGATTAGGACATTTACATGGAAAACACGTCTCTACTTAAGAAATTTTCAGGTTACGAAACTACTTCTAGAACCAATTAATTTCGTAAGTAGAGGGACCACTGTATAAATCTATTAATGCATACATAAATACATACGTTTTGCCTATGAATGAATAAATAAATAAATAAATAAGATAGAAGATGGACATGAAATGAATAATATAAATATGTCCCAATGCCCATTTCCCAATGTCAAGAGTTAAAAATGTCAGTACGGGGTCAGCGTAAGGTCAGCGTGACTGCCCAGTTAGCTTACGTCGTAATATCATTTAACCGCTGGAATTTTATTTCACAGATAGCAAAGAGAACTTTTTAGCAGCATCATGGATCATTTTCTAAAAAGAAAAGCCCCACAGGAACGGAACATCACAGAGGAGCCGACTTCTTCATCAAGCCTTCATCCACCAGCTCTGAATCTGCTCCATAGGTACCAAAGGTAGCTGCTAGCGATAAGGCTAAAAAGAGGCGATACAAGGATGATGGATGGAAGCAAACACATCACGGATGAAAAGAAGCTTTCCTGCTGAGGCCTACTCTGGTGCAGTTATCCTGTTCAGGTTATTTAAACAAAATAAACGGGACGTATGCATTTACAGTCGGAGCGATGATATTTTACTCTAGGGTGTCTTGAGATTTTATTAACTTTTGAAAGTTGTCGTGACTGAAAAAAGGTTGAGAAAGGCTGTCTTAAAAGACGGCGAATGACCAAGAACTTCGTTGTGATAAATTTACAGAGTTAGACTGTTCTGTCATAGATGGAGCTTAACGACGCAGAGGAGCAGGTTTCTAATGCGAGCGGCGCGCCGCTTTGAACGGGCCCCCCTGCGATGCGTTTAAGCCACGGAGAGCCAAACGCATATCCCGCGGGTCCGACAACCGGCTCCCCAACTCTTCTGCCCTCATCAGGGAAATGCATATCACTCTTACCCCTTTGCAAAATGTCGTCTATCTAATTAAGCGGAGGAGTAATGAGACAAAGATGAACTGGATTCATTTCATAAGGAGCAAATTTAAAATATGACGCTGCAGATGTTGGAGGGCTGCACACCGACTCAGAGTCTGATTTATACTTGGCAGCTTGGAGGACCAAGATTATGTTCTTGCGCCGGGGTTGTTGCAGGATGGCGGGTACGTTGCAACTGGAATAGCAAGTGTGGGTGACAAATGGATTAATTCTGTAAAGAGCCGGCGCTGCAGCACAGAGGTCAGAGGGCTACGCGCCTGCTCTGAGAAGCATTGTTCGAGGGGTCGCAGTCGACTGTGTGACGGAGCGTTCAGGATTTCCGCCAACCCGCCCCTTTATTTTTCACCTGACAGACTTGCAAACCTTCACAGGAGGCAGCTGAGATGAACAGACGTGCCGCCGTTGCAGTTCATCATCGCTGGACTGGCTCACCCTCGCTCCATCTAGCGCGCTCGTCGTGCCAACGGCTTGGCTGCATCGTTTCTAAGGAGGTGTAAGTTTCTAATTCATTCCACAGCTGGTAGGTAAACAGTATACTTAGCATCCGCAGCTTGTGTGTGCGTTAGGGTGTCGTAAACGATTTTTAGGCTCGCAAACAAATTTCGACAGTTACAGGAAAACTGGAAGAAGTCTTGCTTGAGTCGAGGCGTGCTAGTCGTTAAGTCATATCGGAGGCAGCCTTCTCCGCATCTAGGCATTGCAGCAAAATCAAACATGTTCATCTAACCTGTTCGGTACTTTGTATTATCTCATGCAAACTGTGAGGATTGCTGTTTTTGAAAAAGCTGTCTGATGTATGGTAGCTGTCAGGAGTTTGGTCCAGTACGAACTGACTCACTTCCGTTTGACACATTAGTGGAGATGTGCAGGTCCATGCTGATCCTGGTCAATCACCTGGAGACTCAGGAGTCCTCGAACAAGTTCTGCAACTCTCGTTAGGATGTGTGGGAGGTACAAAACCATTGCATGTTCTTTTTATTCGCTCTGGCAAAATGTAAGATGCGAGCATCTGCTACTGAGTCCTGATGGGACGTTGCAGGTCATAGACCAGGGGTGTCCAACTCCAGTCCTGGAGGGACGCTGTCCTGCATCTCTTAGACGTTTCTCTGCTTCAGCACACCTGATTCAAATGAATAGATCACCTCCAGCTTGTCATCCAGGTCTGCACAGGTCTTGCAGGACAGCGTCCCTCCAGGACTGGAGACACTCCTGACTTAGACACACAGCTCTCAGCGATACGTTGGATCAAAAAAGGTGCAGAAAGGCCTCCCCTCGTTTTCATAACGAGGCTTTTGTTCTTCTGCACCGTCACACGCGACCACGAACGGGATTCCAACCCGGACCTCCCGCGCAGCAGGTGAAAGCACGACCATGAAGCCGCCAACAAGCTTCCCGAAACAAATTGTTTCACCGATCAGCTCCAGTTGGATTTATTTTGGCTGAAGACGAAGGCCTCATGTTTCTACGTGTGTTCATACGGGAACGAGGAATGCCAAACCCAGGTCTGCGTCACAACTATGGGTGTGAAAAAAAATCAATTTGGCAATATATCGCAATTTTCGGCCACCCAATATAATATAGATTTTTCAGCTCCTAATATAAATTTCTTTTTCCGATTTTTTCAAAAACATTAATAATAAACAATAAATAGGTTGTTTTGAAGCAGAGTTTTGACTCAATTTGTCCTCTGAATGATCAATATCATCTGATGAACATATACAGCAACTTGATTTTTCATCTCTACTTTTAGTTTTGATAATAACTGGGTAGAATATCGCAATATATCGCGATGTCATAATAATATTGTATCGTGACCCAAGTATCATGATACGTATTGTATTGCGAGGTCCTTTCCAATACTCACC